>CM059216.1:5331085-5588585 GCA_030347435.1 Clarias fuscus
ATTCAAATTGCGAGGAAGGGTGTGAGAGAGTGAGAAGGGGTGATAGACACTGAGAGAGTATGTGAAGGGGAGTGAGTGGAAGAGTGAAAGAGAAGGAGTGAGACAGTGATTGAGTGTGAGATCGAGTGTATTAGTGACAGAGTGAGTGAGAAAGTGAATGAGAGTGAATTATAGTGAGTGAGAAAGTGATTTCGTGATTGGGAGTGTGAGTAAGTGAGAGTGACGGGGAGTGTGAGTGTGAATGAGTGAAAGAGTAAGAGAGAGGGTGGAGGGGAGAGGGGGGTGATAGAGGGTGTGTGAGTGAATGCTGGAGTGAGAGAGTGATGAGGAAGAGAGAGTGATCAGGTACGGACTTGGTGAGAGAGTGAGTAGGAGAGCGAGAGAGTGAAACGTTTGAATCTTTGATGAGGAAACCACACACATTTGTTTAGATTTATGTCTCATTTATCTTTCAGTTTTTGGCACTGTTTTAATCATTAACGACGTGGATTAATAAACAGAGATTATTCCCTTTATAAGCAGAGAGGGGAAGTTATTTGTGTTCTCCTGTGTCTGTGTCTGTGTGTGTGTGTGTTTGAGATATTTGGTGTGTGCTATTTACGTAGAGACAACTGAAGTTCAGCTCTGAGTTTCTTTTCTCTTTTTTAATTATGCTATTTGAAGAAAAGCTCATTAGCATCAGTGGGAAATAACACACGCATACACACACACACAGACACAGGAGACAGGAGAGAGTGGTTCATTCTGTAATAAACACAATCTTACACTGATGGAGTTTAATGTTTAATGCAGTGAGATGACACGTACAGAACACTTCCTCATTAATCTGAGTTATTTATAAAGAACATAATAAAACCTCTGCAGAGAGAGAGAGAGAGAGAGAGACAGGTGATCAAAAAAAAACCCTTATAGAGACAGAGTAAAATGCACAAAGAACAAGAAAGAGACAAAGAGAAAGAGGGGCAGAGATAAAGAGACAGAGATATAGAGAGAGAAAAAGATAGAGACAGAGAGACACCGGGAGAGGGACAGGGACAGGCAATAAAGAGAGAGAGAGATGGGATATATGTATAGATAGAGAGAGAGAGAGAGAGAAAGAGGGAGGAGACAGAGAAAGGCCAAGATAGAGTGAGACAGCGAGATAAAGAGAGACAGAGATGGGAGAAACTGAGATGGAGAGAGAGACAGTGGTAGCGAGGAAGACAGAGAGAGAAAGACATGTATGAGAAAAAGACAGAGAGAGAGAGTGACAGACGTGAGAGAGAGAGAGAGATGTGTTGTGTGATGTCTGAAGCAGTATCATGGATCCTGAGATGAAACACTTCTTCCCTCAGAGCGGCACAGAAACTGAACCTGTCCTCTAAAAAGAAGAAGCAGAAGCCGACGCCCACTCCTCCACTGGCCCCACCCCTTTTCCCAACAAACTTCAGCGGGATCCTGCAGGTCACTCCGCCCCCAGCTCCACCCTGTCTCCTCAGAGCTGTCAGTAAAGTGAGAGATAATCCAGGACTCGGCAAGGTGGGTCTCATCCCTTCTGGTCACATGATTACCTACTGTATTTCATAATTGTCCTAATGACTCCGCCGCCCCCCCCCCAAAAAACATTATAATCTCACTAAGACTCTACATTATTGAACAAAGAATGTGTGATGGAGTGTGTAATGTGTGTCCGTCTCCGAGGTCAGCGGGTCAAAATCATAAATAAAGATTAAAAACAGACAGCGGATGATGAGACAAATAAAGACATTTAGTGCCGCACACACACTGCAGTGTGATTTCCTGAATATGGAGTCAGCTGTACTGCATCAGTGTTGTCCTTTTTAAACCTTAAATAGCCAACATTCTCTCGTTATGAAGTGGGCAGAGTCTTCAACTAAATCTGTTCTTGTCCATAATGTGTGGCTTAGAGAACAAGCCAAGTATATGTATATATATGTGTGTGTGTGTGTGTGTGTGTGTGTGTGCGCGCCCAGGTGAAGGTGATGCTGCGTGTGTGTGCAGTTTCCCACGCCGAGTCCAGCTCCTTCCTGAAAGTGGACTCTCGTAAGAAACAGGTGAGCATTATGGACCCGGCCGCTAACTCCGCCTCTCAGCAGAGCTCCAATCAGAAACGAGGAGTTCCCACCCAAACCCCGCCCAAAATGTTCACCTTCGATTCTGCTTTCTCACACGACGCCTCACAGGTGAGCGTCCGCTTCCTGTTTCAGCCGCGTGGGATTAGCTAGAAAGGAATATAACTTTTAATAGAGGTGTGTGTGTGTGTGTGTATACAGGCAGAGGTGTGTGCAGGCACTGTAGCCGAGGTGATCCAGTCTGTGGTGAATGGAGCAGACGGATGTGTGTTCTGTTTCGGTCACGCCAAGCTCGGTGAGACAATTCACAGCTGTGTGTGTGTGTGTGTGTGTGTGTGTGAGGGTGTGTATTTTTACTAAACAGTAAATTGATTTGTTTTAATAACAAGACAAGGATTCAACTTTTACACGAACACACACAAGGTTTGTTTTACGAATAAATACACATTATGGCCAAAAATATGTGCACCCTCCTGACAGCTGAATACAATCCAGCACATGACGCTGAGACTCACAGAATAAATAAATCAGGTCACACTGAAAAGTGTCTCAAAGCATAAGCATCTCTGTTACAATGCGTTAGTGCAGACAGACTCACAGAGACAGAGCGCTCACTGCTGCCGAGTAAAAATTCTTTGTTCTACCTCTCACTACAGAGATCCAAACTGCCCCTGGGAGCAACATCAGCACAAGACCTGTGCAGCGGGTGCTTCATTAACAGGGTTTCATGGCCTTGCACCTGCACACACACTTAAGATTACTATGCACAATGCCGAATGATGAATCACGCATCAACAATCCTCCTACAAGTCTGGGTTTTGTGGATATACAATAGGACAGTTCTACCTACCAGAACACATGATGGTGATGGGACTGTTGTTCAGTGTTCGAGGCTCTTGATTTTCAGTGATTAGAACCTTAACTCTGCCCCTGACCCCAAATGAATGCACTTGGATTTGGAACAGGACGTCCAGCGAGTGCAGTAGACATCACTACCGGGGTGACCGCCGTGAGGTGTTCTTATACTTTTGGCCATAGAGTGAATACAAAGAGCATGAACAAGAGTTTTGTGAGCAGGCGGTATTTCTTTCTTCGAACACTAAAACATCCATTTTTTTAATCTAAACTATAATGGCGTTTGCATTTCGCTCGACCCTCAGGGACGAACCCCTCAGCAGCACTGTGTTTCGTCCGGTCCTATAAGGTTTAAAGAATTCTCCTTGTTTTGGTCCAAACCCTGAGTGAGTGATGGGAATTACACCCGGGTTCCTCAGAGATGAGGACCGAGTCGGTCCCGCTGCGTGCAGAGCGGCAGGCGAATTTACGAGCTGCCGGGCCGTGTGCCGTCTTCCGCGTTAGTGTGTAAGCGTGTGCTACTGCTCGTAAAACACGTCCGAACGAGACAAGGTGGAAGAGTTACGACCAGAACACGACACCTCCGAGACAAACGAGCGTCTGAGAGAGACATGGACACAAAATTAGAAACAGGAAATGGAGGGGCTCATCACAGGGGGTGCTAAATCAGAGCTGCTGACACCGCAGCCATGCTAATGTCACACACTTCCTGTAGTAAAGATATAATAAAGCATTAATACTCCAGGAATAGACCACAGACTAAAAAAAAAAAAAAAGATTTCTTTCTCTGATGCTTTACATAAATATCTTTTCCATCTGCTCAGATTCAGCAAAACCGCTTTACACGTAGAAATACAAATCAATCAATTAGTCAATCAATTGTACACCAGGAGTGAAAGCGTATTAAAGTAATTTGTAAGTAAAACTCCCGGTTAAACATCTTAAATCACACTAAAATCACATTAGTGACTCGAACCACTTTATTCTTCAAACGCTGTTTATTACTGAAATCTTTCTGGAACATTATTTTATAAAGCGAATAAACTGATTCGTGTGTTAAGGAAAAGAAAATAGAATGAGACGCACTTTAACACATCCCGAATGCAACCATGTCAGTAAATAAATAAAATAAGAATAAAAAGATTTCAAAAGATTGGATGGCTCAACCTGGCAGTACGTCACTTTTACATTACACTTTGATCCTTTTAAACGATTCATTTAAGTGAATCAAATATTTTTGGCTTGTTTGATTCACCGTTATGCCTCTCTGTTAGTTCATAATTGTTCGTACGAAACTACAGAAGGTGTAACATTACCATTTTCATAAAAAACATTTTAATTAAAATGTCATTTAAAGTGTGTGCAGACGTCATTCACTGTAAAGAATCACTGAATCAGTTTCAGAACTGTTGCAGCTTTGTTTTTGTTTTCTGATTGTTTGTTTGTTTTGTCTACGTTTAATCCTCTGAACATACTGTCATTCGAATTAAATGTCTGTGTGTGTGTGTGTGTGTGTGTGTGTGTGTGTGTGTGTGTGTGTGTGTGTGTGTGTGTGTGTGTGTGTTTAATAAATATAGCAGGAAAAAGGAAGTGTGTCATTAGCCTTTGATCTGCAGTTACACGGTTGCGCTAATGCACGAGATAATTAACAATCTCATAAATGAACCCCTGTTTGTGTAATTATCTTTTACGTTTTTATTTATCATTCAGAGGATTGTGTTTGTGTGCACGTGTGTTATAATAGGTACTGCGTTTAACGTTAATTGAATAAAATGCACCCAGGAGAAATCTCATACGATCTTATTCACCACACACTCATTAACACACTCATTCTGTTTCTCCCTCTAAGTGAAGGAGAGAAAACGGCTGCGTCCGAATAACGCGCTTTACTTACATGTTTGCTTACACTACAAGAGGCTTTCGGTGTGTGTTGGCATGAAACACAAGTGCACACATAAACACACACACACACACACACACACACACACACACACACACACACACACACACACACACACAATGTTGGGGAAATTTGTGTTTAAATCTGTTGAAGGTCTCACTGTGACTTCCAGCAGAGCAAAGCTGTAAAGCCATCTGTCACTGTTTGTGTGCACTGTGTAGTGAAGAGAGTGCGTGGTTTGGGACACATCCTCTGTAATATAAATCTGTGTGTGTGTGAGAGTATGTGAGAAGACAAAAGATATCTGCTTTAGTTGTGGGTTTACTGTATGGTTTAGAACTTGTGAACATAAGCCCGACCTCTGTGTCATTTAAACTGAAAATAAAATTTGTGTTGAAAGTGTGAATATTTGTAAGAATATGAGAATTGTTGAGGTTGTTATAATTATTTGTGACGGGTTTCTTTCAGCCGGTGTGAGAGAGAGTCTGACCATAGTGTGCGTGTGTGTGTGTGTAGGAAAAACCTATACCATGATTGGGAAGGACGACTCCATGCAGAACCTGGGCATTATTCCGTGCGCTATCTCCTGGCTCTTTAAGATCATTACGGAGCGGAAGGAGAAGACAGGCGCTCGGTTCTCCGTCCGCGTCTCCGCGGTGGAGGTCTGGGGGAAAGAAGAGAACCTGAAGGACCTGCTGTCTGACGTGGCCACGGGCAGCTTACAGGACGGCCAGTCACCTGGAGTTTACCTGTGCGAGGACCCCATCTGCGGGATGCAGGTGAGGAGACGACCGTACGGCTGGTCCGGGGGACGGCTGTGTTCTTCAGGGTCAGACGCAGTTACCAGTGTGAACCGTCTGATAGATCTGATGTGAATTTAGCTCAACCTGTAAACAGATGATTTTGTGTTTTCTCTTCTCTCACTGTCGTCTCTGGTTAATGTGTGAGTGAAATCTCACTGAGAGATGGAGAGCCTGTGTGTGATTAACTGATTAATTCTGCGGTCAGAATGATCACTGTCTAATCCTCTTCAGCTTCAGATTCACAAACAAAACCTCAAACAGTCTCAAACTCACTTCACTTATTTATTTGTTTGTTTGTTTATTATTAGAACTAGATGTGTTTACATTCTTATGCACAGTACTAAGTTGATAACACTTCTGACTAACGCTGCTTATTAACACTTCTTATTAATGCAATTTATTAGCACTGCTTATTAACACTGCTTAACACTGGTTATGAGCATTGTTTATAAGACTGCTTGTGAACACTGCTTATGAGACCTGCTTATAAGCACAGCTTTATAACACAGTTCTTGTTAACAACACTTTTTGTTGGCACTACCTATTAACACTGCTAATGAGCACTGCTTATGATCACTTCTTATTAGCACTGCTTATGAGCACTGTTCATAACACTGCTTTATAATACAGTTTATGAGCACTTCTTTTAACAGTACTTATGAACACTGCTTATCAACACTGCATATTGACACATCTTCTGAACATAGCTTAGGAGCACTGATTATGACACTGCTTTTTAACCCTGCTTAATGAGCACTGTGTATTAACATTGCTGATTAACACTGCTTATGAGCACTGCTTATTAACACTGTTTATTAGCACTGCTTCTGAGCACCGTTTATAACACTTATTAACACTAGAACACTGCTTTTAAACACTGCTTATTAACACTCCGTATTGGCACTATTATTTAACACGGATTATGAAAACTGCTTATGAGCACTGTTTATAAACAATGCTAGGTAGCATGGAAACATAGGGGTTACCACTAGGGCCTCATACCTCCACAGATGAAGGTTTGATTGCCACCACACATGAGGGGTCCAAAGACATGTAGATTAGGCTAATTGGTGTTTCCAAATTGCTCATAGCATGAGAATGAGTGTGTGAGTGTGTGTCCTGGGATAGTCTTCTCCACTTCTTTACACCCTAACCCTATACGTGTACTTCTCAAAGCGCTCTGTAAAATGTGTGTTTTCGTCACATGTGCTGTAGCTGCAGAATCAGAGCGAGCTGCGAGCGCCAACAGCAGAGAAAGCTGCGTTCTTTCTGGACGCCGCTATCGCATCGCGGTACAGCAGCCGAGCCGAGTGTGACGAGGACGAACATCGCAACTCGCACATGCTCTTCACACTGCACATCTACCAGTACCGCATGGAGAAGAGCGGGAAAGGAGGAAGTGAGTGTCCGTGTCCCAGAGTCTGTCTCACATACAGATAGGACAAACTTCACATTCTCATTTTACTTTCAGGACAAAACACGCACGCCAGCATTGTGCACCAGGTATAACTTCCCGTTTCATCTAGCACCCCCTAGTGGCCAAATATCATGCTCAATATAGGAGCATAAGTAGAAAAATTAACCCTGAATTATTAAATTTTTGTTGGATTTTTCCCCCGATTTTCTCTCTAATTTTGTCACTCAGTCGGAAGTCTATCACGTGTTTCCTCTGAACCACGTGACACCAGCCAACTGCATCGTTTCTAACTGCTCCATTGGGGTCGGCGTAACATCGCTATCAGCTACTGACAGACGCAACAGACGCCCCTGATTGGCCATAGAGCCGTGATTAATGTGGGAGCACTAAGTACCTCTCATCCCTCCAGCTGTGAGAGGTTACAGCATCAGCCGGGAACCGAACTCGCGATCTCCCGGATGATAGGGCGAACACTTTACCACTGCGCCACTCGGAGGCCTAGAAAAAAAAACTTTTACAAAATGGATAAAAAGAGTTTGTCAGCTTTAGAAAGAGCTAAAATAACAGTAAAGGGGGTTTGTCAGGGGCATGCTTTGGATAGAATGTTCTGAAGCCATCAATTTCAGTACCATTTTGTTATTTTAAAACCATGGCTTTTATTTAGTGATGTCATAAACTGCACTCAGCTGTAGCTCCGCCTCTGAGTCCATGATAAAGTAACAGAAATAAAGTCCTAATAACAGAATCCCAGAAAAATCTGATTTGGTGAATTAGTGAAACATTTAACAAGTTTAGAATTAACATTATGTTATGTTATTTTGTTTGTGTGTGTGTGTGTGTGTGTGTGTGTGTGTGTGTGTGTGTGTCAGTGTCCGGAGGCCGCAGTCGCCTGCATCTGATAGATTTGGGAAGCTGTGTGAAAGAGTTGGCGAAACCCTGTGAGAGTGCCACGCCTACTCACTGTCTGTCTCTCTCGGCCCTGGGGAACGTCATACTCGCCCTCGTCAACGGCTCCAAGCACATCCCCTTCAAGTACGACTCCATACTGACCGTTTACTTTCACTGTCGTCTTCCATATTTAAACTATGATATTAAGAATTCAAGCGCACAGAAACATCCCCAGTCAGTAAAATCCAGAGTTCTCAACTTTCACGACGGTGAAAAAGTTTAAACGTGGTTAGAGCGTGATAAGTAAAAAGTAAAGTAAAGCCTTTATTTGTCACATATACATTATAGCACAGTGAAATTCCTTCTTCGCATAACCCAGTGTAACTGGGGTCAGAGCGCAGGGTCAGCCATTGTACAGCGCCCCTGGAGCAGTTAGGGTTAAGGGCCTTGCTCAAGGACCCAACAATGGCAACCTGGCTGAGCTGGGAATCGAACCACCAATCTTCCGAACAGTAACTCAGTGCCTTAGCCCTCTGAGCCACCACTGTACCGGTAGGTCTGTCCATCCTGTCCATCCTGGCACGGTCTGTGTCGAGAGTGTAATCTACCTAGGATTTAAATCTAATGACAGTTTAAATCAATTTAAATCATAATAAACAACTCTGTCCACTAATTTTAAAAAGGAAACTGCGTCAAGAAATGCAGCAGTGCATGCTGTGCTTCTGAAGTCACAGTGACGCCATCTGATCCTGTCACGTCTTCTAGTTTAGCCAAAGGAACGTAATAAAGAAAAACGCTTAAAATAAGACAAGGACAAGGTAAAAATAAATTCAAATCAGGATGGAACCCAAAGAACTGTAGAAAATAAACTCAAGAGAATTTCCTTTCAGGTTCTAGAAGCTAAATGATTATGTTCAGGGGGGCCTCAGAAACAGATGCTGATTTATATCCCCATTTTCATACTTGTCTTGTCCTGTCTCGTTCCCGCTGCTTGCTCCCTCGCCCCCTCTCGGGTTAAACACTCGCAAGGTGACAGCGCACAGATTGTGTTTTCCTCCTCCAAGGCAACTGTGTTTTTTTTTTTATGCTAATTTAATTCACATTGCAGACCTAGCGTGTGGGTTTAAGGTCCTGAATTCAGCTCTGCAGAGATGATACGAGGAGAGATGTAATTAAGTTTTAGGGAGATTTTAATTGAATAAATTAAAGAATTTAACTGAATAAACCTTTATCATGAATAAATTAGAAAAGCACAAAAATGTCAATGATCGTAATGTGATTTAACGAGCAGAATGCTCGTTGCTGTGTTCTGGATGAGGGTCGTGTAAACACTGAGACGAAACACCGAAGCTGAAAAACAAAGCAGACGGTGAGTCAGAGACAGTAATCCGATTATATTTCTAAAGTTGGCTCATTTAGATCACACACAGGAAAAAAACAATGAGCTCTAATAAATAATCAGAGCTTATTATCTGTGCAACGATCATTATCTTCTTCTTCACCGTCCTGTTCTGTCTGAAGTGTTTCGGGTTCAGATTCTAGTCCTGTGTCAAAGGATTTAAGTGGGTTGTTTTTTTTTTTTCTCTCCAAAAGCTGGCATCTTCATTGATTAATAATTTTGTGGTTATTTTGTGGTTCACAGGGACAGTAAGTTAACGATGCTGTTGCGAGAGTCGCTGGGAAACATGAACTGTCGCACCACCATGATCGCACACATCTCCTCCTCTCCCAGCCACTTTTCAGAAACACTCTCTACACTACAGATCGCTTCTCGAGTGCTGAGGATGAAGAAGAAGAAGACCAAAGTAAACGTGGTATGAGCCATATCTTTATATTCTGGTAGGGGCAAAAGAACAAATCTTACTGCTGTTCGTCAAGGAGATTTCATTGGATGTTCTCCAGTTTCACATTTTCTGCAAGGTCTTCTTGGGATTTTTGTGTTTTATTGCCTGTATTGATTTTAGATCATTTATGTGCAATAATGCTAGTGTCAATGAGAGACAGACATCCTCAGTATTTTTTTTTAACCTTTTTTAACCTTACAACAATTTAGAATTAAGTAATGCATTGGAATCAGGAAGTCCAAATCTAATTCCTAGTTGTGTCTCTTGCAGCAATACACTTCCAGTTCCTCTGGTGGAGAAAGTTCATGTGAGGAGGGCAGAATGAGACGTCCGACTCAGCTTCGAAACATACACTCCAGGAACGTTCGAGACCATGAAATACCACTGCTCCACATTTCCAGCGACCCAGATGACTATTCAAGCAGCGAGCAGTCCTGCGATACCGTAATCTATGTAGGTCCAAATGGTACAGCGCTTTCGGACAGAGAGCTCACAGATAATGAAGGTCCTCCAGATTTTGTACCCATCATCCCATCTATACACAAGTATAAAAGCGACCAAGGCAAACTAGCACAACCATCTCAATTAGGTGATTCTCTAATTCAGCCTTCACAAACTGTCCAGTCGATTCAGACCCTTCATGCTCAGACACTGCCTCCTGTACCTGAAGAAACTGCAGAGTCTAGCAAGCAGGAAAAGGATTGTCTTAAATGCAACACATTTGCAGAACTGCAGGAGCGACTGGGGTGTATTGATGGCAGCGAGGAGGTAAACACGTTTCCTTTTGAAGAAGTTCCAGCCAGCAAATTCAAGAAAATTGAGCCTGTTCCATCTCGGACCATCACAAGCTCTCCCAAGAGGATCTCTAATGATCAGCAGCTGGAGGAGATCCGGGAAGTGGTGGAGGAAGCAGAGATCGCACAGTCCATTATAGAAAATCTGACAAAGTCTTCAATAAACAATTGTGCTCTTTCTACCAGTCGGAGTGTAACTGGAGGTAGCGGTGTTGGTCAGCTCACATCCCTTCAAAGGGCCAACAGCTCCAGTCTTCATAACAGCAGAGAGTCCATTAGTGGTGGAAGCAGCAGTGATGGCAAACCTCGTCCCATGGGTTCCCCCAGGCTAGGAATTGCTAGCTTGACCAAAACATCAGAATACAAACCTCCCTCCTCACCTTCTCAGCGCTGCAAAGTTTACACTCAGAAAGGAGTAATGCCTAGTACACCACCGCATTCCTCACAAAACCTGTACAGAGATTCAGTAAAGTCATCCACTGAGTCGTTGCTTCAGGGTGAATTCAGAACATCTCCAGTTGGGATGGGTCCTCAGGTACTCAAGCACTCTTCTTCATCAAACAGTTTGGGATCAGTTGATACACTGGGTGACGATGTTCCTCAACTCCCTCTGGACAACAAGAACAGCACAACGGTCACCTTGCAGCAGTTCGCAGAGCCACAGGATGAGGATGAGTTGGTCTTTACTCTTGTTGGGGAGCTAACAGTAAATGGGATAATGGAGGATGGCAGGCCCACCAGTATTATCAGCTTCAACAGCGACTGCTCAGTTCAGGCTCTTGCATCAGGTTCACGGCCCATCAGCATTATCAGCAGTATGAGTGAAGATATGGAATGCTACAGCAGTACAGCCTCCACTACCACAGCCACCATCTCAGAAACCAACACTGCTAACTTCCTGCCTCTCAGCAAGTTTGAAGGAGAGGTCATCATGAGCCGATGTTCTTCAAAGGGATTATGGCAGCCTGAAATTAACACAGGAAGTGATGGAAAACAGTCTTGCCATAGCTTTGTTGCGCAGCAATGCTTTGGGCAGGGTGAGGGACTAGCTGAGGTTCATCTTCTGGAAATGAGTGAGGAAAGAGAAAATGAATCTTCTGGGAAGGATTTTTGTGTAATTGAAACTTCTACCAAAACATCTCCAACCGTGGGAAAAACAACAGTCACCATTTCCAATATTCAGACATTATGCACTTTGAATAGCTTTTCCCCTAATAAAACTAATATAACTGCCCAGCCTTGTGCTGCAGTAAAGCCGATCATACATGAACCACCAGCCAAACACGCTTCAGTCAAAGATTCCAGATCTCCACCAGTTCCTCTCTCAAGTGCGATCATATTTGATGATCCCTGGATGAAAATGGATTCCTCCAAACCAGAGGAACTTGTCAGTGAGGTAAATCTGGAGAATGGAACATCTAATAATATAAAGAGCAAACGTGTGATTAACAGAAACAGTTCAAGCAGTGGTGAAGCAGTAGGATCTCCAGATTCCTGTAAGAGAGTTGTAGATGGTTGTGAAATGGTTCTTAATGCTTCAGAAAGCATCACTCCTGTGTTTTCAGCTAACATCCTCAGAACTGGCAGCCTTCCTAGGGCATGGCATCGATTAAACAAACAGGATGAGTTTGATGACTCTCCTTATCACTATACAAGTGGAGAATATAAAGCCCTTGGAGTTACCACGTCCACTCCATGCAGTCCACGAGCCACACTGGAAAGGCGAGGATCATCTGGAAGGCAAGGGTTTTTCACTCGTCCGAAAGGAATTCCACCCTTACCACCTGTGAGAAAGTCAAGTCTTGACCAGAGAAACAGAGCCAGTCCCCACCATAATCCGACCAGTAACCAGGGTCCAAACCTTCACTTATCCTTCTTTGGCAGCACACCAGAGGATCTGGGTATAAATGGTAAGCAAACAGGACCAAATTTTGAAAGCAGTAGGCTGTTCAGTGCGAAACTCGAACTGTTAGCAAACAGAACTAATTCTTTGGGACGATCCCCTGGTGCCCGCTATGATTGTCATTCCCTAGAGAGAGGGGAGAGCCTGATTCTTGCTGGGTCTAAGGCAGCTGTCGTGAGAGATAGCACCATGCCCCGTGTCGGCAGAAGCCTCACGCGTAACTCAGTCTCCTCTCCATCAAATGGACCAAACTCCAGTTTACCACAGTCACCCAAATCAAGCCAATCCAAAATCTCAGCTGTTACCAAACTTCTCATGGCCAGTCCCAAATCTCGAAGCCTTTCTACATCTACCACCAAGACCCTGAGCTTCTCCACCAAATCTCTTCCACAGTCAGTAAACCGGAGCTCCAGCCTGCCCCCAAATGGAAAGAACCCAAACCCAAATGCCTGGTCGACTCAGTCACTGAGCCGCAACAGGGGATCAGGGTTTGTGTCAAAGCTGCCTCTTAGAGCCATAAACGGAAGAATCTCAGAACTTATGCAGGGCAGTGCTGGCCAGGTCGATCACGGACGAGGAACATGCAATGTTGAGGAAAAAGCTGTACCAGTCCAGGGAGAGGAACGGCCAGGGGTCAATACTTTACCGTCCCCTTACAGTAAGATCACAGCTCCACGCAGGCCACATCGCTGCAGCAGCGGGCATGCTAGTGACAACAGCAGTGTTCTGAGTGGAGAGCTACCTCCAGCCATGGGGAAAACTACTCTTTTCTACCACAGTGGGGGCAGTAGTGGCTACGAGAGCATGATACGTGACAGCGAGGCTACTGGAAGCGCATCCTCAGCTCAGGACTCTATGAGTGATCACAGCAGTTCAGTTAGTGGACGAAGGAGTCTGAAAAATGCTAAGAAAAGGAACAACACAGGTAAAAAGGATGCGTCCTCTGTCTAGAGCTTTTTCTGTTCATGATGCTTATACAGTCACGTGATTATCGCTAAATGCTCACAGACTAAAACACACTAAACTCACGTGAACTCTATCTCGGCTTTCTAGGTAACAGAGATTTAACTGTTCGTTAACTGTCGTAGTGCATTATGGGTAATACACACAATCCCTCACATATCTCTGCGCTCACAGTACATTATGGATAATAGACACAGTCTGTACTTATGTGGGTAATACACATAATCCCTCACGTACTCATCGTTCACACGGCATTATGGGTAATACACACAAATCCTCACATGCTGATTGCTTACAGTGTATTATGGGTAATACACACACTTTCTCACATATCGCTGACAGGGCATTATGGGAAATACACACTCTCCCTTACATACACATTCCAAGACGTCCCTATATGGCCAGTGAGCAGTAGATCCATGGGGCAGTCTGTGCCTTATTTTATATCTCTGAGCTAAATTACCAAAATGTAGTATAAATGGAGTCTAAACAGAATCCGCAGGTTCTCTAACTGCCACCCACGCAATTCTGTCCGAGTGTTTATGATTGCAATCTCAAAATAAACAGACTTTTAGCTGTCAGAGAGGATTGTGGGTGGTCTCCCGTTATTTAGAGCCCCACTCCTCCTCCACTTTGCCTAAAGGCAAAAACATTCTCCTGCGTTTTACTCTGAAGTTTTTTTTTTCTGTCTGAGAATTTAACTCTGTGTGTGCTGAACTTCACATGAAGCGCTATACCATACGTATATACGTACATATATAGTCTCTATATATAGTCTATATGGTACAGTATATAGTATACAAGTCCTTTTAATCCAGGCTCATGAAGGTCATTTTGTATAATTGAAAACGTACATACACTGTATGAATGCCAAATTACTGAAATAAACATTACTTACATTACAACAATACTGCGCTGTAAAATCCAAAAAGAGCAAGGGGACGGCTGAAGTGCACACTACATGACGAGTAAGAGCACTGAGCTGAGGAGAGAAGCAGAGTTATAATCATGTTCTAAATGCTCGAGCGATCAGGCGAGAGCCAAGCCATGGAGAGAGCAGAACACACGATTGCCCATATCACTGCTGGCGTAGCCTGTGTTCCAAATTGCCTTCAAATCCAATAAAGCTAGTCAGAATCTTACCATTAGTGCATGTTGGCATGCATCAACACACAGTGAGTCTGAAAGCCAAATGTCTCTCTGTAGTGCACTCAATAGGGTGCAGAGTCCATTAATCCGTTTCCACTGAAGGGCACTAATGCTAATGGGTGGAAAGCTGAATGGCTCACGCTCGTGCACTACATGGGCAATGCATGCAGCTAAATCCCTATAGTGCACTACTTGGTGTTTTTATATATCCTGTAGTTCTTGGGTCGCCTCCTAATAAGGAAATCAAATCAAGTGATGTATAGTTCTCTGTAAAAAGGTAATTCTGAGACAGATCCCATGTTTTTCATTAAATGTGTCCAGCCTGTATAATGCACTACAGGCCACTTGGAAAGTCTTTTTAAAAAGGTAATTCTGTATAATGGAAAATGAGCATAATGTGCAGAGCACTATGGACGTTTCTACTCATTTTGACTCAATTTTCTCTTAGGCACCCAGAGAAGGCGTCTCGTTCCCAATTTGACCCTTGACCCCACTTCCCCAGTAAGGAAGCCAGTCCTGAGCCCTGGAGTGCGCTGGGTCGATGGTCCTCTCCGCCCCCCTCAGAGGGGCGTTGCCGAACCCTTCGAGATTAAAGTTTATGAGATCGACGATGTGGAACGTCTGCAGAGAAGGCGGGCTGCCGGCCCTAAGGTCACATGACCTTTCTTATTTTATTTTATATTTACTTTATGCTTTATTTACATTTCTTCTTTATGATTTCCACTTCCTGTTTGTCGCAGGATGTGTATGCCATTTTTCCTGCCACTATCACTATGTAGGTTCTATGTAGAGCACTATGTAGGTTCTATTTAGGGGTTGATTTGGGACTGAGCCCTGGTTCACTGCAGGGATGTGACGAGTTCTCTTCCTGGTTCTAGGGCGTGGTGTACTTCAGCGCTAAGCTAAAGATTCTGGAGCATCGACAGCAGAGGATCTCAGAAATACGATCAAAATATGACTGGCTGAAGAAAGAACTGGAACAAACCAAACAGCATCTGATGCTGGAGCCCGAGAAGTGGACGTCCGAGTGTAAGTCCTTTTATTGATAAAAGATTATGACCATCCTCATGACAGTATTTTTATTTTATTTTATAGCACTTACATTGAAGTTACTCTGCAGTTCAAAGCAGATGCTGATGATTAGTTTGTGTGTGTGTGTGTATGTTTCCCCTCAGTTGATGTGGAGCCAGTATTCGAGGTCGACTCGCTAGAGTATTTGGAGGCGCTGGAGTTCGTCACTCAGCGGCTGGAGAATCGAGTAAATTTCTGTAAAGCTCACCTGATGATGGTCACATGTTTCGACGTCACCTGTCGCCGACGGTAACCGTGCAGGAAAACAGAAAGTTCAGTAGTTTCAGAGTATGTGTCTGCAATTATAATAAAACGGGATCAGAAACAGGTCATAAATCAAACAAACAGGAAACCTAAATGTCATTTTTAAAAGTGGATTTCTTTGAATGTAAAAACAAAAAAAAACAAACAGGGACTTTAACACACTTTAACACAGACAATGCTAATGTCACATGACCTGGGCTGTTTCCCTAGCACTACTTAGCTAGCAAAGTCATGATGTTATGATGTCAAACAGAATACTCTTTAATTATGATTGAGGTAAAAAAGCAACTCACATAGACCCCTTCAAATGGGATTTTTTTCTGGAACTGGAATAACAGGATCGTTTCCCAAATCTCACAAATGACTCAAATTCCGCATTAGAATGTGCAGATGTTCTGCTTTGTTGATATATAAAAAAAAAGAAAAAAAGATATTTTACCAAATCTTTAGCGTTGGACAGAAACAGGATGTGCAGTTTGGGGATAATGTAGTTTGCTTGTAAATAGTTCGCTTGCTTGTTTTATTGGAACGAGGCCTGATTTGATATGAAACGAGGCAGATAGGAATGAAATGAGAAGAAAAAAAAAAGAACCAAGAACATTAAAAAGGAACAAAGTGCCTTGAGAATAATTTTAGTATTATGATGATTTGTGTACAGACGGTGCTCGCTTCAAACAAAACAAGAGAAAAAGCAAAACATGAAATAGAACAAGAAGAACAAGAAGAGCTTGGTTAACTGTGTTTTATTTGTCAGGTTATTTGTACTAAACGTATTTGCAACTTGTTACGTGTTTTTTATTTTTGATTTTAAGATTAATAGTCAAAGAGACCACACAGAGTCGAACCATATTTCACTGCATTATAAAAAAAAAAGCATTTAAAAAAATCTGTAAAAGAATAAAAGTCTGAAAAAGGTTTTTTTTTTTTAAGTATTTAACATGAAGTAAAGCCATGAGTTTAGGAACCAATCAGTGATTAATACACTGAGACGTACAGCACACTCCATTCCAGGGCTAGAGGTTTAGGGGTTTAGGTATTAGGGTTAATGTTTTAGCGGTTAATGATTAGGGTTAGAGATTTAGGGGTTTAGGGATTAGGGTTAGAGGTTTAGGGGTAAGGGACTAGAGTTAGAGGTTTAGGGGTTAGGTTAGCGGTTTAGGTCTTCAGGATTGGGATTACTGTAGATGTTTGGGGTTTAGGGATTAGGGAGTGGGTTAGAGGATTTGGGTAAGGGTGATTACTATGTTGTGGAATTGGATGAAAGTCCTCGATACAGAATCTCCCACATCACGTATTTAGATCTATCTCCTTAATCACTTCATTTGAAAGGTGCTGCATTTTTTCCCCCTTTAATTTAACCGAGATATCAATCTTTGTAAAGTCCTGCTGGTGTTTTGCTGCATGCTGTAGATCCTCGCTGTGTGTTCTCTCTCTGTGTGGTCTCACCGTCGTGCTGCCAGTTATTCAACTTTAATAAAATGAAATGTTTATATTCGGTGCTCGAGTTTAAATGTTTGTATACTAAAATGAAAGAAAGAACAAATGAAAAAAAAGGAGGGAAAAAAACACATTTCTTCATCATGCTTTTTTTTTTATGAAGGATATTATTTATTTTTTATCTCAGAGCTGTGCGTAGTGTATAAGTTATTTTTACGCTCCACCAAATACTATGCATTTAATCTGTACATCATTTACAAGTATGTATGTATATAATATTTTACTCTTTATTTAGCATCTATCATGCTTATTCATAAAAAAAATATTTTCTCACCATGAATTTCTGCTTATAAGGAGAAAAAGGCACCACATCGTCTTTATGCTGTACAAAATGTCTTTTATGCACTCTTTTTTTGTTCTGCTTGAGTCGTTGTTTCTGCCACTCCAGATCACAATTATTAAACATTTCCTGGTCTGAAAAACGAGCGATTCAGGAGACAAAGTGTTTATGGAGATAAGCGGCACAATGTCGGTGTGTTTGTGTCTTGTGGGGGAAAAAAAAATATCTGAATGAGAATCCGAGACGGACGTAAATAAAAAATGATTCAGAGCTGGCATTTTCTCTGCCTTTTTTTTTATGTTATTTTTTTATCTAAAGGTCACGACAGAAAAATCTCATTAGACGTTTAACATGACTGATGGGATTATATTAATAATATACACCGAGCACATGTAAACACTGAAAGTAAACACAGCCAAGGAATTTTCCTGGACAAACCGACTAAAGGGCCTTTTTTCTTCACTCGCTGACTTTTAAATTAAGATCTTAATGACATTTTACTGGAAGACGGGCTAGGTTGTGTATTGTTAAAGGAATGATTCCTATTTGCCTGGGGAATAATTATAAATGTACAGTACAGTACGTGTGTGAAAGCTCCACTTGAGGCAAACTAACAAGCCTTAACACAAAAGAGCTGATGGTGTCAGGTATTAGATATCAAGATACAGAAATCAGAATAAAAAAGATAATCGGGACTCAGGACTAATTACACACCTTGAGAATTTCCTTATGGTTGGAATCATGTTGTTGTGTTCTGCTGAAACAAAC
This sequence comes from Clarias fuscus, assembly GCA_030347435.1. NCBI lineage: Eukaryota > Metazoa > Chordata > Actinopteri > Siluriformes > Clariidae > Clarias > Clarias fuscus. Next base: position 5,349,554 of record CM059216.1, read on the forward strand.
GCTTTGTTTGTGTTTGACATTTACTGGGGAAAAAAAGGTCAATCTGAACCCAAGTCAAGTCGTGTGGTTTTTATTGTAGTTTCTGCAGAATACAGCAGGTAGAATACACAAACACAGCGTTCCTTATGGACCATGGCGCTACAGAAAACAACACACAACTACCTGAGGCTGCCCAGAAGTAAATAAAGCTGCTTTCACATTAGGAACTCGGGCACAGAGCCGAGCACATTTGACCCAAATGTTTGTTCAGTGTTTAGTCAGTCCCACCATGTTGCCACTGTTAGACCCTTGAGCAAGGCCTCTAACCCTCAAATATTAATATGTGTAATGAAATAAATGTAAGTTGCTCTGGATAAGGGCATCTGCCAAATGCCATGAATGTAAATGTAGCAATCAAAACAGCCTACACCTACACAAACTGCATAATGTGCACGAGTGCAAAAACATTACATACCAGATGGCAGCAAACATGTAGTTACTCACTACAGTGTGTGAATGAGTGAAACTGGTGTACGTCCAGTGATGCTTTTGGGATTTTTGTGGCGCTTGTGATGAAAACCGGAGGACCTCAGAGCAAAACCTTATTGGCTCTGCCGCGAGGTTATGACTTGATCGATCTTTCAACAAGACAGTGAGCCCAAATACACACGCCCACAAAATCAATACAGTAGCAGTTGTAAAGTCAATATTACACTCTCCGAGTATCTGGATTTAAACACTGGGCTCTGAACTATGGAGAATGAGTAGCTCAAGGTGTTTTATGTGCACTAAGTTTTGGAATATTAAAGAGATAATAATATCTCCTGCGTAATAATGTGCATGGAGAAAATACCAATATTTTGCAAATAGCTGTGCCATGCAGAAGGCCTGGGTTCGATTTTCAGCCAGTACCAAAACCCCAGCTATTGGCTGCAGTGCTGGTCCCAAGCCTGGACAAAATGTGAGGGTTGCATCAGGAAGTGTATCCGGTGTAAAACCTGGACCAAGTTCTGTGCAGATCAGATGGTCTGCTGTGGTGACCGCTTGAGAGGAGCAGCCGAAAGACTATACCAATATACACACGTGGACAAAATTGTTGGTACCCTTCGGTCAATGACAGAAAAACTCACAATGGTCACAGAAATAACTTTAATCTGACAAAAGTAATAATAAATAAGAATTCTGTGAATGTTAACCAATGAAAGTCAGACATTGCTTTTCAACCATGCTTCAACGGAATTATTTAAAAAAAATGAACTCATGGAACAGGCCTGGACAAAAATGATGGTACCCCTAACTTAATAGTTTGTTGCACAACCTTTTGAGGCAATCACTGCAATCCAATGATTCCTGTAACTGTCAATGAGACTTCTGCACCTCTCTGCAGGTATTTTGGCCCACTCCTCATGAGCAAGCTGCTCCAGTTGTTTCCGGTTTGAAGGGTGCCTTTTCCAGACAGCATGTTTCAGCTCCTTCCAAAGATGCTCAATAGGATTGAGGTCAGGGCTCATAGAAGGCCACTTTAGAATAGTCCAATGTTTTCCTCTTAGCCATTCTTGGGTGTTTTTAGCTGTGTGTTTTGGGTCATTGTCCTGTTGCAAGACCCATGACCTGCGACTGAGACCCAGCTTTCTGACACTGGCCAGCACATTTCTCTCTAGAATCCCTTGATAGTCTTGAGATTTCATTGTACCCTGCACAGATTCAAGACACCCTGTGCCAGATGCAGCAAAGCAGCCCCAGAACATAACAGAGCCTCCTCCATGTTTCACAGTAGGGACAGTGTTCTTTTCTTGATATGCTCCATTTTTCCATCTGTGAACATAGAGCTGATGTGCCTTGGCAAAAAGTTCCATTTTTTTCTCATCTGTCCATAGGACATTCTCCCAGAAGCTTTGTCAACATGTAGTTTGGCATATTGGCATATTTGGCATATTCCAGTCTGGCTTTTTTATGATTTGTTTTCAACAATGGTGTCCTCCTTGGTCGTCTCCCATGTAGTCCACTTTGGCTCAAACAACGACGGATGGTGCGATCTGACACTGATGTTTCTTGAGCATGAAGTTCACCTTGGATCTCTTTAGAAGTCTTTCTGGGCTCTTTTGTTACCATTCGGATTATCCGTCTGTTTGATTTGTCATCAATTTTCCCCCTGCGGTCACGTCCAGGGAGGTTGGCTACAGTCCCATGGATCTTAAATTTCTGAATAATATGTGCAACTGTAGTCACAGGAACATCTAGCTGCTTGGAAATGGTCTTATAGCCTTTACCTTTAACATGCTTGTCTATAATTTTCTTTCGAATCTCCTGAGACAACTCTTTCCTTCGCTTCCTCTGGTCCATGTTGAGTGTGGTACATACCATGTCACCAAACAACACAGTGACTACCTGGAGCCCTATATATAGGCCCACTGACTGAATACAAGATTGTAGACACCTGTGATGCTAATTAGTGGACACACCTTGAATTAACATGTCCCTTTGGTCACATTATTTTCAGTATTTTCTAGGGGTACCATCATTTTTGTCCAGGCCTGTTCCATGAGTTCTTTTTTTTTTAAATAATTCTGTTGAAGCAATGTCTGACTTTCATTGGTTAACATTCATAGAATTTTTTAAAATTATTACTTTTGTCAGATTAAAGTTATTTATGTGACCATTCATTGACCAAAGGGTACCAACAATTTTGTCCACGTGTGTACGTTTTCCTGGCTCACAACATGCAAGGCAAATTTATATTGCGAAAAACAGTATGTTAATGGTGGGGAATTAATGGTGAGTACTCATTCAGCTTTTCTCTTTAAGTATTCCAAAAATTATGTGAGCTAGTCAATAAAAGCTATAATGTTTGGTAAGTTAGATGTGAAGTTTTAAATGTATTTATGTCTTATGATCTGCAATGGATTTGTCAGAATGTAATGCCATAGTAACTTGGGATCTGCCAATATATTTGTATAGGTGTATTCCATAGGGTTTAGAAGGTAGTCTTAAATATGTTAGGTTATATGGAGTTTAGGGTGTGGGGACTAGTGTGTAGAGTTTAGGGTGTGAGGATTATGTGTAGCGTTTAGGATGTGGAGTCTAATGTGTAGAGTTTAGGGTGTGAGGTGTTGTGTAGAGTTAAGGGTGTGGGGATTAGTGTGTAGAATTTAGGGTGTGGGGATAAATGTGTAGAATATAGGGTGTGGGGATTAGTGTGTAGAGCTTAAAGTGTGAGGTGAAGTGTGTAGAGTTTCGCGTGTGGGGTCTAGTGTGTAGAATTTATTGTGTGGGGATTAGTGTGTAGAATTTAGAATGTGGGGATTAGTGTGTAGAAATTAAGGGAGGTTAGTGTGTAGAATTTAGGGTGTGGGGATTAGTGTGTAGAATTTAGGGTGTGGGGATTAGTGTGTAGAGCTTAAGGTGTGAGGTGAAGTGTGTAGAGTTTAGCATGTGGGGATTAGCGTGTAGAGTTTAGGATGTGGGGTCTAGTGTGTAGAATTTAGGGTGTGGGGTCTAGTGTGTAGAATTTATCGTGTGGGGATTAGTGTGTAGAATTTAGGGTGTGGGGATAAATGTGTAGAAATTAAGGGGGGTTTGTGTGTAGAATTTTGGGTGTGGGGATTAGTTTGTAGAGCTTAAGGTGTGAGGTGAAGTGTGTAGAGTTTAGCATGTGGGGATTAGTGTGTAGAGTTTAGCGTGTGGGGATTAGTGTGTATAGTTTAGGGTGTGGGGATTAGTGTGTAGAGTTTAGGGTGTGGGGATTAGTGTGTAGAATTTAGGGTGTGGGGATTAGTGTGTAGATCTTAAGGTGTGAGGTGAAGTGTGTAGAGTTTAGCATGTGGGGATTAGTGTGTAGAGTTTAGGATGTGGGGGTCTAGTGTGTAGAATTTAGGGTGTGGGGGTCTAGTGTGTAGAATTTATCGTGTGGGGATTAGTGTGTAGAATTTAGTGTGTGGAATTAGTGTGTAGAAATTAAGGGGGGGTTACTGTGTAGAATTTAGGGTGTGGGGATTTGTGTGTAGAAATTAAGGGGTTAGTGTGTAGAATTTAGGGTGTGGGGATAAATGTGTAGAAATTAAGGGGGGTTTGTGTGTAGAATTTTGGGTGTGGGGATTAGTGTGTAGAGCTTAAGGTGTGAGGTGAAGTGTGTAGAGTTTAGCGTGTGGGGTCTAGTGTGTAGAATTTAGGGTGTGGGGATTAGTGTGTAGACTTTAGGGTGTGGGGTTTAGTGTGTAGAATTTAGGGTGTGGGGATAAATGTGTAGAATTTAGGGTGTGGGCTCCGGCACCCCCATGAATAATAATGTTTAACCACCCCAGAACGAAACCCATTTGTACTGTGGCTTATATTTGGGTCCATGCATGAGTGAAAAAATATTTTGTTTTTAATTATAAAATATATAGATGTTTGTTGCCGCCAGGACAATTTTTGAAGCCCAATTATTGTTTTAGCAATTTACATTAGCAAATGAAAAAATGTGTTAAAATCATTTTTAAAATAGTTTTTTATTGATTTTTTAGTTTAAGATAAAAATTTTTAATCCTCGGTACTGTGCATGGTGTAATGTGATGATTGTGGAGGTTAGACTCAGCCAAGCTGCAGATCAGCATCATCATGAATCAGATTTTCATATTCACATCTTCTCCAGAGTCTCAAACTCTGCCAGCAGCTTTCCTACCAGGAGCCAAGAAACGTTTGTGTGTGTCTGTGTGTGTGTGTGTGTAAGAGACAGGAGTGTTTTTCTACAAGCATTATATTTCTGACTTGGTTCCAGCATTTACATTGACAAGATGATTAAATGATCTGAGCTGAGCTCCTCATCCTCTCTCGGTTTTCATCTCTTCCACTTGACGCCTTTAAAGGAAGCATGTGTGCACTCGGGTGTAAATAACGAGTGACTGTTCATCATCGGTAGTAACGCAATACCATTATCAGGGTCAGTATTTGGACATAAACCCAAAGTGGGCGTGGCCTAAACTGCTTAAAACTTTAAGCTTAGAACAAAGAAGGTAAGCGGGAAAAAATATATACCATTTTAATAACTCAAGTAAAACAAAATGCAAATAATTTGTAAACAAATTGTGTTAATGCTTAACATTAAGAAATCAGTATTTATGCTCTCCACCAGTTTTTCCCATTGCTGTTGGGTAACTTTCCTTTTTTGGCACAAAAAAAAAAAAAAAAAAAAAAAAACCTAGCTCAGCTTCGTTCGATGGTTTATGACCATCCATCTTCCTTTCGGAAGTTTTCTGGAGTAAATAGTAAATTGCAGTGGTCTCTTTTTTTCCAGAGCTGTGGACAAAAGTTTTGAGAATTATTTAAATATTGGAAATTGGAACTGTTGCTGCTTAAGTTTTTAAAATAGCAATTTGCATATACTCCAGAATGTTATGAAGAGTGATCAGATGAATTGCATAGTCCTTCTTTGCCATGAAAATTAACTTAATCCCCCAAAAAAACTTTCCACTGCATTTCATTGCTGTTATTAAAGGATCTACTGAGATCATTTCAGTAATCGTCTTGTTAACTCAGGTGAGAATGTTGACGAGCACAAGGCTGGAGATCATTATGTCAGGCTGATTGGGTTAGAATGGCAGACTTCATTGCGTTGCATAAAAATGGCTTCACAGGATAGGATATTGTGGCTACTAAGATTGCACCTAAATCAACAATTTATAGGATCAACAAGAACTTCAAGGAAAGAGGTTCAATTCTTGTTAAGGATACTTCAGGGCATCCAAGAAAGTCCAGCAAGAGTCAGGATCGTCTCCTAAAGAGGATTCAGCTGCGGGATCGGAGTGCCACCAGTGCAGAGCTTGCTCAGGAATGGCAGCAGGCAGGTGTGAGCGCATCTGCACGCACAGTGAGGCGAAGACTTTTGGAAGATGGCCTGGTGTCAAGAAGGGCAGCAAAGAAGCCACTTCTGTCCAAAAAAAAAACATCAGGGACAGATTGATCTTCTGCAAAAAGTATGGCGAATGGACTGCTGAGGACTGGGGCAAAGTCATATTCTCGGATGAAGCCTCTTTCCGATTGTTTGGGGCATCTGGAAAAAGGCTTGTCCGGAGAAGAAAAGGTGAGCGCTACCATCAGTCCTGTGTCATGCCAACAGTAAAGCATCCTGAGACCATTCATGTGTGGGGTTGCTTCTCATCCAAGGGAGTGGGCTCACTCACAATTTTGCCCAAAAACACAGCCATGAATAAAGAATGGTACCAAAACAACCTCCAGCAGCAACTTCTTCCAACAATCCAACAACAAGAATGGGTTGCTATCAGTCAGGATTTGGCCCAGAAGTTGATTGAGAGCAGCGCAGTCGAATTGCAGAGTTCCTGAAAAAGAAGCGCCAACACTGCAAATACTGACTCTTTGCATAAATGTCATCTAATTGTCGATAAAAGCCTTTGAAACGTATGAAGTGTTTGTAATTATATTTCAGTACATCACAGAAACAACTGAAACAAAGATCTAAAAGCAGTTTAGCAGCAAACTTTGTGAAAACTAATATTTGTGTCATTCTCAGAACTTTTGGCCACGACTGTATTTATTCATTTTTATTGTGTCAGTTTGAGCCAGAATTCTCTCCTGGCTGTGGAGCTAATTAAATATTGTGTGTGACATCACACCGAGGTTCTCTATGCCCTCTGATCAAATCAGTCGTAGCAACCTATACTCACCCAGTGCTCGACATTAACGCTTGGCTGCTCGCTCAGGGCAAATAAACTCTGTGTTTTGTGAAATGCCTCATGCACTTGCCCAATCAGGCAAGTGATTTCTTTAACCTTTTATTTTCAGTTTCGAAAAGAAGTATTGTTATTAGCCTGCACTAGCCAAAGCCTTGCTCTTATTCGGTCGACCAATCAGACACACTGTACGTGACTTATCGATCGATACGAAGCTGTGGTTCTGATTGTTCATTCCGCTAAGCTGAACCACACTGTTAGAATGTTTTACTGGCCTAAAACTTTTCTTCAACCATTAAGAATCGCAAAGTGCTAGGGAAAATGGGCAATCAATTAAAACTGAGTCGCACTGATGGTGAAAAACCGGCGGTGCACGGCTATGAAGCGAAACAACAAAGTTAAATAGGCGGCGGCTATTTATGGAAAATGGCCCTTTCCTGGCAACTGGATACAACAACATGTATTTTCATTAATATTATCGGGGGTGTTTTTGTTTGTTTTTTCCAAACATATGAATAATTAACAGGTGAGGAAAAAAATAATTTCAGTCCACCTTTAAAGTTTAAGAGGGTTTAACTTTGGGTCAGAGGTAGAGTTTAGATTTAGAGTACAGAGCCTGGACTGTAGCGTGTAGGGGGTTTAATACATACTGAGTCACTGAAGTGTCGAGTGGAAGTTCCACGTTTATTATTCAGCACTGCACTGAGAATTAGACACTGAATAATAAAGTTGAATATTTAATTACAGTAAAAATGAATTTGAATATAAAAATATAAAAGGATGTGATTAAAGCCGTCGTCTCTCAGCCTGACATTCAGCCAGCTTCCTGCAGACTTCACTAACGAGGGGGTGATCGCTTCCATGAGTCACCTTCATCACGTCATACGCCTGAGAGATGGAGAGAGGGAGAGAGAGAAAGGGACACAGGGAAATAGGGAAGGTAAAGGCAGAGACAGAGAGAAGGAACACAACAATAGAGAGTGAACACTAAACCGTCGCACTAAAAAACATCATAACTGTATTTAAATCAGCAATAATAATAATAATAATAATAATAATAATGAAACCTGTATGAAGGTTCTCTCGGCCTGCTCCACGTCTCCGCTGTAGTGTTGCAGTTTTGCGACCCTCAGCAGCTCCACTGCGTGTGACGGGTGAGGATCAGGATAATGCAACCTACACACACACACACACACACACACACACATTGATCTTGTATATATTGCGCAGGTGATTATCAGATGAATACACATGTTCAATAGTGCACACTCCAGCTACTGAAACTCTGGAGTTTTCTCACTAGCGAGTGTAACAGGAAGAGCGACTGAGCACTTCCTGTCTGGGGGAATGCCCTGTGTTTAATGTCTGACACAAAATACGACACGGAGCTCTCATAACATTGTACTGATTCTGTCTGATACACACACACACACCCTCCTATTTGATACACACACTAGTATAGTAACAGTATGATTATAATCTGTGTTTAGGTAAATAAGCTGAATATAATGTCTGTGTGTGTGTGTGTGTGTGTGTGTGTGTGTGTGTGTGTGGGTGTGTGTATCAGTCATCTCCCAGTGACATGTGCAGGAATTTTTATCCCGCCTCAGGCTCTCCCCCTGCCTCAGCCTCTACCCAGAATCAGCCCCTACCCATTCTTCAGCTTCTGCCCCTGCCTCAGCCTCAGCCTCAGAGACTTGCTGGGATTTTTTTTCTGTGCTTAAACTGATCTCTGAAAGAAAACATAGTAAGCAGTGCCTCAGAGGAGGAAGAGGATGGTGAACAGGAGGATGAGGTGATGATGAATCCAGGGCTATCAGACATCCACCCATATACATTCTACACACACACACACACTCACAGGTATGCTATCAGGGTCCTGGTGCCGTACTGCAGCGCGGTCTCGTACTGACTCAGGCTGATGCAGGCGTCCATGAGCGAGTCTAGGACCCTCAGCATGTAGACGTTAGAGTCTGGGACTGCAGCCGAATGTGCGTTAATCAAATCCTGACACGCCCCCTGAAGCTCCGCCCACTCTGACACCAATTACTGTTAAAGGCACTGATTGTAGAACTGGGACAGCACAGAGAGATGGAGACATGGACACAGAGAGAGAGAGAGAGAGAGAGAGAGAGAGCAAGACAAAGGAAGGATACTCTCTTCATGTCGCAGAGTTTCCAGATGAGGCAGCGAGTCTCGAATGATCATCCACCTGGACTCCTCCCCTCCAAACATGGTACAGTCCTAACACACACACACACACACACACACACACCAGAAACAGATGTGCATCATAGCATGAGATCTCAGCAGGACACCATGTGTGTGTGTGTGTGTGTGTGTGTGTGTGTGTGTGTGTGTGTGTGTGTGTGTGTGTGCATGGTAGATCATCACTTCAGCAGGAAGCAGTCATGAATCACAACCTCCTCAACAGCAATTCAGTCCATGCCGCACCTTTAAACCTTCAATCATCATCTCTCTCTGTGTGTGTCTCTCTCCAGTCACACACACACACCTGCATTCTATTAAATCAAAGGCCACAGGTGTCCAGCAGAAAAGAGGAGCAGCGGAAGAGAGTGGGCAGAGCTGAAAAGGTAATGTGTGTGTGTGTGTGTGTTCTTACACTCTGGTCATCACTGCATCTCTGACACTGACACAGGAAGTGAAACTGATCCAGCAGTTGAGTTCGTCTCTCCACACGAGGAGCTAAACTATCTGTATAACTGATACACAGCTACAGACAGGCAGAGAGAGAGAGATGGGGGGAGGGATGGGGAGGGGGGGTGTAGAGAGAGGGAAGGTTAGAGGTCAATTATCCACCGCATAACGAGCAGTAATTACTGCAGTGTATCTGCAACATGATTAAATGAAATTAATTACCTTCTAAATCTCATTTAGTGCTAAACTCACTGACCTACAGTGTGTGTGCGTGTGTGTGTGTGTGTGTGTGTGTGTGTGTGTGCGTGTGTGTGTGTGTGTGTTACCTCCTCTAATGGCTGGATTTTTCGTATAGCTCGTAGTTCGAGTTTCTTTCCCACAAACATCATCACACAGTTCGGCCTGCAGTCATGGTTCAACAGAGACATGCTGAACACACACACACACACACACACACACACACACACACACAGAAAGGAAAAAAGAAACTTATAAATTTAAATAAATAAATTTTAGTATTTAGAAACTGTGAGCACTATTAATGAGGGTGCATAGCGTAAACGCATCCGACATACACAGTGTGTCACTCAACACACTACACACACTGTTCACACACACTCACTGGTAATCCGAGTGTCACAAGCGCTAACTTCAGCTACTGAATAAAATGAGCTCACACTACACTCACACACACAATGTGTGTGTGTGTGTGAGAGAGACAGAGAGAGGTAAAGTTTCTCACCTGGGGTAGAGTCCTAATCCCACATCCTGCAGCTCTCCATCACTTATGCTGAAACAGTTACACATTACCTGAAACACACACACACACGTTTATGAACATGCACTTCTGTCCGTATATTACTACAATCATTATTTAGTGTAATTATCATCTCTTTATGATAAAACTTCAAAAACACAATGATTATAAACCCCAAGTCTGATAACTAATGTTTTTATCTGGGCGCCAATACTAACGCTTTGATGTGGGGCCACAGAGACAGGCTTCAAACAGAGAGAGAGTGTGTGTGTGTCTCAAGATATCTCATCCTACTGTCGCCCCTCTGCTGCCCTGGGGCAAATCATTTAACATTTAAACCATCAGATAAACACACACACGCACACACACACGCACACACACACACACACACACACACACACACACACTTCAAACAGTGATTCGCTTATTGGTTCCCATAATGAAAAGGTGTTCCATGTGATGTGAGCACCTTGTGTAAAGTGTGTGTACAAGTGTGTCATGTGCCATGTGTTCATGATTCGGTGTGTTCCAGAAATTGTGTTCTGAGGGAGATGTTATGTGTGTTCCATGTGTTCCGTGTAAAGTGTGTATTTCGTGTCTTTACGAAATACACACTTTACGATGTGTGTGTTCCGTGTGACATACTGTTTGCTTCATGTTATCACTTTGTGTTCATGTCTCAATCACTCACTCACTCATCATCTATACCGCTTAATCCTGTATTCAGGGTCACGGGGGCCTGGAGCCTATCCCAGGAGACTTAGGGCACATGGCAGGGTACACCCTGGACAGGGTGTCAATCCATCGCTGGGCACACACACTCACTCATTCACACACTACGGGCAATTTGGGAACGCCAATTAGCCTAACCTACATGTCTTTGGAATGTGGGAAGAAACCGGAGTACCCGGAGGAAACCCACCGAGCACGGGGAGAACATGCAAACTCCATGCACACAGAGACGGGAATTGAGCCTGGCTGTGTTCATGTCTATTAGAGTTAATTCGTTTATTACAGTGCCACCTTGTGGATGAAAGACTCATCACCACTTGGTGAATCTATCAAATGTGGGCCAAAACCTACCCATCAGAACACACAGGGTTGACACAAGATACGGCTCACTTCCTGTGTGGAAATGTCATAATCCCAAGAATTACAGAAGAAACTCTTGCTATAGAGCTTTTCATACAAATAATAACAATAAAATAATAATAATAATGTTTGCATTTTGTTTATATGTCATCATGTGAACCAATCAGAGCACACCTGCATCATTAAGCCCCTCCTACCTACTTGAGTCTGTTCATCTGTTCTGACTCAGGAAATATGTTCTGGCCTCTTTCTGTTATTCTCATACAGAACTGTTGCTGTAACACACACACACACACACACACACACACACACACACACACACACACACACACACACACACACAGTCTCTCCATCTCACTCTCTTTTAGCAGGCCTTGTCGCTACGGGTAACGGACATCACACAGTTCCTCAGATGTCGGCACCTGCAGGTGGAGAATCTGTCATAGCTACACACACACACACACACACACAACATCTCTTCCTTAGTCTCTTCTCTTTCTCTTCATGTTTATGGCTGTAGAACTGCTGTTATCAGAGTGCTGATTTAACAGACTCTGAATTGTGTGTGTGTGTGTGTGTGTGTGCACGCGCTTGTGTGTGTGCGTGCGTGCGTGTGTGTGATGTTAAATACTGATAAAAGACAATATTTCAAGCTAGGCAATTAAAGTCACTCACACACACACACACACACACACACACACACACACCATCCTAGCCTTCACCATCTGTATCCTCATACACCCTGTGTCCTGCAGAGACACCATGATGTGTGTATATATATATATGTGTGTGTGTGTGTGTGTGTGAGCTGTGGTATCTGGCACCAAAGCATTAATAGCAGAACCTTTACATCCTGTAAGTTGTGAGGTGGAGCATTGAAGGAGAACACCGTCAGGAGGAGAAGATCAGGACTGAGTGAAGGAACACTTGCAAAGATCTACTCTCTGGTTCATGACATGAAAGCATCAATAAAGTGTGTATGTACTGTATATGAGCTCTACGTGTGTTCCCCAGTGGTGAGGTGGTTAAAGTCACACCTGCTACAGGTAGACGTGTGGTTGGGTTGAGCCCCAGGCACGGTGCTGTGACAGAACCATGACTTAAATTACTGGGTTTAAAACAAACTTAATACTAATTAAATGACACAACTATAAATATGTGCACCCCCTGATGTTTCATTTGGAACATTCCTCCAATGCAGAATGTACTGTATGAAACAATTTTAAACACTTCCCAAAAAGCACGCAGGTACAAAGTGTATTGGTGTGTAAGGGTGTGTGTTTTGGTTAGCAGTGCTCTGACAACTACACTTCCTCACTCACTCACTCATCATCTATACCGCTTAATCCTATATTCAAGGTCACGGGGGGCCTGGAGCCTATCCCAGGAGACTGAGGGCACATGGACAGGGTGCCAATCCATCGCAGGGCACAGACACACACCCATACACTCACTCATTCACACACTACGGGCAATTTAGGAACGCCAATTAGCCTAAGCTACATGTCTTTGGACTGTGGGAGGAAAAACGGGGTACCCGGAGGAAACCCACCAAGCACGGGGAGAACATGCAAACTCCATGCACACAGAGACGGGAATCGAGCCTGGCCGGGGATCGAACCCGGACCCTGGCGGTGCAAGGCGACAGTGCTAACCACTACACCACCGTGCCTCCCACCTACACTTCCTGTTACTGAGATTAACAGTGATGAGCACCTCGACCACTCTTACCCCTCTTTTTCAACAAAGTGAACCAGGTGCTAGCTGATGTCTGGTTCTAGTGCCAGTTCAGAGCCGGTTCAATAGCGAACCTCTTATGAACTGGCTTTTTTAATGGGCTAGCGAGGGCTATGTCTCTGCTTTCTCAGTGTGTATGTGTACTTTCGCCATTGCTAGCGGGAAAAAATTACTAGAGGAAAGCACAACAACGACGATGACAAACTTCAACATGGTTTTGCGAGCCCTTGTCCTGGCTTTTTCATTACTTGAAAGAGTTTAAACTGTCCACTGCATCATGAGTCAATTTTTTAAAGATTGGACTTTAGATTACTAAAGGCGTTACTACAAACTAAAGCGATGGACTACTGATTGGACAGTACCAGATTCAAACCTCAGCACCACCAAGCTGCCACAGTTGGGCCCTTGAGCAAGGCCCTTATAGCTAATCCTCTCAAATGTACAGTATAAAGAGATAAAAATGTAAGTCACTCTGGACAAGGCGTCCACCAAATGCCGTAAATGTATGGCTGTCACAAACTTTTAGTTGGTGGTGATAATCCCGCCCCCAGCCCCTGACATAAATCGTTCTTTGTTCAATTCACTTCAATTTTATTTATATAGCGCTTTTAACAATTGTCATTGTCGCAAAGCAGCTTTACACAGCTTTAGTTTGTTCAACGTGATGGCTCCACAATAGAACTGTTTATTTTTTTTGGTTTTGTTTGAAAGCCGGTCCTTTGGCTGTATAAAAATGAAGAACTGGTTTGGAATTTGGCACCGGCTCCGAACTGGCTCCAGAACAGCCTGGATGGAAAAGCGGCATCAGTGGTGTAGTGGAACTGTGACAGGTCCTGAAGTGTGCTGTCCTTTGGTTGATTCCGTAGGTTTTAGTTTAGCTGGGTTACATGCATACCTGTTTTTGTGTTTTGCTTTTTACCTGTAGGTGGCGTTAGACTTTATAAGACCTGGTCACACCATTCTCTCTCTCTCTCTCTCTCTCTCTCTCTCCTACAGATATGAAATCTGCACCACGCACTACAGCATAGCTTACAAAGTTAATTTACAATAAATATATTTATAGTAGAACTCTTTGGGTTGTGTTTTAATTTTGTTGCACTCTCTTTGAGCCAAGGCATGTATATCATAATGGTGGCTCTTTCTTGAGTTTTTTATGCTATTTAATTTGGTCTTAGATTAGATTTAATTTGCAGAGTTCCATCTGGGGAAACATAAGGATTTGTATTTCATTTAAGGCAGCGTTTAAGATGCCAGATTAGAAAGAGAAGTGTTCCAATCTTTTGTTGTTTTTCTTGTCTTATTTTTGGACTTATTCTTTTTGCCGGTGAGCCGATTGGGTTGTTTGCTGTGTCATTGGTCGGATGTTCACTGCTGAGTTTAGTGTTTAAAATCACCTTGAGCCTAGTAACCTCAGGTTAATTCTGTTAGACAGGAGCCTGGGGATTCTCCTACATGGTGATAAATTGATATTGCACTGTCTGATGAAATGCCCAGCATTACATATTTGACAGTGAAAAGCTCCATAAAACAGACAGCTAGTATGAGGTCCCGTGGCTCACGTGGGCGAGAGATGCCGCTTGGTCAAGTTCAAGTGTTTATTAAGACAAAAGTTCAATAAGCACCACGGGTAGCCCGTCCGCGGGGGTATAGTGGTTAATGCTCCAGGATATGAGCGCGATTGTTCAGGTCAAAAAATGGCAGGACAAAGTGGAAGGTACTGGATGAACAGAGGGTGTAACCCATGGGAGTAATTCGGGGCAGCAACCAATCCCCTAAAGGATCAAATCAGCACAAGAAAGGGGTGATGGAGCTTGAGGAGAGAGTATTCACTTAGTTTTTGAATAATAGAGAAACACTGTTTTAAAAAATAAAATATCGCCCCACATTTTCTCTTGAATTCTCCAGCACTATTTACTCCACCCACTTTTTCAACTTCACACCTCATACAACTCCCTTTTCTCCACCCAACCTCAGTTACCAAGCACATGGACAAGCAAGATTCAAACCAGCAACTTCAGACAACAGAAGTGAGGGATTTACCACTAAGCCTCTAAGTCCCTCTCTGAGAGACGTACAGATCCATAAAAAACACACTTGTCTGAAGCTGTGTTAACATTTTTTTTTTCATTCATAGATTCCTTCAGTTTTTCAATCCAAACTTTTTCAGCAGTTCATGCTGCAATGGCTTTTCTTGGACCAGTGACACTTGTGCGTCCTTGATCCTGTTGTCCGTTTAATGGTTGTCCTTCCTTGGAGCACTCTTGGTAGGTACTAACTACTATAGACCAGGAACATCCCACAAAACTTGGTCCTTGTCAGAGTGACTCAGATCCTTATGCCCATTTTTCCTGTTTCTAACATGTCAACTTCGAGAAACTGTTGCCTAATAAATCCCACCCTGAGAGGTGCCACTGTAACACATAAGACAATTCACATCACCCAGAAGTGTATGGAATAAAATCACTGTCAAAAATAATCATGCGTCAAAAAAAAGATGTGTGTATAATTCTGCGTTTTGTCCGAGTTGGATTCCAAAATCTACGGCCACGACAGCTTACAGATACGAGATTTTGAGATACAGTAAAACTCTGAAATATACGACTCTGACTCATTTATCTTATGGGGAAATTTGCTTTGATATGCAAGTGTTTTGATATACAAGCACGTTTCCAGAACGAATTATGCTTGCAATCCAAGACTTGACTGTGCAAGGTTTTGAGTAAATAAATGTGTGTGTGTGTGTGTGTGTGTGTGTGTGTTTGTGCGAGAGAGGGATGGACAGTGCACTGCACTGGTCTCCACTGGGAACACTCCTGATATTGAGTTTGTCCATAGATATGATGTGATGTAGCGAACAGTTCTGTGTTTTACACAAGCGTGCAGTCTCTCTCTCTCTCGCACATACACAGATGCTCGCACGTGTATGACATTCAAGCGGGAGAGAATTCTTCAAGTAAGAATTGTAATACTTCAGCGTTTTTCATGAAGAATACAAAATGGGGAGGAAGAAGAAGGAGAAGATACAAAAAAGAAGGAGAGAGAACAAAAAAGCAATAGGAAATGAGGAAGTCCAAAAAAGAAAGAAGATATATAAGAGGAAGAACAAAGTCAATACAAATAAGCAAAAGAAGCAGAAAAATGACCTAAGAATAATAAAAATGCTTAGAGACTGGAGAAGAACAAAAGGTAAAAACAGAAGAAGACATAGAAATCTCAATCTCTGTATATTTGAAAATAAAGGGATGCGATTGAGGTGGAGCCTCAGTGCTGATCAGGTGTTCAACAAAGCTGAATGAAGTGAATCATATGAGTCACATGTCTCAGTTTGACTCACTGACAATGGACAGAGGGGGGATATGAGAGAGAGAGAGAGAGAGAGAGAGAGAGAGAGAGAGAGAGATTAAAGGCCAGGCTGTCACTTTGTGGTTGTTTGATGCTCCTAGACTGCAATATTGCTTTTCCTGTAAGTCTCGCCTTCTAGGAGTTTCACGAGATCAAGGATTGTGCGACAGAGACATTGAGAGAGAGAGAGAGAGAGAGAGAGAGAGAGAGAGAGAGATTCTACCAAATCACCACACCAGAAATCATATTTGCTAAATATTCGCCTGTTTTATAGATTTCCAGAAAGATGAAAGTTTTTTTAAACAAAATTATCTAAAGTAGTGTAGTGGGTAAAACATACATCATCTTCAAATCAGTGCGAGCAAACAATAAGTGCGGAATAAAAATTGCAGGCAAAAGAACTAAATCGTGGAGTGAGACAGAGCTGCTGGCTGAGCCCGACCCTATTTAATATTTTTATTAACGCATTGACCTCCATATTACAGCGGTCTCCAGCGCCCGCACTCTCTCTACACGAGTCAGAGGTCAAGTTCCTGCTGTATGCAGACGACCTGGTCCCGCTGTCCCCCAGCGCTCAGGGTCAAAAGCACAACCTGGTCCTGCTGCAGCAGTACTGTCAGACCTGGGCCCTGGCAATCAAATTCACAAAAGAAAAAAAACTGAAAACTGCATAAAACAAACAAATAAATAAATTTTTTTTAAAAAGTACATGAAATTGAAAAGGAGTTCCACTGGAAAAAAAAACTAATTCACGTCTAAATTACAATCCAAATCTGGAACAAATCACTTGAATCAATAATTTAATCAATCCTGCTGTATGGTAGTTTGGTCTGGGATCAACCTGAGCGACAATGACAAGTCTTTTAATATTTCACTGTGATCTTTGTTCATATACTCTTATACACTTCTGTCTTCATTTATTTTATTTTTGTAAGTAACATCTGTATGAGAGAGAGGGAACCAAATCATCTCGTTCTTTTCCCTGCTCCTTTCATTTCCTCATCACTCACACAATCTCTCTCTCTCTCTCACTCTCACACACAGTGAATGAGATGACATTAGTATTTATAGTGAAGTGTTTGTGTGACCTTTGACCTCAGAGTGATGAATGAGTACCAGCGTTCTTCTGCTCTGCTGAAGCTAAAGAAACGTCTCGTTAAGCACCACAAGGTGAGGGCGAGGACAAACAACCGACACCGACACACACACACACACACACACACACACACACACACACACACACACTAATGAAATTCATAAATTTATAATTACAGAATTAATTTATTTAAATAAGGGTTTATTAAAGTTTACAGCTGCGAATAAAAGACAAGAAAAGTTAAATGAAGGTGAGAGTTCAGTCTAAGTCACACTGGACACACAAACATACTGTACACGTGCACATACTCTACATACACACACACGGTACACTATTGCCAAAGCTAGCCTCATGCTAACCTTGGTAACCCCGGTGACAGGAGAGCCGAGCCATCTTTATTTAAATTAATCTCGGCTGATTGAGATGTTTCTGTGCTAACGTTCTAATGTTTTGCTAATGATGTATAGCTTGTGATTAGCACCGTGGATGGCAGCGTCTGCGTGTTAGCGCTAAGCCTCATTTATCAGAATGAGGAAGAAAGATTTCACTCCGAAATCATCCACATGAAACACGTTATTAATAAACTTATTGAAATCCTCGTAGCAGACATCTCTCTCACATTCTCTCTCCTGAGGTTCTGTGTTAAAGCAGACTCTATGCTGATCATATCCACACCGACAATACTAACGGCACACTGTGTGACGGCTGTGTGATACATCATAGGAAATTTATCACTTAAATAGCTCGCTCTTTTATTCCAAAGGTCACATGGAGAAATACAGGTTACACTGATTTAGTGATAATAACACAGACACAGACACACACACACACACACACACACACACACACACACACACAAAAAAAACAAAAATCACCAAAACACTGATGACTAGTGATGTGTTTGAAAATCAACAAAAATGTCTCCACCTCTACAAAAATAAAAAATGAAAAAAAAAAGGTGCTGTGTTGCATCCAAACATTTCTTAGTCAAGTCATGGTCACCTGAGCGCCGTGATGAAGTCAAACACCGAAGTCCTGACCCTAAACACCAGTGTCCTGCCCCCAACACCCCACCTCCCTAAAAACACCAACTTCCTGCCCCCAAACCCCAGTGTCCTTTCTCCCAGCACACCACCCTACCCACCAACACCAACACCCTATCCCAACACCACTAACCTACTCCTAACAACAACCCACCCCCTCACCCCATCCTAACACCACTACCCTGCCTCAAATGCCCTACCCCAAATACCCCGCCCTGCTAGGTTTGTCTACAGTGTCTCTGCTGACACTTTATCCCACCCCTCACACCACATTCTGGCCGCCAAACAACCTAAAACAGAAAGAAAAAAATCCAGTCTCTAAACAACGACCCCGCCCAGCCACATTTACAGTATGTCTCCTTTTCCTGGGCCGTGTGCAGCGGTGTGGTTTGAAACGAGGCCAAGCTGGTCTCCAACACACACATCTCTTTCTCAGTGCAGAGGTGGAGCAGCGTGTGAATTAGTATTTTCACGGCTCCGTTACCGTGTAAGGTGTGAGTGTGTGATGTTAACTGTCTGTATGCTGCTTCACTTAAGCGGAACAAACCGTCCCAAGAGGCTCCTCCTCGTCTCATTTCCATTTCTACACAGCAGCAGGGAAAAAGAGAGGACACACACACACACAGAGAGAGAACATCAGACAGACAGAGCGGCAAGGTCACGCTGTCAATTTCTCTCCTGACTCACTTAGCATTCTGCTTTGTGCGCGTGTGTGTTTCGGTGTGTGTGTGTGTGTGTGTGTGTGTAACACTTGAAACTCGCATGTTAAGGATGCGCTGCTCACTAAAACTGAGCTGCATCATGAATGACAATGCAGAGAAGAATGGCCATGAGGCCGTGCAGCGAATCAGGAACACCGTGTCGTGTGCTTTATTTCAGCTCAGTACATTCAGTTCACTGTGGGCGTGTCCCAAACCATATGCCTTCTTCACTCCTCATCAGACAGGACGCTATCAATGCTATGTAGTACAGGTGTGAATGAGGCCAGTATGTCTCAGAGATGCACTGAAATCCCATAATTTGAACCACATCCAGATGAGGTCTGGAACGGATACGACGACGTAACATCTGTAGTGTGAACACGACTGTATCTCGACCGTCGTCTAGTGAACCCGTCACCCAGGACACATGGTGGTAATGCCAGGGGCAAACGAGTGCATTGTATAAAGAAGGCGAGCGTACACAGCAAAGTGAACACGACCACATTGCATAGTGAATACAAGCGTGATATGTAGTGAAGATGAGTGCACTAAATAATGAAGAGTGCAACATGGAACTACATACAGTACATAAAGCCTGTTTAATTTTTTAAGTAATTAAGTTATTAAATGTCTAAATATTAAATAATCACCAAAGTATTATAAATTACAATAATTAACTGGGTGCATTATGGTGTTTAAGAAGAGCACACTACATAGTTAAGACAAGTGCACAGCCCAATAAATACGAATGAACTATGTAATGAAGATGAGTGCACTAGGCAGTGAAGATGATTGAAGATGAGTGCTCTAGGCAACGAAGACGAGTACACTATGTGGTGAAGACGAGTGCATTATGAAGTAAAGATAATTGAAGACGAGTGCACCATCCAGTGAAGACGAGTGCACTATGCAGTGAAGATCAAAGCACTTTGTAATGAGGATAGCAAGGGCACTACGTAGTAAAAATAAGTGCACTATGAGATGAAGACAAGTGCACCAAATAATGAACAGCGTAAGGAACTCCATACTGAAAAGATTAAAGTTGTTAAATTAATTAAGTAATTATTTGATTCATTAACCTTCATTAATCAGAAATGTATTCTAAATTATTATAATAATTAACAAATGCATTATGTGGTTACACACGTGGACAAAATTGTTGGTACCCTTCGGTCAATGAAAGAAAAACTCACAATGGTCACATAAATAACTTTAACCTGACAAAAGTAATAATTAAAAATAATTCTATGAATGTTAACCAATGAAAGTCAGACATTGCTTTTCAACCATGCTTCAACAGAATTATTTAAAAAAATAAACTCATGGAACAGGCCTGGACAAAAATGATGGTACCCTTAGAAAATACTGAAAATAATGTGACCAAAGGGACATGCTAATTCAAGGTGTGTCCACTAATTAGCATCACAGGTGTCTACAATCTTGTAATCAGTCAGTGGGCCTATATATAGGGCTCCAGGTAGTTACTGTGTTGTTTGGTGACATGGTATGTACCACACTCAACATGGACCAGAGGAAGCGAAGGAAAGAGTTGTCTCAGGAGATTCAAAAGAAAATTATAGACAAGCATGTTAAAGGTAAAGGCTATAAGACCATTTCCAAGCAGCTAGATGTTCCTGTGACTACAGTTATTATTATATATTACTACAGTTATTATATACATATTATTCGGAAATTTAAGGTCCATGTGACTGTAGCCAACCTCCCTGGACGTGGCCGCAGGAGGAAAATTGATGACAAATCAAAGAGACGGATAATCCGAATGGTAACAAAAGAGCCCAGAAAGACTTCTAAAGAGATCCAAGGTGAACTTCATGCTCAAGGAACATCAGTGTCAGATCGCACCATTACGTCGTTGTTCGAGCCAAAGTGGACTACATGGGAGACGACCAAGGAGGACACCATTGTTGAAAACAAATCATAAAAAAGCCAGACTGGAATATGCAAAACTACATGTTGACAAGCCACAAAGCTTCTGGGAGAATGTCCTATGGACAGATGTAACAAAAATTGAACTTTTTGCCAAGGCAAATTTTGCTAATTATACTTGAAGCATATGAAGAAAAGAACACTGTCCCTACTGTGAAACATGGAGGAGGCTCTGTTATGTTCTGGGGCTGCTTTGCTGCATCTGGCACAGGGTGTCTTGAATCTGTGCAGGGTACAATGAAATCTCAAGACTATCAAGGGATTCTAGAGAGAAATGTGCAGGCCACTGTCAGAAAGCTGGGTCTCAGTCGCAGGTCATGGGTCTTGCAACAGGACAATGACCCAAAACACACAGCTAAAAACACCCAAGAATGGCTAAGAGGAAAACATTGGACTATTCTAAAGTGGCCTTCTATGAGCCCTGACCATCTTTGGAAGGAGCTGAAACATGCTGTCTGGAAAAGGCACCCTTCAAACCGGAAACAACTGGAGCAGCTTGCTCATGAGGAGTGGGCCAAAATACCTGCAGAGAGGTGCAGAAGTCTCATTGACAGTTACAGGAATCGTTTGATTGCAGTGATTGCCTCAAAAGGTTGTGCAACAAACTATTAAGTTAGGGGTACCATCATTTTTGTCCAGGCCTGTTCCATGAGTTAATTTTTTTTTTTATAATTCCGTTGAAGCATGGTTGAAAAGCAATGTCTGACTTTCATTGGTTAACATTCATAGAATTCTTATTTATTATTAATTTTGTCAAATTAAAGTTATTTCTGTGACCATTGTGAGTTTTTCTTTCATTGACCGAAGGGTACCAACAATTTTGTCCACGTGTGTAATAGCACACTACATAATAAAGACAAGTGCACTACCTAGTTAAGATGAGTGCACTATGTAGTGAAGACAATTGGAGATGAGTGAAGACGAGTGCACTATATAGTTAATACAAGGGCACTATGTAGTAAAGATGGGTGAAGACGAGTGCCCTACATAGTGATGATGAGTGCACCATGTAGTGGTGATGAGTGAAGACAAATACACTATGTAGTGAAGATGAGTGTGTTATGTAGTGAAGATGAGTAGACTATACAGTGTAGACAGGTGCATTATGTATGATTATGAGTGAAGGTGAGTGCACTATGAAATGAATACAAGTGCATGTAGTGAAGATGATTGAAGATGAGTGCACTATGTAGGAAGAGGAGTACAAAAGACAAGTGCACTACGTAGTGGAGATGAGTAAAGACGAGTACACTATGTGGTGAAGATGAGTACATTATACAGTGAAGACTAGTGCACTATGTAGTGAATATGAGCGAAGATGAGCACACTGTAGTGAATACATCTGCACTACATAGTGAAGACGAGTGCATGTAGTGAAGATGAGAGCACTACATAGTGAAGATGAGTGCACTACATAGTGAAGATGAGTGCACTATGTACAGAAGACGGGTGCACTACATAGGAAGAGGACACTATGTAGTGAAGATGAGTAAAGAGTACATGTAGTGAAGATAAGTGGACATGAGGAACTACATACTGAAAAGATTACAGCTCGCTTAGCGATTGAATTAGAGTTTCAGTAATTAAGTGATTAAATGTCAAATGTTCTTTCATCACACGTTTATTATAAATCATTATAATAATTAACCAAATTAAAATTCACCATAAAAAATTATTACTTAATTATTACAGATTAAATTAATGAGATTATATAAGTGAACCAGACGAGAGCATGTGAACTGGGTTATGTCTGATTTTTGGCCTTCTGATTTAACAGAAAAAATATTTTAACAAGTGTGTGTGGTGTGTGTGTGTGTGTGTGTGTGTCGGATTCACCTTGTAATCACTCAATGGTTCCCTACAGAGCATTCCTGAGTGTGCTGGTGATTAGAAATAAAGAGAGCGTTAGAATGTTAGAGTGTTGAGTCTCAGTGGTTCTATAATGAGTGTAGTACTGTGTCATGCTGCAACTGTTCCACATTCTACAATGGCGTTCAAAGAGACAGAGAAGGTGCAAACAGACAATGGCAAGGCACAGAGAGATGGAAGAAAGACAGCAATGAGGCCCAAAGAGACAATGGTGAGGTACAGAGAGACAGACATGAGGCGCAGAGAGATAGGAGCAAAGTTCAGAGAGACAGTGGAGAGATAAAGAGAGACAGGAGTGAGGATGAGAGAGACTGTGGCGAGGTGCAGAGAGACAGAGACAGGGTGAAGAAAGACAGAAGCAAGGTGCAGAGAGACAGGTACTGTGAGGAACAGCACAAATTCAGGATAAAGCAGTTGAGGGAATAAGGAGTAAGGAAAAATTTAGGACACAGAAATGGACATTTCTAGATCAGATGGAATAATGTGGATTGTGATGATACAACACATGCACACGTGCGCGTGCACACACTCCACTGTCACACTGACAGTAAACAGATCATTTCAAAACAAACACATTTCCTGTAAGAAGACGACGCTCCGTATCTCTCCCTCATCGCGATCAGTATTCCAGTCTCAGCTGGAATGTTCGTCCTGAGCGGAACGCCGAAACTCAGCTCTCTGTTAGAAAACCAATCTCAGCTGGAACGCTGGAAAAGGATCTCGACGCTGATTCCGTTGGAATGACAATGAAATGGACTCAAACTAAATCGACATGCTGCGTCTGGCATAAGGGGCACGTCTGTGTCTGTCTGTCTGACTCAACTCAACTTTATTTCCCACTGATATGTTTTTCTCACAGTAACTCACAGAACGGAGGGCGAGAAAGAACTGTCTTCCTGCTGCTGTGATTTTGTGACAGTGTGTGTGTATGTGTGAGTGTGTGTGTCCGTCCTGCATAGTACATATGGTTCTTATTAGATGAAGAACTCAAAGAAATGCCAATGAGGCTAGCCTAAGGAGACATGGGCAGTGTGTGTTTGTGTGTGTGCATGCACAAATGTTGTTTTTGGCAGAGACTAATTTGTGTAAATGTATGCTAGTGTGTTTTGGTGTTTGTTGATGTGGGACGTGTTCCCTTGTTCCTCGTGGATGGTGTAAGGATTGAAACGCGTCTGAGGCGGATGTGGATCAATTCCACCCTCAGGTAATGAAGTCATTTAGGAAGCAGATCAATGAGGAGCTGATTAAAGGGCCGAATCTGTAGAGCAGTGGCATTACACACACACACACACACACACACACACACACACACACACACACACACACACACAAATAGAATGAAACAGAATCGATATAGGGAGACATGTTTTTTTAAGGAAACAGAATGTGCTGCTTTTGCGCTAATTTGGAAAATAAGAAAAGAAAGTTTTTCTCCGTGTGTGTGTGTGTGTGTGTGTGTGTGTGTGTGTGTGTGTTGTACAAAGATGTTATTCCTGGTTAGTTTTGTAGAGAATATCAGTAGAGGTTTGTGCGGTTCTCTAAACATTACACAGTTTTAACACTGTATGCAGCGTTGGGTGATGATGATGATGTCATAATGAGTGTTACAACAGTACACCAATCAGCAGTGGTTTCAGTGGAGTGTGTGACTGTACTAACGTGCGCTCACTACAGTCACACACTCACTCATATACCATAATCACACATAATCATTAACACACTCTTTTGTTTCTTTTATTTATACTTTCTCGTTTCTTTCAAATGTTTTTGTTTTGTTTATCTTTCTGTCTGCAATCCTGTCGCACTCTTCCTTCTTCTATTAGATCTCAGTCAGCTTATTACTGATCATTTAACCACACGTGCACACGCGCTCACACACATGCGCATGAACACACATATACACACACACACACACACACACACACACAACCCAGCAGGAACCATTACTGAATCACACTGGTGCACTTTTACATCAAAAAGACCTTCGGTTCCTTATTATAGCTCTCTCTCCGTCACCATGGAAACGGTGATGGCTGACCAATCAGGTGAGGATTTAGGTCTCTAAGATGATTCATATTAATAAAAGGACAGACGGTGTGTGTGTGTGTGTGTGTGTGTGTGTGTGTGTGTGTGTGTGTGTGAGCAAGAGAGAGAGAGAGAAAGAGCGAGCGACTGCCCCTGTGTGTTCTCTCCAGAACAACATGATCCACTTTACATTTTTACTAAAAGTGGCACAGTGAAGAAGAGAAAGAGAAATCTGAGACAGGAACCCAAGGTTGGAGTCACAAGGCATCTCTGCAGGTCACATGATAATGGTTACTTAAAGTAAGTGATAATGAGGAGCACATGATGAGTGTTCAGCCTGAGGGTGTTCTTAATTACTCATTAAAACTAAAAGTCTTTCCATAAATCAGCTACAGGTCTGCATGCGCTCGTTGTCCAGAAATGACTCGAGGAATATAACGTCATTTTGGCCACAGACTGATTTTAGACTGATTGTGAACTGCATGAAGAACATTTACAGACAGACACACATATCGTCATAGCCAAAATTGTTGTCACCCCCTAGAATTTATTAAAGTATTTCTCAAAGAAACGTACTGCATTAACACATGTTTTGCTATACAAATGTTTATTCCCTTTGTGTGTATTGGAACAACAAAAAAAAAGAAAATGGAGGAAAAAAGCAAATTTGACAATGTCACACAAAACTCCAAAAATGGGCTGGACAAGATTATTGGCACCCTTTCAAAATTGTGGATAAGAAAGATTGTTTCAAGCATGTGATGCTCCTTTAAACTCACCTGGGGCAAGTAACAGGTGTGGGCAATATAAAAATCACACACAGATTTTAAAAAAAAAAGAGAGAAGTTCACTTAGTCTTTGCATTGTGTGTCTGTGTGCGCCACACTAAGCATGGACAACACAAAGAGGAAAAGAGAACTGTGTGAGAACTTGAGAACCAAAATTATAAGTCCATCTCCAAAGATCTAGATTTGCCTTTGTCCACAGTGCGCAACATTATCAAGAAGTTTGCAACCCATGGCACTGTAGCTAATCTCCCTGGGCGTGGACGGAAGAGAAAAATTGATGAAAGGTTGCAACGCAGGATAGTCCGGATGGTGGATAAGCAGCCCCAAACAAGTTCCAAAGCAATTCAAGCTGTCCTGCAGGCTCAGGCCCTCTGGCACTGGGTGCCTTGACTGTGTACAAGGCATCATGAAATCTGAGGATTACCAAAGGATTTTGGGTCGCACTGGATCCAGTGTCAGAAAGCTGGGTTTGCGTCCGAGATCTTGGGTCTTCCAGCAGGACAATGACCCCAAACATACTTCAAAAAGCACCTAGAAATGGATGGCAACAAAGCGCTGGAGAATTCTGAAGTGGCCAGCAATGAATCCAAGTCTAAATCCCATTGAACACCTGTGGAGAGATCTTAAAATTGCTGTTGCGAAAAGGCGCCCTTCCAATATGGAAGCAGTTTGCAAAGGGTTAGTCCAAAATCCCGGTTAAGGGTGTAAGAAGCTTATTGATGGTTATAGGAAGCGTCTGATTTTAGTTATTTTTTCCAAAGGGTGTGCAACCAAATATTAAGTTAAAAGTGCCAATAATTTTGTCCAGCCCATTTTTGGAGTTGTGTGTGACATTATGTCAAATTACCTTTTTTTCCTCCTTTTTTTTTTTTTTTTGTTCCAATATACAGTACACAAAAAGAATAAACATGTGTATAGCAAAACATCTATTAATGCAGTACTTTTCTGTGAGAAATGCTTGATTTTCTAGAAAAATTTCACGGGGGCCAACAATTTTGGCCATGACTGTACACAGACACTGACACATTTACTGAATGTATAGTGAGCCAACCAATCACCACAGTCCAGGAAGTGACACTTGTGTACATCATAAAAAACTAAGAACTGTAATGTTGAGGCCCCATCTGAATGTTCTTCACGAGCATTGCTTAATGAAACAAGCATGTGCTGCACAGCAGTAATGATATGGAGAATTTGACAGAGGATTTAGAAGATAATACGAGTGCAGTTATAACAAACAGAACATGGGCATTGGTGGCTTAGTGGTAGGTTTCCCACCTGCCATGCGGGTTCAATGCCCAGCCAATGCGTAAACCCCAGCCACTGGATGCACTCCCGGTCCAAACCACGGAGAAAATGGGAGGGTTGCGTCAGGTAGGGCATCCGGCATAAAACCTACGACCCCTTGATGGGAGCATCCGAAAGTCTAACAACAAAATGATCAGAACATCTCTCTGTGTAGTGATTTAGTCACAGTAATTCTGGATTCCAAAGTCTTATGATCAGCTGAGAACATTAAACACACTATAGATGCCACTCTGGGATCAGTTCCAGGACCCAGAGGATACCGAAAATCGACAGATGCTCAAGTTTCTTATATAAAGTGAACAGTATTTTTACTGTAAATAACCTCCAGACTGCTTTACATCATTTCTGGATTACTTATAATACCTAATACAATCTAAGTGTACTGTAATTAATTGTTGTACTGTATAGTTTAAAGGATAGTAATGACCAGAAAAAAAGTCTCCAGTGGTAGAACCTGGTGTGTAAGAGTGCAGGAAAAGACTCTACTTATGCAGTGCACATGTTTAAAACCTCAACAAAAACTCGCAGCTTTCACTTCAAGTCCATACTTCATGGTGTGTGTTTGTGTTTCTGTGCGTGCGCATGTCTTACAAGCTCTGCATGCTGCATCTCTCTCTCTCTCTATCTCTCTAGAGAGAGAGACATGTTCAATTTCCATCTACAGTTGATTAAATAATTTTTTTTTTATCAGAATAAAAGGGTTTCAGCATTGCCTTGGTGGGATTTGTCAGTGGGATCTGGCAACCCCATGTCATATTATACACCGCTTGATGTAGTGTAGAATCTGCTGCGATGGGTCAACATTGTGTATTAGATTGATGAAGCCAGAAATGTTACAGATCCCATGTCTATAAACATTATTTCACTAAAATGTATTTTTATTTCAATATTTTACATTATTAATGTAAATACAAATTCTACATTAACATTTAATCGGTCTCTAATTAAAAAAACAACAATTTGCTGCTGAATTCGTCTCAAAGCCAGATAAGGGAATATAAGAATAAATAATACATGATAACATCCTGTGGTGCTGTAATAATTTACACACACACATGCGCACATATCTATCTATCTATCTATCTATATATCTATATATATATATATATATATATATATATATATATATATACACACATACATACATACATACATACACATACACACGCAAACACACACTGCTGTTGCCGTGGCGATCTAAGCAATATTGGACACATGGGATGACAAACAGTGCAGTGCTGTGGGGAGTGTGTACGTGTGCAGACTTTAAAAGTGTGTGTGACTCTGTTTGTGTGTGTGTGTGTGTGTGTGTGAAATAAAATGGGCCACATTCTAGTAAGTTCTTATGTTCAGTGTTGAAAAAGCTGAAACTAACATCTAGTGTTCAAGAATTTGAGACAGAACCATAAAACATGTTCTAGAGTTGTGGCGAAGCCTTAATGCGTTACTGTCCGCCATAGGTTCTAGTCCCTTTTGTTTCTATTTAAAGGAAATACATTTAAAATTTGCACCGTCTAGCAAAAACTGTGGTTTTGTTACTGTGTGTGCGTGTCTTTCTTTGTCCCGCTGCACCACACCATGGCATCTGACTATAACTCAACTGTACAGTGGTGGATTGAGACACAACCGCAGCAGGATATCGATAAGATGTGTACGGGATGTGTCGAACAGAAGTATTTGGTTCTGGACACAGCCCAATATCCATGAGCACATGCGTGCACACACATATACACACACACACACACACACACACACACACACACACACACACACACACACAAATAGACAGGGACACTGAGACCAGATGGCATGACAACACACACTGAATAATGTGAAACTGTGAATTAAATCAGGTCCTGAAAAATATGCAGAGAAAGAGAGAGAGAGAGAGAGGGAGAGAGACAGACAGACAGAAAGAGACAGAAACTGAGACATAAGAAAGAGGGCAAGAGTGTAAGGTTGCCATGGGAACGGTATGTGGGCTGTGGCTGGCGTTTTAGGGCACTTGGATGGTGAAAAGCAGTGTGTGTGTGTGTGTGTGTGTGTGTGTGTGTGTGTGTGTGTGTGTGTGTGCACGTGTGTTATTAAACACTTCTGGATGTTATAGTACATTAATAACTGGTGAGCATGCTAGCTAATGGGCTAATTAGCAGTTAGCATGAGCGCTAGAAAGGGTGTCCCCGTTAGCGCAGTGGGCGTGTCCACACCTGTCTCAGGTTGAAGTCCGAGGTCTGATGCCCTGACGGAGAACCCGAGCCATGTGCATTGTAGAAATATGTGAGGTCACACTGCCCCCTGCTGGTGCATTGTCTTTTCCTGATCGATGATGCGAGCAGAACGTAGTCGTTAATCACAGGTCGCTCATTAGAGAGGCTTCATCTTCTAGCCCCGCCCATTCCTGCACTTATTTGTATTTGACTTATTATTTCTATTTGTACTGTACTAGTGCCCGTTGCTGTTTGGTGGATTCTGGCTGATCAGTGTGTTCCTGTCAACAGGACGTGACATAACGGGAACACCGCCATTCCCCTGTTTTGGCTTTTCATATAACATATTTAAAGTAAACCTTTTAACCCATTTTCACTCTCTACATCGCACAAACAAAACTTCTACTGAATAGCACAGACAACCGAGCACAGATCCACAGAGAACCCCGAGCACACAACCTGAGTTTTAACGTCACATCAGAAGGAAATTAAATCTGATCTGCGGGACGCTGCGGGATGAGACGGCGAGAACGCTCTCCTGCAGCTGTGTTCAAAGAGTCTCATACACACACTGGCTTTGTTCTGAAAATCATGACAGCAATCAAATGATGAAAGTAAACCTGTGTAACATAATGAGGCCAAACACACACACACATGTTTGTGTTACACAAAACTGGACTGTACTGAAATCTGAAATGTTAAACAGATACTGAAATTTCTCTCTCACACACACACACACACACACACACACACACACACACGTCTTTTTGCATCAGTTTGTAGAGCCAGATGCGGCATTCATATACTGTCATCAGTGTGTGTGTGTGCGCGCGCGCGCGCGCGCGTGCGTGCGTGTGTGAGCAATTACAGAGCAATGAGAGGGTGCAACACAAAAACAAATTAAAGTAAAAAATAAGCCTGAGGGAAAACAAGCTGAAAACTTTATACTGACACATCTGTAAATAAACTCCATCATACGCGCACGCACACACAGAAACAGAGAGAACACAGATGGCAAACCTTATCCACATGGTCATAAAGTTTCAATATCGCAGAGAAAAGCAGGACAGTTTGGTTTAAGTGTTCAGACTGTCAGAGTGTGAAAAGTGGTTCATTATATCAACTAGTCTTTAAAATAGCTTGATGTTTTTTATTATAATATGACATAATATTTGCGGTTTATAAATCTTCACCTTTAAATGTTCATGTAATGGAAACTATGTAACAATCTACCTTTTCGTTAGTGTTTGATATGGTTTTTAATGTTAAATCACTGTTTCAAAAAAAAGCTTAAATTAATCGGATTTTTCCCAGTCTAATTGTGGCAGTGGGGGCGTGGTCAAGCATCGCCTGCAGGTAACGTTATGTTTTCCACATGATGCTTGGCATCAAACTTATTTATTGTTTTTATGTAGCCGGAGAGTTTATTACGGAATAGCTTTAGTACAAGCAAATTAACTAAAGATAATAAATATATTCATAAATAATAAGGAAATATCTAAAGAAAATCAAGTATCTGCATCATAGGGTTCATATACTGAAGGTCTGATTACATAATCTGAGCTGAAACAATAAACTGATATATGTATCATGCATTTGTAATTTGTACAATGTGTAAAATTTAACAATAATACACAGAAGAAAAAGACGAGCAGACTGACCCTTGCGAGGAGACTCATGGGATCCAGATCATTCGGCAGCTGAGAAACATCAGAGTCTAGATAGAACTTTAACATGGAGCAGAGCTGAGCCAGACCTTCTCTCTTCTCCTCACTCATCTCCTCCAGATCTGTGACCGCACACACACACACACACACACACACACACACACACACACACACACACACACATACACACATACACACATACACACATACACACACACACACACACACACACACACACACACACACACACACACACACACACACACACACAGTTGCCTTCACTGGACTGTAAAGTTCTCACTAATCTATAAAATATTTCTAAGTTGTCAGTAGTAACCTGATATATACTCCTGGCAACTGTACAATCGTCAGTATTGTACTGTATAACAGATAACACTCTCGACAGTCTATAACCGATTGTAAAGCTGTCAGTCTACAATCTTGCAAAGGTGGCAGTAGTCTATAACATAACGCAATGTTGCCAGTAGTGTATAATAGATTGTAATGTCAGTATTCCATAACAGATAGTAAAGGTGGCAGCAGTCTATAACAATGTAATGTTGTCAGTAGATTATAATAGATTGTAACGGTGGCAAGAGTCTATAACAGACCGTAAAGTTGTCAGTAGTGCATAACATTGTAAAGTTGTCAGCAGGGTGTAACAAAATGTATAGATGTCAGTTTTGTACATTAGATTGTAATGTCAGTAGTCTATAATAGATTGTAAAGGTGGCATTAGTCTATAACAATGTAATGTTGTCAGTAGTGTATAATAGACTGTAAAGGTGGCATTAGTCTATAACAATGTAATGTTGTCAGTAGTGTATAATAGACTGTAAAGGTGGCAGTAGTCTATAACAATGTAATGTCAGCAAAGTGTAACAGATTGTATAGATGTCAGTATTGTACATTAGATTGTAATGTCAGTAGTCTATAAAAGGTTGTAAAGGTGGCAGCAGTCTATAAAAATGTAATGTTGTCAGTAGTGTATAATAGACTTTATTGTTGTCACTATTTTATAATAGATTGTAAAGGTGTCAAGAGTCTATAACAGACGCTAACATAACGTAATGGTTTCAGTAGTGTATAATAGATTGTAAAGGTTGCAATAGTCTATAACATAACGTAATGTCAGTAGTATATAATACATTGTATAGATTGTAGTCTATAATAAATTGCAAAAGTGGCAGTAGTTCTTAACAACTGGTTGCCAGTAAAACTTTTTTTAAAGATGTCAGTATTGTACATCAGATTGTAATGTCAGTAATATATAATATATTGTAAATGTGTCAATAATGTATAAAATATCTATAATGTTTGTCAGTAATATCTCACAGATTGTAAAGAGAAAGTGGCATACGTGATTGATGTTGAGTTATTGAGTAAAGCTCCTGTGAGTCGGCTGCAGGATCAGTGAGCTGCACAAACATCATTAACATCACATCATTATTTATAGCACAACATCACAAAATCATCACATTTCTACAGAAAACACGCTGGCAGAGTCACACACACTTTCTTTCTATCTAGTGAATCATACAGTGTTGTGGTTCTAATAGCAGCTGGGGCTTTTGAGATGAAGCTCACCAGTTTGAAGATGATTCTTGCTGTAAGTCGAACCGAGTCAGTGGGAACTCTCGGGTACACATGCTTGAGACGTTTACATTCTCTTTTATGTTCAGGCCATGCCTCTTTCTGCAGGGGAAGAGATAAACAGTGAGAAAAGCACAGAGGTTATGATGGGATTTAGACGAGTTTGGATGGGTGTGAGGGCTGAATGAAGTCAGATTGGCAGGGTTTCCACTGCGATGGGGTTTCTTCCGTTATTGTTTGACAAATTTACAATAAGTCTTATTGATCTGAAGACCGAAGATCACTATTTCCAATTAATAACATCGATATCCTGACAAGAGAAGGTGGTTTTAAAGAGGAATGAAAGTCCAAACTGAATAATGACAAGTAAATGTAAATCAGAGTGAGAGTCTTACCTGACACTGAACGCTGCAGTAACGAGAACTCTTACACTGAGAACATCTCAATAAACTCTCACCCCTACAGAGAGACAGACAGAGAGGCACTTTAATGTTAAAGATATATGTGCAAGAATGAGATATTTCACACAAATTGTACATACATTAACAGAGAACAACATGCAATTTGCACATCTGGAATTTTGCACATTGACTGGACATTGCTTTTCCATTTCAATTCTATTTTATTACTTGGACATAGTGTAAATTTTACAGCTAAATGTCTTCTTTCACATTTTATATTCTTTATTTGAAAAATGAATTGTCATACTCTATTTTACTTTATCATTATATTCTTATTTCATATTCTTTATTTGAATACTCTATTTTCTTTTTACATTTTTAGGTCAGGGACGGTTGTAAAAGCATTTCACTTCATATCATACTCTGTAGGACTATGTATATGACAAATAAAAAAAATAAAATACTCTGGTGTGTGTGAGAGTGTGTGTGATTTTGATGGATTACAAAACAAATCTTGTCTATTTTACATAATTTATGTAAACGTTAACAAAGCCATCAGTTAGAACACAACCGAGCCGAAACGCCAATCCTGGCTCTATGTTCTACTGAAAGACTGAACCACTACCATACACTGCGACATACGTGTGTTTGCACTCGTCAATGCTGACCTTTCAAGTTCCGCGCACACACACACACACGCACGCACACACGCGCACACGCGCACACACACACACACACACACTGTGTAACACATTCCAGCGACTCTACAACTGTCAGTGTAAATCCTCTACAAAAATCCCAGAAAGTCTTGTTTGAAAAAGTGCAAGACACTCACACTCCTGCACATGCACACCCACACATATACACAGAGCTGCAGGAGCGTAATTTATGGATGGTGTGGAGGATTGGTCGTTTCCTTCAGGACCCACACTGATGGCTTTCCCGTTCAGAGAAAAGAAAGAAACGCAGCTCAGCACTAAACCATCTGGAGAGGAGCGAATGAGTAGGCTGGGCTGGAAATAAAATCCATGACCCGCTCCATTTCAAATGTCTTATCACACATAAGACACACTCGCCACATCTAGATTTATTTCGTACAGCAGAAGTGACCTTCATCAAATCATCGTCAGCTGTAAAATGAATGATTACATGAGGAACGATACAGAACAGCGAGTGGTCCGAGCAAACACACGGCATTAAAACTGACCGCCTTGTCTCACCTCAAACGATTGTGCTTTTAAATTAAGAAATAAATTCACATCTTGACAACTGATCACAGCTCAATAGATTCAGTGTGCGAGTGTGTGTGAGTGTGTGTGAGCGAGTGCCAACGCGGTGATTGTTAATTTATTAGTCAAGTTCTCAACACAGAGCTGGGATCTCAGTGACATGTGAAGTTTAATGCTGATTCTATGCAAGTGATGCATGATGCTGTAAAGTGATCAATCCAAATTAATTGTCTGATATGAGTACATACAGTAATCAAACAGTAGTTGTGGATTTCGGAAAAGCTGCTTTAGGGGGGGAAAAAAAAGAGAGTCTATTGTTTAAAAACGCTGAACAAATAAAACTGAACTAAGAGTCCGTCAAGTTCTCAGAGAGCCGTAAATCTTGCATAAGCTGTATAATTTATAAACCGTGTTCGATACCTGATAAAGCTCTCAGTCTTATAAGAGGAAAAGCAGCATATGTTGGAGCTCCGTGAGCACAAAGACCAGTTTGTTTTAAACGCAAGTTTTAGGAACATAAATTAAAGACCAGCGATGATTTATGAGCTGCTAGACTTTTGCCCTTTGCCTTTCTGCACACGTGAATAAAGAGATTGTCTTTTCTCCATCTGCTTCACCATCAGTCCTGCTTCACACTAATCACTCCTGATTAATTATTAAAAACCAGGCTCGAGCGCGGCGATGTACTGCCCAGCGTGTGTGTGCTCTTACAGAAACTGGATTCTTATAAAGAGTGTGTTACTGAGGCAGTGCTGAAAACAACATGAAAATAATAACTGGGGTGTACGGATAAATGAGGGAACTTACAGTACATGAGTGTTTACATGGGGAAAGTTCCTGGTGGTCAGAGTCGGGTTACGCAGCCGACTTCTTATAGCTCTACGTTCGGATTATTAACATAACAGAGGCTGCCAGATTTTTCTTCAGTGGAAGCAGCAGTAATGGGGCTTTTAATAAAGTCCAAACCCAACTTTAAACACAAACATGGAAAAATAGTCAAGAAAATCCGAGGACGTGCAGCCTGGAGATCTTCATCATCTAAAAATAATTATTGTGACTCTCCCAACTATCATACCTCCATGTGTGAAAACCTGCTTCTTCAAATAGAGGCTTCAACCAAGTGAACACATCAAAGCACTAAATCGTGGAGTTTCTTGATCGGGATAAATTATCATATTAATTTGCGGTTCAGAGAAACAGTTCGCTAAACTCGGATCAGGTGCTGCTAAAGAACAAGGCCTGTAGATACATGCTAAGTGATGATACAAGCTATGAATTAAAGATGTTAAGGGATCATTTGATTAAATCTTAATCTGGCTGAATTCTGAAGATGAAAAGTGCCCTGAAAACATACTTCGACGGATAGAGAGAAGAGAAATGTGATTGAAGTAAAACATAGCTCGGATGAGAAGACTGCGATGTTTTATTGATGAGTTACACCTTATTTCCCCCCGGAGTGACAGACTGTAACAAGACTGCAGATCTCACCACCTTGTTAAGCGCAGAATCAGTGTGTAAAAGAGCTACAGCAACAAGATACAGCTGCATTATTTACAATCTCTCGTTAAACATCGCGGTCACGTATGGAAGTACGAGCGTCGACAGTGAAATTGATAGTATGAAAGGCGTTCGAGTCAAGCCTGGACTTTTGTTTTTATGGAATAACAGAACA
Source organism: Clarias fuscus (assembly GCA_030347435.1). NCBI lineage: Eukaryota > Metazoa > Chordata > Actinopteri > Siluriformes > Clariidae > Clarias > Clarias fuscus. The sequence continues at coordinate 5,385,330 of CM059216.1, forward strand.
CTCGCCTTATTTCTCTATATAATCCAATATCTCATTGTTTCACGAGTGCTTCGATACCATAAAAAAAGAAAGTTTTCTCAGTGGCTAGCCTCCCAGGAACTTCTTTAATGGCGGAAATATCCAGAAATGGCTTGGATTGAGGTCAGGGCTGTACGGGTGTTGTGGTAATAACACCAAGTCGAGTTCCTGTAATGTGTATGTGGTGTTGGTAAATGATTGTGTGTACAGGTCCCACAGACAGATGCGTCCCTTTCGCAAGCTGGGAAAAAGATATCCACCAATTTTATAAAGGACTGGGTATTTCATTCACTGAATGTTCACAGTATTTACTTTCTTCTTTAAAACGTTTGTCACATGTTTTACAGAGTCTCATCAGTGTACTGTGCTTGAAGACTTATGTAATCGCTTTTACGCCTTCATTCTTGAGAAATTTCATTGAGTCCCAGTTTGACTCGAACGCCCCTCATATATGACCAGAGAGATCAACTGATGATCAATTTCCTCGATAGAAATAAAACTGCAAAACGTTAGCTTGACAGAAGACAAGCGTCACCGTCTTGTAACAGGTGGTCCAGGAGACAATGACCAAGCCACACCCACTTGCTGATACTTTTGCTGCCTAGCCCTAGCTTCTAGGAATAGTTGAGAAGGTTGAGTCAGTGAGTTAAACAGCTTCAACATGCCAACACTACGAAAGAGACGGACGTCGGAGGAGATCTCAAGGAATGATAATTACCCTTTCATGATCTCAATTGTGAAATTATTGTAAAGCAAAGGGATGTGCTGGATCAAATGCTATTCTGTGTGCTGCTGAATAACGAGTGTGGAAATTAAACCGCGTCGTGGTTTCATAAGCACCTGCTTTGAGTTTTGACTTTTGACAGATCTGGCAACCCTGATAGTCACAGAAAAGTGTTCCGTCGAGACGCCTCATGGACAATCATCATTATGTTGGTGAAACATGAAGGACGATCAAAGTCTCTAACGTTCTCTGATGTTTGTGATTGGTATCCTGGCGAGACTTGTTAAGGGTGTGACGTCATGACAACGAGATGAAAGACTGCAGGGGATCGTGCTGTGCTGTGCTGTACTGTACTGTACTGGTGCTGGATTTATTCTGAGGTCAATGTCAGGTCAGGCCATCAAATCTCACCAAATACCCACAATGTATACTACCCATAATGCCCTGTGTGGATTAAATGATAATGATAATGGCATTTGTGAGCCACGCCCTTTCTTATACTAATGCTAATGAACAGTATTGGTAATATTCACACACGCTCACTCACTTCACCTCCTGTTTAATTAAATATCCTCTGTTTTGCTAAGCTAATTGGTTCACATATTGGGTTGCATTACTACTTACACACACACACACACACACACACACACACACACACACACAGCAGCCTCAGGGGACTTTACAAACAAAATTTTAATTCAACTCTCTGTTCACACTTAATTGGATTTGTGTGTGTGTGTGTGTGTGTGTGTGTGTGTGTGTGTGTGTGTGTGTGTGTATTCTTGTGTACATGACATGTTTTAGAACAAGACACTACAGGTAATTTTATGTAAATAAAACACAAACATCAGTTTAAGTACCAACACAGCAGTGTGAGGATTAAACCATGGCACACTATCTCACACACACACACTTAATTATCATCCTGCATGTACGTGTGTGTAGAAAAAAAAATGTGAGTGAGAAACCAACAAATTAAAATAAATACACACATTGCTGGACTCGGCCTGTGCTTATAATTGGCTGCAAAAAAATCTTTCAGAATGAGTTAGCGTCTTTACGTTAGCTAAAAATGCTAGTTTGCCATGTACAAAAAGGTTATAAATGCTAGCTGTGATCGTAGCCAAGGTGAGCTAGCAAGAACTAATGTTATTAAGCTAACTGTGTGTTTACATAACTTTTTTCTAGAATCTTAGCTTAAGATGTTAAGCTAAACCCACAGCAGACTATAAATAATGGCAGTTACAGCAATAATGAGTGACATCATGGACGCTTCAAAACACTGTGACTAGACTTGCGCTAACTGGGTAGCTAGATAAGATAATTTAATTAAAAGAGGTTTAATAAAAGAGATATATACACACATGGTGCTTTTATGATCTGTGGCTCTAGCATGAACTAGTTTTATTCAGTTAGCTAGCTCACTCTGTCTGATAACACATCTTAGGTGGGATACTAGTTAATTAATTTAACTTATAAACATCACTCTGCATCAGATTGACAGCTCACTACATGAAACCTACAGCTGGCTACATTAGACCTACAGCTCGCCGCATCAGACGCACAGCTCGATGGATCAGATGGACAGCTCGATGCCTGAAACCTACAGCTCGCAACAATCAGACCTACATCTGGCTATATCAGACGTACTGTACACTAGGACAGCTTGTAACATCAGACGGACAGCTCATGACATCAGACGGACAGCTTGCGACTTTGATTTTACAGCTCACAATATCAGACATAAAACTTGTTGCAGCAGACCTACATCAGACGTACAGCTCACAACATCAGACATACAGATCACGAGATAAGACATAAAGCTAGACAACTCAGAGCTAGAGATCGCTACATCAGACGGACAGCTTGTGACAGATGGACAGCTCATGACATTGGAAGGACAGCTTGCTACATCAGACCTACAGCTTGTGACATCAGACGCACAGCTCGCATCAGACACATAGCTCACAACATAAGATGGACAGCTTGCCACCTCGCATTTACAGCTTACAACATCAGACCTACAGCTCATGACATCAGACAGACATCAGCTCGCTCAATTACATGTACGCCATGAATGTAGATGAAAACATTATTTATGTAATAATGCAGTCATTGTCGAGCGCTGAATGCTGGTCGTTAATCTGTGACGCTAATCACCTCAGGGCTCAGTCAGGAGTGTTACTGTGATTATTCACCCCTCTGCATGTCGATTATATCAGTGTGAGCTCCTCACCAGCTCCATTAAACGAGTGTGTAGATCAATATTAACCTCACTGAGCTCATAAAAGACAATGCGTGTGTCTATATATGTGGGTGGGTGTGTGTTAGACTGCATGAGTTTAATCGATCTCATTGTCACACTTGGGCTGCTCAAATCTAAAACATGTAAAACAATGCAGGGTTGCCAGATGCAGGAGAAAGCGCACAGTGGGGCCAGAAACCCAAAATATGGAGAGTCTAATCACAAAGAACAGAAAACCTAGTGTTCCTGTCTTTCGTTTGTTCTTATTCAAATCTCTTCTTTTCCTGCGTTTTGTGTTGATTTACTTATTATTCACGCTCATCCTTTAGCTCCACAATGAAGGGAAGTGCAGTGTTACTGTAGCATTCTGTATAAAACACACGCACACGCGCGCACACACACACACACACACAATGGTCTCAGGTTCTCTCTAATTACATCATTTTGTTTATTTATTCTTTTTCGCCATAAATTCTGCTCCACAGATCAAACACACGCCCTTCATCCTGCCTCAAATTAGCTCCAGTTCAGGGATTAAAGCCGGCTAGAAACCAAATCAGACGTGTCACGGTTTAAAAAAAAAAAAAAAAATTGTCACGCAGAAGAGCTGAAGAAGGGCCGATACTCACTAATCCTGAAAATGAGAAAGCTGCTGAGGCATGACGGAGTTCCAACACAAACGACTAATGATCCCCTCCCGTCAGTGCAGGCGTGTAGCGAGCGGGAGTCATTACACACAGATCTGAGCTCGAGACACGGACACACTACATGCTACACTCCCTTAAGGAACCCTTCAACACCAAACTGCTTCCCCAATAGAGAGGGTTTCAAACCAAAGATAGGAACAGGATCCTAATGTTAATAAAGTGATAAATGCTGTTTGGAGGACGAAAGACTTTGTCGGGTCAGGGGAAAAACTAATGAGAATTACTAAGACAAAGAAAAAAAGGAAAAGTGAGCATTTTTCTACCATTTTGGATTAGAAGTATAAAATTACTTTATAAAAATTACTTTAATAACATTACATACTTGAATCCAAAATGTTAGAAAAATGCTCACTGTTTCTCTGGTTTCTTCAGGGCTCATTTCTGGGCCAGAAAACTGCAGCTTTAAACTCGAGATTGTATCAAGTCTGATGCAGAAAATCATCACGGTTTGTAGAGATGGGGAAAAAATTGATTCAGTTATGAATTGCACCGACTGCAAAATTGATTTTTTTTAAAACTATTTTTACATTTATAATAGAGAAGAACTGGTCGATCGGGCACTCACCGGAATTGCCTGGGTTTTTCAGTTTGATCGGTCATGCCCGGTGAACGGCTGATCAGCCTCAGATATAAAAAATTCATTACCGATCATAGAAACGTCTGATGGGCACAACAGAAACTCATTTTTACGGTTAAAAGACTCCGATCTGCCTTTTTACTCCAAACTCTGTGTGTGAATTTGTCTCAAACCCACTAATTTTAAATCGCCGCCACTTCTTTATAATCCTACAGGTTTATAGTTAACCTTTTAAAGTTTGCTTAGAAATAATAATTACAGCTGATGACAGAGATCTGCGACGCCAAGTTAAATTTTAGTTTGCATTGTAAAATCATGAGACTTTTATCATGATTTAAATTTTAATCAAATCGCTACCGAGGTATCGCGACAATATCGTATCGGGTGGTGACTTGTGATTCCTATCCCTAAGGATTTGTGATCAAAATTAGGAATCATCACTGATAGATTCTATATGCACATGGAGTAGAGACCTGAATCGGTACGTGCACATTTTTACGGCAAACATTTTTCCATCTACATTTCATCTTGAGGATTGCGTTCAGGGATTAAGCCGTGCCTGCAGAAATGTTTGTGAATAAAAGATTTGTGTTGTAGAGACTCTCCATGAGGTGGGATCTGGGAAATCTCACAGCGCTCACAACAACATGCCAGTTAGCAAAACAAATAAAACGCAAACCTATTAGGTTCTGCAGCTACGATACGCAGGAAGTAAATTCATTTTTAATTTTTAAAACTACGTTAAGGTTTCTCTCTCGGGTGTGTGCGTGCGTGTGTGAGGGAAAGAGATAATGACCATTTTGATTGAAAGCTATAATATTCTAATACGTTTAGATTATGAAACTAGTGTAATAATACTGGCGCCGAGGCTTGATTTTAACTCGAGTTTATTCATCCTGGAGTTTGGCCAAGTGCTGTTATCCATCTTCGGTCCACACGTTAAAGGTTAAAAGGTGCTGAAAAAGAAGAATGCTGATCGACTGGACGCCCTGAACCCAATTAACTGGAGCACAAAGCGAGGACTGGAGTCAGCGGTCAGATGGTGGAATTGGCTTTCAGGGTTCAGGAGGGCGTCGGAGGAGCGCGCTTAAGCCTCGACCGTGAAGAAGGAAACAGATCGATGATGATAAACAGCGAGGAGAGAGGAGACGAGTGAGGACATAGACCTGCTCCTAACAAGTGGCAAGGTCATAACAGGAAAAGAAATGCAGCTAAAGGAGTGTAGGATAGATAACGGCACCGGGAAGCAGCAGAAAGCTGTGAACGTTTAACCTTACTTACAAAATTTATTACAAATCCTTAATTACAGGAAACGACGACGAGATATAAATTCATTAACCGCATGAGCCACAGCGTTATGATTATTAAATCTTTTATTATTTAATCACCTAATCCTAATTTAAAAAATAATTGCTCTCCGAATCAGGAGTAATAAAGCAACCTTTGACAAGCTTTAACACATTAGGGTGACTATAAACAATAAACAAATACACACCAAACACAAAGACACAAGCTGACCCAAAACCACTCCACACAAGAGGCACAAAAATAACAGTAACGAGCTGCCATGGCCTTGTTAAACAATTTTTTCAAAAATACTATTTTACTACAAAAATACTACAACTGAGGCAGGACGTGTGTGTGTGTGTGTGTGCTGTGTCTCCTCTTTATGCATGTTCAAGTTCCTTAAGAATTTATAACACCATAAAGCTGTAATTAAACAGATTGTTAATTAAAAATCCTCCTGAACAATACTGAGGCCTGGAACCGTGGTGTAGCTCAGGATGTGAAACTGTAACGGTGTGTGTTCTGTCACTACGATGACGATGTCTGGGAATACAACATACAAAAACAAGTCTGCTGTCTATAAAATCACTGATAAGGAAAAAAAAATCTACATTTTTATTGTTATGGTGTTAGGACAGTAACCGTGAGTTAAAGAGTTTAAAGCGTTTTAAAGCTTATAGTTAATGATAATTGTGAATATTGATAGCTGATAAAGCCAGCGTAAAAGGTTATTGCATTATTGATGTTTTCTGTTGAAGCTCTAAGCCGCACTCGATCATCATCACTGTAAAGGGCATTTTCTCTCCACACACTGAAACGAATGTGCGTGACCGATTCCACCTCTGCGCGTCCAATTCATGCTCTATACTTCCGATTCCTCCTCCGCGCGTCCGATTCCTGCTCTATACAGTGGAACCTTGGATTAAGAGCATAATTTGTATTCCAAAACACTCGTAAACCAAATCTAATTTTCCCATAAGAAATAATGAAAACTCAAATTATTCGTTCCACATCCCAAAACAATGAATACATAAAAATAATTAATACAATATACACTCACCTAAAGGATTATTAGGAACACCTGTTCAATTTCTCATTAATGCAATTATCTAACCAACCAATCACATGGCAGTTGCTTCAATGCATTTAGGGGTGTGGTCCTGGTCAAGAGAATCTCCTGAACTCCAAACTGAGTGTCAGAATGGGAAAGAAAGGTGATTTAAGCAATTTTGAGCGTGGCATGGTTGCTGGTGCCAGACGGGTCGGTCCGAGTATTTCACAATCTGCTCAGTTACTGGGATTTTCACGCACAACCATTTCTAGGGTTTACAAAGAATGGTGTGAAAAGGGAAAAACATCCAGTATGCGGCAGTCCTGTGGGCGAAAATGCCTTGTTGATGCTAGAGGTCAGAGGAGAATGGGCCGACTGATTCAAGCTGATAGAAGAGCAACTTTGACTGAAATAACCACTCGTTACAACCGAGGTATGCAGCAAAGCATTTGTGAAGCCACAACACACGCAACCTTGAGGCGGATGGGCTACAACAGCAGAAGACCCCACCGGGTACCACTAATCTCCACTACAAATAGGAAAAAGAGGCTACAATTCGCACAAGCTCACCAAAATTGGACAGTTGAAGACTAGAAAAATGTTGCCTGGTCTGATGAGTCTCGATTTCTGTTGAGACATTCAAATGGTAGAGTCAGAATTTGGCGTAAACAGAATGAGAACATGGATCCATCATGCCTTGTTACCACTGTGCAGGCTGCTGGTGGTGGTGTAATGGTGTGGGGGATCTTTTCTTGGCACACTTTAGGCCCCTTAGTGCATCCCACAAATCTCCATCAATATGGGCCAATGTTTCTAAAGAATGCTTTCAGCACCTTATTGAATCAATGCTACGTAGAATTAAGGCAGTTCTGAAGGCGATAGGGGGTCAAACACCGTATCAGTATGGTGTTCCTAATAATCCTTTAGGTGAGTGTATAAAGTAAAAATAAAACAAATTAACCTGCACTTTACCTTTAAAAAAAAGTAAAAATAAATACAGATAAGTGTTTCCGTTTGTGCGCGCAGGCGGTGTGCATTTGTGTGTGTGTGTGTGTGTGTGTGTGTGTGTGTGTGTGTGTGGAATTAGCCCCTTCCCTTGCTTCGTCTTACACAGTAAAACTCTTCCTCCCTCCCCCCACGTCGCTTTTTAAGTTTCACAACAAGCACACACACAACGGAAACACTGTTATAACGGGAAAAAAAAAGAGATCTCTCTCAAGACACTCGCGTGAGCGCATACTAACGGAATCACTGCTGTAAAACAAATGAACCAGCACCTTACCTTTGAAAAGAATCGCGACAGAGCAGAGTTTGTGTGTGCGTGTGTGAAGCTAGGGAGGGGGGTTTAAAAGCGAGAGAGTGTGCGCGCGTGTTGGTGTCAAATTACGCTCACGCACACACATAGGAGAAATGGTGAAACAGAGAGAGAAATGTTGATTATACTAGTAAGAGAGGAGCACTAAGACCCAGCACGGGAGACGATTACCCACAATTCCGCAACGCAAGAGAGAGAAAAATCATTGGCTCAGTTGTGATCATGTGACGCTCGGTGTCAAAACAAGAGGCGCATGCGTGACACATGATACACGTTACTCGTAAACCAAGACTTTCGCTTGGTTTCCAAATCAGAATTTATTACAAATCCTTGCTCATCTTGCGGAACACTCGCAAACCGCTTTACTCGCAATCCGAGGTTCCACAGTACGTCCGATTCCACCTCTGCGTGTCCGATTCCTGCTCCGCGTGTCCGATTCCTGCTCTACGCGTCCGATACCTTTTCTGCGTGTCTCGATTCTTGCGCTCTCATGTCATCACATCTGCTGAGACACTATCCAGAGTATCAGTGTTCTTTTGCTTTTTAATGTTTACACAGTACTCTTTTAAAAATTTTATATTAAAGTCCTTTAATTGCTTTTTATAATGTTTTTCAATCTTACTAGCTTGATTTGCCTTTACAAATAAATACACAATGTGTGTGTGTGTGTCCACACATGTACCAGTCAATATGATCAGGAACAGTGTTAACGTCCTACTGAACTGATCTTAATAATAAACGGAATATAAAATCGAACAACATGTAGAGCTGATCGTCACTGAACCTGAGATGTGTTTAAGTTATTTACAACGAGGAGTGAAACCAGCGCAGCTGAGAAAATGTGACTGTCAGGAACCAGCATTTATGTGAGTTATGATGTCTTTAATAATACGTTACACCCACACATGTAATGTACACACACACACACACACACACAGACACACATAGAGAGAACACGGAGGAAAGGAAACAACATTCCTGAACCGATCTTATTGTGGAATGATCTGAGATCAGCCGTGGTAATGTCCACATCTCCTGAACACTTACTATTGTATGTACCCTAAGCCCTAAATCTGAACCCTAACACCCTAAACCTGCATGCATCTGGCGTACACTTATGAAGCAGCCACACGTCCCACAATCACTCACATCCCCTGTTTATTCTCTAACTATATTGTACATGTAAATATTCCTTTCTCCCTCTTCTCTCTCTCCCCCTTTATCTCCAGACATTTTTATACTGGATGCCTGGAGAGTATCTGAGCCTCACACCTGCCCTCACACTCACCTTTTGTGCATGTGACAAACAAACATGAGACTTCAAGGTCAGCATGAAAGAAAGTCATAGACAACTGTGAGGAGAACAGAGAGAGAGAGATCGTCATAAACCGAGTGTGAGGAGAGCGGGGACTAAATACATACACACAAAAAATGACTAGCTTCGATGTGTGTGTGTGTGTGTGTGCGCGCAGCGCGTGTGTTTATGCTTTAAGCGACTCTCTGGTTTAAACTCTTTAAACTCCACACACTCATTAGTGCTCATTAAGAATAAACCAAAAGGGAACGACCCGTAATTACACCCCACTTTGATCTCACACTCACTTCCTCTAAAACAGATCTACACACACACACACACACACACACACACACACACACACACAGAGAGCACTTCAGCTTTACTACATAAAATAATCACTATAATCTTTGTGTGTGTGTGTGTGTGTGTGTGTGTGTATAAAATAATAATCCCCAGGAGAGTGAGGTATGAAAATTCTTACAGCTTTTTAAGTTTTCTCCAGCTCACTCAGTAACTCAGTAACTCAGTCTCTGGGCTTCTGCCTTTGGGGCATTTCCTGTCACTCGGGGCATTTCCTGTCCTGTAGCGACACCAACACTGGCACCTCTATACCCAGAGTCAGTGAGTGATAAAGGCACAGAGGAGAATATGGCGGTAAGGCTAACCACCAAACCGGATGTGTATTGAACGCCAACCCCCATAAAACAAGAACAAGAAACCCATCTAAATGTCTCATTGTAAACATAGCCCCTCCCACTTCATAATAAAAACCCCTCAAAATGTGTCAAATCTTCACCAAAGCCACACACACTTCAGACTTCATTCTCTCTGTGCTTGGTGGGTTTCCTCAGGGTGCCCCGGTTTCCTCCCAAAGTCCAAAGCCATGCAGGTTAGGCTATTTGGCGTTCCCAAATTCCTCGTAGTGTGTGTGCATGTGTGTGTGTGCCCTGAAATTTATTGGCACCCTGTCCAGGGTGTAGCCCGCCTTGTGCCCGATGTCTCTTGGGACGAGATTCAGCAGCCACTTCATAACCCCTCCCACTTCATAACCAAAATGCCTCCCACTTCATAACCCATACACTTCCCACATCATAACCCAAACCCCTCCCATTTCATAACACAAGCCCCTCCCACTTCATTACCCAAACCCCTCCCATTTCATAATGCAATCACCTCCCACTTCATAACCCAAACACTTCCCACATCATAACCCAAACCCCTCCCACATCATAACCCAAACCCCTCCCACTTCATTACCCAAACCCCTCCCATTTCATAATGCAATCACCTCCCACTTCATAACCCAAACCCCTCCCACTTCATAACCCAAAACCCTCCCACTTCATAATGCAATCACCTCCCACTTCATAACCCAAACCCCTCCCACTTCATAACCAAAACGCCTCCCACTTCATAACCAAAACGCCTCCCACGTCATAACCCAAGCCCCTCCCACTTCATAACCCAAGCCCCTCCCACTTCATAACCCAAGCCCCTCCCACTTCATAACGCAATCGCCTCCCACTTCATAACCCAAACGCCTCCCACTTCATAACCAAAACGCCTCCCACTTCATAACCCAAAGCCCTCCCACTTCATAACTCAAACCCCTCCCATTTCATAACACAAACCCCTCCCATTTCATAACACAAGCCCCTCCCATTTCATTACCCAAAACCCCTCACATTCATAACCCAAACCCCTCACATTTCATAATGCAATCCCCTCCCACTTCATAAACCAAATCCCTCCCACTTCATAACCACAATCCCTGTCACTGACTGGTATTCTGTAGTCATATTCTTACAAACTGAATGAATAAACAAAGAGCCACAGCGCCCCCTGGAGTCTTCCAGGAAAATCACATCTAACACACTGAGCATCACTTTTACAGCAGTTTTCTCTCTCTCTCTCCTATTTGACACGCACTACTCTAGGCAGTAATTAGGGCAGGGGAGGGTGAGTGTTTGAATTCCTACACCCTGTGTAGTGCAGTAGTGAACAGGGAGGTGTTTGGGACTGTAATCAGTCCTCGGTCTGTTTTCCTATTAAACCGTTTATTGTATTCAAACCCCCCGTTAAATAATCTATGCATATAATTAAATAAAACACATCATGTGATACACTCACCTGCACAGGCAGGTCTGGCAGGTAGATTTTAAAAACTTTTCGGCCACGCAGAAAGCGAACGGCTCTGAGGAAAAAACCAGGTGCCCGGGTTTCAGTTCAGTCAGAACCCGCAATCCGTTTCCTCTCCCCGGACTGATAAACCGCTCTACATCACTCCACACTTCACTCCTCACTGACACGGAGCTCGCCATTTTCTGACTCGGGCTCGATAACAAACACTTCACTTTAAGAAATATAGTGCACTAGATAGGGAACGAGTTCGAACTTGAGAAGCTCAACAATGCGCACAATTTACGCCTAGTGTAAATACATACATACATACATACATACATGCATGCATACATTTCGTTATTGCATCACATTTCACATTTATATATTTAGTTTTCTATACACTATATTAAAGAACAAAGACTGCAACGTCTGTTCTTTTTTTTGTCATTTCGGCTCTAAAACTACTTTATGCGCATCTCTGACGCTGTTTTGATTACATTGATTGCCACCTTGCTCTGGTTTGTCGCACGACCATGACGCACATTGAATGCGCCTTGTTATGAAAAGTTCTGTAGGTAATTTGTCTCCCACCCATATTCCGCCGAGTCCCGCCTCCTGCCCTAGGATTGGTTAAGCAGTTTAAACTCCGATTTCACGCGCACAGTGTGGCTGTGTTCTAAATATGACTCACGCACTATAATACTATGAGGGTGGTAAATGATCCGCGCGAGTTTTAAACCCCGTATTTTGCCGTTTGAACATATCTGCAGTCATGCTCAGAATGAAGATATGAATTGTATTATTGTTGTATTATAATATATATAACTGTATTATTGTATAACAGTTTATGTACAGTGAATTTAGTGCGAGCCTTACACTAAAACTGCGCTGTCTTCATGTCAGTTCCCGAGGTTTTGAGAGACACCACGTGAGCGCGTAAGAAGACTATTGTGCGCATTTGAAACGCGGCCTAAGAGCCTGCGTTTGGTTATCCAATCAGGCCGCAGAGGGGCGGTGCCTGTCAGAATACGGGTCGGGAAAGTGAGTTCTGTGTTTCACGCGTGTCTTCAATGTCAACGTTCGCGTGTGTGTGTGTGTCCGTGTGTGAGAGATGAAGCGCAGTTCAGTTCCTCACAGCGCTGTGTAAACTGACACAGTCCACAGATCGGTAAGGTTGATTAATATAAATGTTAATGGTATAATATGAACGGTAAATGTTTAATATTACCTGAGTTAGCTTGCGGGCTAGCCGAGACACACGGTGGTTTAAACAGCGTTACAGCAGAGAGCTCGCGCTTTAAAGTCTTCTGTTTAAATGTTATTTGTTACATTCTGTATAAATACAGCTGTAATGGTTGAAGTTAACACAGCATTGGGGTTTAAAGTTATTATAATGCATCACTGCAGTGTGATTAGGTTAATCATCAGTTACTCAGTGCAACTAAATCAGTCATCAGCTGGTGCTCAGGTGAAACAGAGACTGCAGGCAGTTACATCTATTTTTATATCCTGCATATGCATGTATAAGATACTAAACATCATCTCGTGAACATTATTTTTTTAAGAAAAAAAAGTAAGGTTAACAATAATAAGTACTTGCTATATATTTCCTTTTTTTGACTGCAGTACTAAATGTCTGTACTCTTTTTTTTAATTATTCTATATATATTTGTTTATTATTAACCTTTTTTGTTTTTGATTTATCTAATTTTATTGACCTCCTCATGTTATTTTCTTGTTGCTTATTTCTTAGCTTTGACAATATGAATGTATATATTTGTCATCCCAATAAAGCACCTTTGCTTTAACCTTCTGGAGTTACTTGATGTGATCTGGTCACTCAGGGCCTCTCAGCTCCTCTCTTTCTCTCTCTCTCTCTCTCTCTGTCTTTCTCTCGGTTCAGTTCAGAGGTGCTTTATTGGCATGAATGTTTAAATAAAACATTGCATAATTGCCAAAGCAGTTATAGATAACATTATAAATAACATCTATCTGAATTTATAAACATATTCAAAGTAACGTAGCAGGTAAACACTAGGTATAATCAACAATAGCAACGTCAACAACAACGAAAACTATCAATAACTGTCTGAACAAAAGTGAGGTTTAATTGTGATTAGGCTTAGACATATTCAGTGTGTGTGTTTATGAAAGACAGACCTATTAGGTAAACAAAAACAACAAAAAAATTAATTCTCTCTCTCTCTCTCTTCATCCCCCAGCAGTCAGAGGGTGATGATGGCATCGTGTGTCCAGAGCAGGGTTCTCCTTCTGTCTGTGCGTGTTTTGTCCAGATCGTCCTCGGGGTCTCGTCAGTGTGTGCGGCGCGCCCTCTCCTCGTCACCATGTGTGTTCTCGGCGGGGGAGTGGAGGAGACCATCAGCGGGCGGGACCAGGGCGGATCAGGTGTCTCACTCGTCAGGGAGAACGTGCAGGAACCTCTCGGCCGCCGCCACGGCGTTCCTGAATCAGCTCCGCCCTCTGAGTCGCTACGACCCGCTGGACCTGGGTGAGGTGGAGGAGAACACACGCAAGGCCCTCACCTGCAAACACCTGAGGCGCTTCATCATCGACCCAGAGCTCGCCCGCATAGTCACTGAGCACCTCACGCCCGACATTGACGAGGGCAAGGCCGTCATATTCGAGTGCAACCCAGGTGTGTGTGTGTGTGTGTGTGTGTGTGTGTGTACGCAAATGTTTTTTAATGAAATAATATTATAAATGTACGGACCATAATGAAGAGCCGTGTGTGTGTGTGTAGGACCGGGTGTGTTAACCCGCACGCTGCTGAACTGTGGAGCTCACAGACTGGTGGCGCTGGAGAGTGATAAATCCTTCCTGCCTGAGCTGGAGGTAAACATCCCTGCACAAACATTTCAATAGTTCCCCACCCCCTCATCAGTTCCCCACCCCTCAATAATGCCTTAACCCTCATCAGGCCCCACCTCTCGTTAATACTTCAGTCCCGATGAATGCCCCACCTTTCATTAATACATCACTCCTTCGTTAATGCATTCCCTTTTCGTGTCGCATTAATACCCCGTCTCTTATTAATACTCTACTTTTTATTTATGTCTCACCCTTTGTTCATGCCCCCTCCCCTTATTGCTCCTCCCCTCGATTAGGTACAGTGACAGGTGAGGAAACAGGTGGACTGAATGCACTAGAAGTTTTACTTTAACCCTGTGCTTGAAGTCCTCGAATATGGCCGTATCATCAGGGAAGAAAAACTCCATAGATGTGATAACCTGGTCATTCAATATATTCAGGTCGTCAGCTGACTTCATTTAATTGCCACATAACGTTGCTGAGTCTCGACCTGAGTGACTGAAGCAACCCCAGATCATAACACTGTCTCCAGAGGCTTGTACGGTGGACAGTATGCATGATGGCTGCATCGCGTCATGCGGATCCCTCCTTACTCTGACGTACACATCGCTCTGTGATAGGCTCAGTCTGGACTCCTGAGATCACATGACCTTTTTCCATCGCTCCAAAGTCCAACAATCTTTATGCACCAAGGCCTTTTTTTTTCTGATTAGTCTAACTATAAAGTGTTTGTTCTTTTGGACACACTGTTGTTTAGGACCAATCCTGAGAGTTCTAATCATGTTGTGTGTGTATGGAAATGCTCTTACTATCACTATTAAACATAGCTCTCGTTGTGTGTGTGTGTGTGTGTGTGTGTGTGTGTGTGTGTGTGTGTTAGGAGTTGGAGAGTAAGTTGGACGGCCAGTTGCAGGTGGTGCACTGTGATTTCTTTAAGCTGGATCCGATCGGTCACGGCAGCATGAAGCCTCCAGCCATGTTCTCCGAGAAACTCTTCACCGATCTGGGGATCTCTGAGGTGCCGTGGACAGCAGGTGTGTGCGTGTGGGGTGGAGGGGCGTGTCCAGTCTAAAGCTTATAAATGAAGTTAATTGGTGTAATTACATCATGATTTAAATTTTGCTGCTCATTCGGATGTGTTCCAACGGCATGCTCGAGCTTGGCGCCGTAAAAATGTAAATGTTTTGCTGCATTCGACTCTCTAATGTAACTTAATGTATAATTTCTCGCCTCCATCCAGTAAAAGCCGATGAAGATGTGCTTTTAACGCAAAATTCCTACTTATTAATTCACGGTAGTCTTCTCAGTATACTGAGGGACGTGAAATCAGTGGGGCTCCGCTTACAGCATCAGTACTGAGCACAGCCTGACCTGTGAATGCGTTACACTGGATACACACACACACACAGTCACTAAGCAGAGTTAGCCAGCTAGTTTACCGCCAGCGAAGAAGTGTAGAGGTGTCAGGAATCTGTTTTTTAATCACTGTGTCAGATGTACCGAAGTCCAAGCTGCAAGTTCCTCTTACAAGGCAGCAGTTTTAGATAAAATGCTTACAGTAGAAAAAGTTTGCTTGCTGTGTGTTAAGTGTGATCTTAAACAGACTCTAAGACAATCTCCTGCCTTTTTTAGATGACAATAGTCAATACAATACAATATGATAACATGAAGGTGTGTGCGTGTGTGTGTGTGAGAAGACGTTCCGGTGAAGGTGGTGGGGATTTTCTCTCAGAGGAACGAGAGGAACATGTTGTGGAAACTCCTCTACGCGCTGTACGAGCGCCTGTCTGTGTTCCGCTACGGCCGAGTGGAGCTCATCATGTTCATCAGTGAGAGAGAGTACACTGTGAGTCTGTCCATCTGTACGTTTCATCACTTGTCTGTATGCTTGTCTGTTTCTTCGTCTGTTTCTTCACCTGTCTGTTTCTTCAATTATCTCTCTGCCTATCTGTTTTTTCACCTATCTGCTCACCTGTCTGTTTGTCCATGCGTTTATCCCCCATCTGTACAGTCTGTTCATCTGTTAGTCTCATCCGTTGCCTGTCTGTGTTCATTTGTCTTCCTTCCATTTCTCTGGACATTTTTTTTTTTGGTCTGTATAATTACTCAGCTGTCCTTGAATGTGAATAATCAGAATAATCGTGTGTGTGTGTGAGACAGAAACTGTCAGCGAGACCTGGAGATTACAGGAACTACCAGGCTCTGAGCGCGCTGTGGCAGATTGCATGTGACATCGAGCTTTTGCACCAGGTCTGTTCATTTACTCTACTACAGGTCCACAATGAAAGAGGTTATTCTGAATGCTGTACGTTATTTAAACTGTGTCGTGTGTGTGTGTGTGTGTGTGTTTTCTCAGGAGCCATGGTCTTCTTTTGTAACAACGTCGAAGCACGGAGGTCCAGCGATCCCTAAGAGCACTGTGAGTGAAACTCCTGTTCATGTTTTAGATACATGTCGAAGTAACACATGTAACCTGCTGAGTGTTAATTAGTAATTTGTTTAATTAGTAAAACAAGCACAAACGTGCTCTTCTTAACGATGCAGCACAGTCTGCATTTAAGCTTTTTCCTTGCCTAATGAATATTAAATATTCCTTTTTGTTGTTTAATGGCCACTTCACATTCAATGGGATTTCATTTCTGTGTAATTTTTCATTAAACATGTCTTGAGAAACGAAACGTCACGCGCATCGCACGTGTTAATCAGAATCGTGGTTAAAGGAATGCATGGGCCTGGCATTCATTTGGGAATGGCTGTTTTACAGGATAAGAACACACCAGTGTGACTTGCAACTGTAGTGCAGTGTGTGTGTGTGTTTTCAGCATGTGCCTAATGATCACCTGTGCTTGGTGAGGATCACTCCTCGTGAAGATTTGTTCTCGTCCATCGTCACGCCATTTAACAGCAGCACGTTGGTGATGATGGTCAAACAGTGTCTGACTAAACGCCGCTGCAGACTCATCGACAAGCTCAAGTACGCGCACACACACACACACTCACTCACACACTCAATAGAAGTGTGTCCCAAAGTGTGGGCCATAAGGGTACTGCAGTTGGGCTGAGATGTGAGATGTCATTTATAACAAATAAAAAGGTTTTAATTTGGTTAAATGTATACAGTATTTTTAATCAGAAATATTTTATGGGGATTTTAAAGAACATGAATTTCTTCATTTATCTTAATTAAAGGTTTGGGTGAGCCGCAGGAGAGTTTCACATTTCAAATTGCGCTAAAGAGAGAAATGCACTTCCTGAGAGTCAACGTTAGCTCATTGAGATACACAGCAGTGTTTACTGTAAAGGTGTGCTAATCTCATGCAATCTTATCCGGAATGCAGTTCCTGGAGCGCGGGCAGCGGCACAGACCTTCTGATGCAGATGGGCCTTTTTGAGGACGTGATGACGGGACAGATTTCACCGAGCGAGTACAAACGCTTATTCGAGCTGATGGAGAAGTCAGAGGAGTTCACACAGAGCTGGCTTTATGAAGAGATCCTGGAGAACACCAAAACTACAGGCTGTGGATAAAAACTGTGAAAACCACAGACTGTGGATAAAAACTACACAATAACACACACACACACACACACACACATAGTGTACACACACAGGATTGAAGGTGTGATGTTGCATCATCAGCAGCATATTTATTTTTCACCATGCATAATCATGGAGTAATAAAAACAATAATAATAATTAATATTAAATGAACTTCATAATTCTGTTTACCTTTACATATTTTTTACGTGTCAAAGCACTGAAATTACTTAGGTGTAAAATAATGTTACTGTGAAAGAAATAATCAAATATTTATAGTAAACAAGGGATTTCCTTTTAAAAGCCAACATTTACAACTTATCTTATAATCATTTGATAACATTTATAGTAAAAAAAAAAGAAAAAAAAAAAGAATATTCATGTGTATCCAGTTCAGCATGATGAATATGTCTTAACCTTGCCAGGTTTCATCTGCGCAGATCAGATTTATGCTATTTAATGAAAATCGTTTGTGTGCATTTAGAATGCCTCATTGTTTCAGCACCTGAACTTCTAAGTTCTTCAAGTTCTATAAAATGTGTTTATATACAGTAAGTAATGTGTTGTTTGGCTACTTTCATAGCCGCATCAGTACGAGACAACACACTGAGTTTGTTTTATAAGAATGAATGGACCCCATTCCCCCCCACCCCCCAACATTAATGTACCTATAAGTTATGTGAATATGAATTTATCATAAAAAGGGAATAAAGAAGTATTTGTATTGTGTTTGTGTTACTTAGCAGGTCTCAGCAATACTTTTTAAAGATGATAATTCTTTAGATTTTTAGTGGACACGGTACGTCTTTCAGGAGTAAAGAGGAGTCGCCACAGCGGACCATCCAATCCACACAACATTGTGGCAGATTTTAATGCTGATGACCTTCCTGATTCTACCCTCCCATTTTATCCGGGCTTGGGACCAGGGCTTGGGACCAGACCTTGGGCCTTTTACATGGCAGGTGGGAAACCGAAAAAAAAAAAAAAAAACACATCAGATCTCCATTATATAAAATATTGTCATATAATGGTGACACTGTGGTTTAGTGGTTAGCACTCTTGCCTCGCACCTCCAGTCTGCATGTTCTCCTTGCACGCGGTGGTTTTCCTCTGGGTACTCTGGTTTCCTCCAACAGTCCGAAGACATGCAAATTGGCGGACGCAAATTGCTCGTAGTGCGTGATGGCACATATGAATGTTACATATAACTGATTCCGTTTCTGTTAATTAAACAGAACATTTGTTACAGAAAAGCATGACTTATCGCATTAATGTGTGCTTATTAATTCATTTGTAGTACATTACTTAGAACATTCAATTAATTTTATTACATTGATTTTGTCTTACATATTTGTATTAATGTTTATTATGAATATAATAAAAATATTTGTATTTATAAATGTGGTGCAGTACCACACTTTGTCCACTAGATGTGTCTAATTCACCATGATCGGAGTCTTTATTAAATCTTTATTGAAATTAGAATTGTCAGTAACCTTTAACATGAACACGTATAATTCGATTGTTAAAGCATCGATATGTCAAAAAATATTATTCAAACGCGTACACATGTGAATGTTTTTTTTTAACCACCCCCTTATGCGGGCTTTTGTCGTCGGCCAATCATATACAAGAGTTTCATCCGGGAATTATAGTAATCTAACAAGCCAGCTTGCTATTATGTCTGTGGACGGATTATGTTAGCGCTTTAGAAGTAGCAAAGAGGGAAAAAAGCCGCGCGCTAATGCGCTAATAATGTGGGGCGCATGCGCTCATGGGAAGTGTAGTTTTCACGCCAAGACCGTAAACTTAGAATTACTGAACGAACCTACTGTATGGCAAATGCTAGATAAAAACCACAATGAATGAGTTGATATATGGCATATGTTTTATTCACAGTCTATTATTATAAACTACACGTTAGATTTTTTTTTTCCCTCCAAAAATATATTTCCGGTTATTGCCGTGACGTAGGCGCTGGGAGAAAGTTCCCGGATGGATGTCAGGAAGCGAAGGAAGGCAGAGCTACAGAAATAAACACTAAGAGGTTAAATGTGTGTTGGATTGAAGGCACCTGGAGCTGACACGCCTGTGAGTTTTACACTTTATTTCTGTTTAGAGAAGATAAACCGAGGTCAGTGTATATACACCGCAGAAATAAAAAAGGAATTTACGTGGAAAGGTGTAAAAGCAGTGAAGGTTGTGCATGTAGCGCGCATGCGTAAACATTTATATTCATTATTTACACTGTTACAGTTTTATAATAATGTACATAAATATGCATTAAGTTATTGGGTCAATAATTATTATTATTAATAAATGCTCAACTGTCATTTTGCTACCTCCTAAAATGAGAAAAAAGCCTATAATGCTTTTATTAGTGTATTATCTTTTCTTTATTAATGTAAATTGTAAAAAAAAAAACAGAAAGAAAAAAGCATGTTTTATGTACTGGCTGTGATTAAGAGCAGAGGCAGTGGTTATAATGTGCTCAGACACTCACCTGATTTCTGCACAGATCAACTGGAGGCTAAAGGCTTTAACTAAACCCATACATTTCATCTGCTCTACACAATTTTTTCCCCCGTCGTGACTTTGTTGAGGTGTAAGAGCTTTATTTTTATTTCTCGAGATGGTAAATGACTCTGGGCTGTCTTCATGCCGTTGACTCGGTACACACCTTTTGGGTTTTATGCAAGTTTTGTCTTTAGTTTTGTTTGAGGTTTGACAAAGTACAGGCAGAATGGCATGGCAGCTTGGTGGTTAGCACCGTCTCCTTGCACCTCCAGGGTCCAGGTTCGATTCCCACCTCGGGGTCTGTGTGCATGAATTTTGCAGCTTCTCTCCGTGCTTGGTGGGTTTCCTCCTTGGTGGGGTACTCTGGTTCCCTCCCACAGCTCAAAAACATGTTGAGCGGAGGTCCTGCCAGGGTTGTAAATGTGGGAATAAATGCAAGGGTAATCACCATTAGCCTCTACGTTCCCTAGTTGGACTACAGAGGTTGCTAGATGGCTCGAGAGACAGTATGAAAGTTAAGTGAATTTAGTAAGTAGTAAAGATTAAAATACAGTAAAGATTAAAATACAGCATGTGTATTTTATATATTTCCAACATGTGTAATTACTGCTGTAATACGCCATGGAAACATGTGTATTACATTTGTTATAACATATTTAAAATATTTGAAAACAATAAAAGGCATGTTAAAGAGTGATGCGTCTGAGGGACATGTTGGCCGATTCGTGTGTTCTGTGCCAAAGTTCATTTTTACTGCATTATTCACCCAAGCAGACAGGGCGAGAGAGAATTATTTACTACTACTACTACTATTACTATTACTACTTCTTTCACCTCTTCAAAACTTCTAGTTATTCTAGTTTAACTAGTTCATCTAATCCTTCTTTCTTTTTGCATCACGGTTCTGTACTGAAGATGTGATTAGAACATGAGATAAACATCTGCCTCAGTCTCGCTGTCTCAGTATATTCCTCGCTCACACTTCCCCTCGGTAAAGGGATAAAAAAAAAAGAGAAGTGCCCTACTTTGGCAGTAATGATATATTTAATGATTAATGAGCCATGTCCTTCACTTCCTGTTTAGTTATAGAGTTAGCACTTTACCTCAGCGGCTGAACATAAAACACAACACGCACTGAAATATTCTATGAACTATTCCTCACGTGGAGCTTGTAGAAACATGTTGAGATAATGAGATAATTCTCAAGGAGTTTATGCAGTTGCTCTCATGGTTGGGTTTGTGTGAATTAATTACTTTGATCAGAACTTAGTAAGCTCTATTTTTTTTTTCATCTCGTACACACACATGCGCACACACATACATCCACACACGGAGAGTGTTCTACAGATAGACATATTGAATGAAAATACCCTGAGGAACCGCTCAGGGCACAAGGCCATGCTTTATAATTTATGTAAATAATTCCAGTTATTTCAAGGGGGGGGGGGGGTATATTGCAAAAAGTACTCTTTTATTAGGGGTAACATTTTCTGAAACACTGGAACATCATCGTTGTCAGAATATAAACTTTATTGCTTTAACAATAGTATAACGTTATCCATCAGTTCACAGATAGTCGACTGTTAAAGTGTGCAATAAAACACCCAAATGATTAAAAAAAATGTAAACATTCATCATTAAACATAAACCCAATAAAAGTCACTTGGAGTAGTTGCATGGATTTATGGGCGGGGGGCGCTATAAGTAGAGTGGGTAGGATGAATTTATAGAATTTATAACTGTTCAGATTCTGTGAATTTTCCTTCTGTGTAAAATGTCACCCAGAGACTCAACTCATGTCATAAGAGCGTCTGTAAGAGTGTCATTACTTAAAGCATTGCTATATAGTTGTCCTACAGCTGCCATAATATTTGATGTTATAACTTTTTAGTTTTAATTTTTTTACTTTATTAAAGTTGGCGTAATTTCAGACATATTGCGTATTCCATAAAACTGTTCTAATCTCAAAAGTATCATCAACATCTAACCACAGAGTGCTGTGACATTGCTGGCAGATTATATTTTTAGCGCTAATGTTTAACCACACTCACTTTGACCCACAGAATTGTGAAATGCCGACGTTTGATTCTGTCGTAGTCGTCAGACAGTCTGCTTTCAGCTGCTTTATATTTAAACAAGTGAAGCTAGCTGCTAGAAGAGGAGCATGAAATACACCTTAGTATTTATTCTTTATGCTAGGATAAAATAAGTAAAGGTAAAGAATTCTAAAATTAGCAACAAAATAAAAAAGGAAGTGCTCTGTATACAAACAATAGTAAACATATTTTTCATAACCCCCCCCCCCCCCCCCCTCAGTACAACACAAGCATCTGCTCTTTTACCCTTATTATTTTTTCTTTATTGGTTAAAAAAAAAAAATTCATTTTTTATTGACCTATTTTTTTATGTTTGTTTTTGTTGTATTTATTTATGTTAGTTTGAGTACACTGTTTAAAAATCTTATTTAAAATAGATACAGTGTATGACTGTCCTGTAATAAGGTCACTCGGTGTGTGATAGAGAAGCACCAACCTGAACAGGTGTATGTGTGTAATATACATAGGGAAGTTGCATAAGCTGATAGTGGTGTGTGTCTTATTGTCTCAGAGGAGCACTAGAAGGAGAAAATAACAACCATTACTGTGGTGTAGGGACAGGGCTGTGCCTTCTGATTGGCTAGCTTCTGTAGGGGCGGGACCTGGTTTACACTTCACTACTCAGTGGTGTGATTTCTGATGGACCTCTTGCACTAGAATAAAATTGTCATTTTTAATGTAGTTGCAAAATATTTTATGATATTTAACTTGGAGGTGTGTGTGTGTGTGTCTGTGTGTGTCCTGTAGGTGCTCTGTGTGTGTGAATGTGTGTATGTGCGTTACTCATGAACGAGGGACGGTGGTCGAGTGACACGGACCTGCAGAACGAAGCAGGTTCTACAAGAGTTCCAGACCAGAACCAGGACCAGCATCAGATCCGAATGCTAAAGGAGGAGGAGGAGGACGTGCAAGGAGGAAGTGGCTGCCTCCGTCACAACCACCACCATGACTTCACAACCAACAATGGAGCAGGAGAAGAAGTGGAGGATGAAGAAGGAGATGGAAGCTCCAAAATGGAGGAAGAGGACGAGGAAATGGACAGTACCAGTGGAGCATGTTCTCCTGAGCTGATCCGAGATTCATCATCACTTAGCTGCAGTCCCTCAGGTACTCATGGACACAAATACACGCACGGGCACACACACGTAATACACACAGGTGAGTAATCGGTTCCAGTAATGATGCAACACACATTGTTATAGTAGACGAAGTGTTACCTGGAGCAGCATGCGTCCTTCTTAGAATCCTGCCAAGTTCTCTCATCTTCTGAGAGAAAAAAAATACTGCAATATAATAATCATGTTCAGTTTTCCACCACAGTACGAGCTCACTGGTTATAAAAGGACTATGTGTGAGTTAATAAAGTGTTTTCGATGTATTTAATATGGTTTTTGATGTGTTTAATAGTGTGTATACTGTACATAGTGTTTAATATAATTAAGAGTTCATTATTTAATATCATGAATGTCATGTCCATTCAGTTCAGCTTCCTTCAGTCAGGATTGTAATCACTTGTTGTACTTAAGACCTTATTTTTCTCCTGCGTGCTTTTGTGTGTGCACGTGTGTTTGAGCAGTGTGTGAAGGTCCTCTGAGTCCTGAAGAAATCCCAGCTGGAGTGTTTTCTCCTCATGGTCCCAGTCGCTGTGTCTCGGAGTCTCTGCGTGTGTTGGAGGAGAGAGGAGACGACGCTGCTCTGCCACACCGCCTCCATCAGGTCTGCATCCATCCACACTTTCTTCTGCATCTACACGTTTATCTGCATTCACACCTAACCCCCATCTACACCATTTATATTTCCAAATCTGCCCACATCTCCCCCTCCCCCTACATCACCTACCTGTCTATATCATCTCTTTCCTGTCTGCTTCTCCCCATCTGCATCTTCTTTTTCATCGATATCTCTTCCTGTCTGCATCTCCTCTTGTCTACTTCTCCTCCCCTTCTACATCTATTCTCTCATTTATACCTCTATCTCTGTCTACATCTCCTCCTCCCCGTCTATACAGTACCTCCTCCACTGTCTCCATCTTCTCCTCCCTATGTCCATCTTCTCCTCCATCTACATCTCCTCCATCCCATCTATTTTTCCTCATCTACCTCTCTTTTTTCCATCTATATCTCCTCCCCATCTACTCCTCCTCCTCTCTATCTAAACCTCTCTCTTCTTCTCTTTCCCGACCATTTTTTCATTTACATCTCCTCCTGTCCGCCTCCATCTCCTCCTCCTCCACGTCTCCATCTGCTCCTCCACGTCTCCATCTGCTCCTCCACGTCTCCATCTGCTCCTCCACGTCTCCATTTCTTTCTCCATCCACATCTTCTCTTTCTCATCCATTTCTCCCCATCTACATCTCGTCCTCCCTGTCTAAATCTAGTCTACATCTCTTCTTCTCTTTTTCCATCTACACCTTCTCCTCCTCCGGCTTCCATCTACCTCCTTCTCCTCCATTTACACCTCCTTTTTTCATACACTAAGTTCTCTACGTTTTGGCCCTTGGGGTTGTATGTACATTACAGTAGAGTAAATGTAAAGATATTATTTAAGGCCGGAATCTAAAGAAATGTTATTTTGTGTGTTACAGATTGCAGAGAGCCTGGTCCAGGAGGAGGACTGTATCCTTCCTCAATCACACGCCTAATCGTGCTCTATTACACATTCATACGAAAGTCGATAACATATTAATTATCGCGATTTGATTCTGTAGTGATTTTAATGTAATGAATTCAATCATAACATTAACATTACAATTAACATCCGTACAATGTATGAATTGTAGCAGTGTATAGTGGTATATAGCAGTGAATAGCCGTGTGTAGTTGTGTATAGTCATGAATATGTGTAGCGACGTGTTGTGCGTCTTTAACTGTGCTGCATGTAGATGAGAGAGCTGTGCACTTCCTTCAGCTAGAGAGACTGTACCACGAGAGAGTGCTGTACAACATCGCCGCTCTGCAGGAAGCATGGGGTAACACAAACACAGACTCATTCATTCACTCATTCAATCATTTATTTATTAATGCTGCTCATGTTTTATTATACAGCTTATCCACTATGTATTTATGTATAGTAATAATAATAATTATTATTATTTATTTCTCTCTCAGTGAACAGGTGGAGGTGTAGTAGGTCTTTTGAGAACTCTCTTCCTCACTGTAATCTAAATTCAGAACATCTGGACAAACTAAAACACATCTGCATGACACACAGACAGTGAGTACGCACGCACACACACACACACACAGGATCACAAATAGTTTCCAGATGCACACTGCTCTAATACACTCTTTAGTTTAGTGTTGTGTGGTTTGAGACACGGCCCATGACCATACATGTCTGAGCACATGCACGCACACACACACACACACACACAACCACACACACACACAAGCATGCACACACAAACACAGGATGATAGACAGATAGACACACAGAAAGATAGACAGAACAGCAGACTGA
This sequence comes from Clarias fuscus, assembly GCA_030347435.1. Classification (NCBI taxonomy): domain Eukaryota; kingdom Metazoa; phylum Chordata; class Actinopteri; order Siluriformes; family Clariidae; genus Clarias; species Clarias fuscus. The sequence continues at coordinate 5,411,110 of CM059216.1, forward strand.
CAGGCAGGTGTGCGCACACAGACGCCGACATAGACAGATAGATGGGTGAGTTACTGACAGACTGTTGTATAGGCAGGGATGTATGTGTGTGTGTGTGTGTGTGTGTGTGTGTGTGTGTGTGTGTGTGTGTGTATACACTTGTATATTTGTAATGTGTGTATTGAGTGCGTGAGTGTATATACTGTGTGTGTGTTTGTGTGTGTGCGCATAGTATCTATATGTTTGTGTATTTACTGCATGTGTAGGGTAAAGGTTAATAATTATTATTATTATTTTGTGTGTGTGCGCGTCTGTTTGTGTGTTTGTGCATGTGTTTGCGTGCTATCTGAGATGTGTACTAGAGTTTCAGGACTGAGGGAAATGTGCATTGCTAATATTAGACTCCGCATCTATTTCACTCTTTCTCATATGCACAGACATACACACACACACACACACACACACACACACCGAGCAATTTAAAAATAGGATTTATTTTATTTATTTATTTATTTGCTGTATTTATGTTTTGCAGACCATCATGGAGCTCCGACACGGTGAGTATGTGTGCACGTGTGTTATATGTTAGGGATGGAGGGAAAAAATTGCTCCAGTTATGAATCGCGATTCTTATGTGTGGAAGTTCACATTTTCCCACACTGACTCTAAAATCGTGTTGTTGTTGTTGTTTTTTTTTTTTTTTTTGCCTTTTTTTTTTTTTTTTTTATATCTCAGAGATTTACCGGTTCAGCGGCTAGTGACCAGAATTTCAGTTTTATTGACCGTGATCGGCTGATCATCCCCGATACGAACGATTCTGTACCAAGCACAGACTCTTCCGAGTGACGCAATAGAAACACAATTTTGATTAGTACTCTGATCTGCCTTTTTCTCCAAATTCTTTGGACGCATTAGTCTCAAACCCACTCATTACACACGCTTAAACAAGTCTCAAAACACCTCAAGCGGTAATTAGATGAAAATCACATGCGCTAGAAGCCTAGCATGCTCGCAGTCACTCAACCTGTGCACTCAGTCACGTTGAGCTTTGAGACTTTGGAGACACTCGAGAAAGTAAAACAGCGCTGTTTATTTATAATCTTACATGTGGCACACTCTGAACTATGTACACATTTTCATCCCATGTGGTAGGAGTAGTTGGAGTATTATTGTCTAAGTTTGTTTAGAAGTAATAATTATGGCTGAGGAGAGAGATACATGCTGCTCGGGTAAATGTTAAACTCAAATTATTTTGCATTGTTTAAATGCTGCGCTTGGTTTTTAAGTGAGAAAACTAAAGGTTATAAGGAACGGCCTACATTTAATTAATCATGAAACATTTTAATATTATATTATAAAAAACTTTATAATATCCTATCGGGTGGTGACTGGTGATTAGTGTCTCTATTAGACGCTTGATTAACCACTCTAGCTAATGAGCTTTGTACGTTTAACACCAGCAGCACATAAAGTATCGACTAAACCTTCAGCCGTGTTTCTGATTGGTCCGACAGTTAACCAGGCAGCAGCTTCACACTCGGGTTACATTTACAGCATACTCACATGCTCTCTTTATTCTTTGAGCATGTGGTTTTGTTGTTGTTGTTGTTGTTGTTGTTATTAATACAATTATTTTTTTATTATTATTATTATGCTAAAAGGATTTTCTTGTTCAACCTTTGTTTTTGTTTTTGCACGCGTGTGTGTGTGATCCAGCGTGAGCCGGTACACGGGATCAGTGTGAACGGTGAGAGCTGTGAAGAAAAGAATACCACGTCGGAATCTCCATGCATCGACAGTAAATATCCTACAAACACTCACACGCACACATCCGCACACACACAAAAACATAGGAGTTCATAAACAACATGTTGTAATGTCCTTTGATGCATAAGAAGCTGCACGCTTGTGTGTGTGTGTGTGTGGGGGTGTGTGTTTCTTGAACACCATGTGGCTCGGCATTGGGTTGCACGACCTCATTTCACTTTCTCAAGCACACAGAGACTCAAACACTCTCTCTCTCTTTCTCTCTCTCTCTCAGGTTGGCGATTATTTTTTAAAAATGTTAACTGCAAAATTATTGGCACTCTTTATTAAGTAAAATATGCAGAAAATTTATGTTTCTAATGAATGATCTCTTTATATTTTTAATTCAACAGTCTTTATTTCTTCTTATTTTTTTTTTTTATTCATGCTTGTTTTTTATTTTTTTAAACAGTTAACTTTTTCTATCTGTGTCAGAGTCGGGGATGTTGGAGAAGGATGAGGTCTCTCCCAGTGAACGTGTCACTGCCTGTTTGGCCCAGCAGAGGGAGCCTACACAGCTTTTTGACTCCGCCTCCAGTACACCCATTTCGTCTCTCCAAACCCCACCCACCTTAGTAATGACAGAAACCTCCTCACCGGCAACTATCAGAGAGGAAGCTGAGAAACAGAGCGAGAGAGAGCAAGAGAGAGAGGGAGAGAAGGAACAAGAGACAGAGTGGCCACTTCAAGAAACTGGGAAAGAAACAGAGTCTAAAGGAAGTGGAAATAAGGTAGAGCCTGGCAGAGGCAGGATGGAGGCGGAGCCTGAAAGGGATGGAGTAGGGGCGGACACAGTCAGGTCTGCCCCAAAGACAGAAGAGGTGATGAAAGAAGGAGGAGTGGAAACAGTTCCTCTCACTCAACCGGATAAAGGAGCAGAGAAAGAGGAAGTGGAAGAGGAAGAGGAAATTGAGGAAGCTGTGGAAGCTCTGGAGCTAGAGGAGGAGCTTCACAGGCCAGAGGATGCCATCTTGGATGACCTCGCCAAACGCATCCAGGTGGAGGAGGTGAGAGAGAAGTAGGAATCAATAAATAACAAAAATGTATAGTACAGTGCAGTACCATCATTTAAATATAACATTTTTAATTACATTTGGATGAAACATGTGCACATAAAAGCATGAAACACACACAGAGTCACACAATGACTTTTCCGTGTGTGATGTCACCATGATGTCACATGCCTGAATGAGTGCACTGTGAGCAAGATGCAGATTTCTCCCGAGCTGCTGCAGTGACAATGAACTCTTTCAGCATGACGAACAGGTCAGGAGCGAGTCACATGATCAGCACCAGCACCGTCGATCCCGCTGGACTGAAATCCTGAACACGTGATTCAGCACAGACTGAATGCAGAGCAGAACCGGTCACTTTATTATACCTGATGCGAAGGTTCTCGAAGCTTTTGTTAAAAAGAGGAGCCTGTTATTTTCTCTCATGACCCCAGGTTTAAGATCTCCTGATCTAATCCCACATTTCAGTTATCCTGATAAATCCTGACCCAGTAGTGGAGAGAGCCTGGGGTATCAGTGTATGTGTGTGCTGTTGTTTACTCAGAAATTTCGGATAGCAATCTGTTTCAGCACCGTGAGGCGATTTTTGTCTCTCATAGAGATAAATTATTTGAGTGTTATAAACCTGATTGAATCGAGCACTCTAGAGTAGAGACTGTGGGGTTCTCCAGCGTTAGTTCTGATCTGTAATGGAGCTTTAATGGGTGTGTGAAGGATATATGTGTATATGTAGCTTTTATTTTTAAATCTTGTGTTAGCAGTAATCTAAAACCTCATGAGCAGCAGTTTACGGTAACTCCTATAACAGCCGATCGAGCTTTAGTTCCCTGATGCATTTTCCTAATTTATCTTTTTTTTTTTCTTTTTTTTTTAAAGGATTTTATAGATAAAAAAATATAGCAATTGAAAAAATGAGCTGTGTGTGGTTAGGATATGGTGAGTTTTATCTCTGGTTTTAGGATTATTAATATTTTTCACCAAATCTGCAATGAAAACATCGTTAAATCTTGTTATTTGCTGCTTAATGGAATATTAAATTTTTTTATGTGTGTGTTTGGTGAAAGGTAATTTACGGCACTGAAATGTTTGGTAATGATTAGAGCTAATGACTGAGTAACTATACAGACGTAGGTGTATTGAGAGACGTTATAATGTTCATTTACACACACATAGAGTTAAGTATTCTGTTTTGTTCTCGGTGGTCGTGTGTAGCTGGTGATAAGAAATGACAAGGTATTCATTGGTCTTTATATTAAATTTAAGATGAAGCATGGGTGTTTACATGAACACCAACATTCCACTAATACTGGAAACAACAGCTCAATTTGAATAAAAACACATTTTGTACACACTTGAGTCAGAACAGTCTGATCCGCTCCTACCTGATGGGAATGAATTTTCAATCAGATTGAAAGGGGTTGTAACTTTTCAATAATCAATAATTTAGTAAGTAAATATTATGCATGTAAACACACTCTCTCTCTCTCCCTCTTTCTACCTGTCTCTCTGTCTCTCTCCACTTTTCTCTTTCTCACTCTTTCTGTCTGTCTCTCTCTCTCTCCACCCGTCCCTCTGTCTCTCTTCCAGCCTGTCTCTCCATGTGTCTATTTCTCAGCCTGTCTATCTGCCTGTTGAGAACAATGAAATGTACAGAAAAAAAATCTAACCAGCTGAGAGAAGGTGTGTGTGTGTGTTTCATGTACTTTGGTTTGATGCATGTTGAATTTGTAACAGTGTGTTGCTCTACAGTCTTTTACTCTTTGTTTCTGTCTGTCTATCTCTGTCTCATCTTCAGATTGCTCCTGCCTCAGGGCTCGTCTCCATCCTGAAGAGACGGGTGTGTGACGGGGCAGACGATTCCTCCTCCACCAGCAAACCCCTCACTAAACGCAGAGTCCGCTTCCATTTTCCTGAAGACGGCCTTGAGCAAGGTACTATACTGTATATTTGTGTGTGTGTGTGTGTGTGTGTGTGTGTGTGTAATCAAAGAGCATGTAGACAGACAGAGAGAGGGCTCAGTTTTGAAGTGTATATGAGTCTCAGTATGTCTGTTCATTACACAGATGAGGTGGGCGGAGACTCCTGGCTCCTCCTGCTCCTTTTGTGCCTGGTTACCGTGGTGATCAGCGTGGGTGGAACCGCCCTGTACTGCGCATTCGGCAACGACCACTCGAGCGTGTGTACAGACTTTTCCCACAACGTTGATTTTTACATGGGGAAGGTGCAACGCAGTGTGGATGACATCACACACTTCTTCTCCTCCTCAAGCTCATAGCCTCTATCCCTCCATCTCTCTGTGCGTCCCTCCACTTCTGTGTCTCTGTCTCCCTCCATCTGTCTCTTTACTTCTGGCACCTCACTCTTGCCATCACTCTGGGACAAAATATCGAACAATGTATAGATGAGAGGCAGAATGTGTGTGCTGAATTTATAGTCTTTGACTGGATTAGCAGGTGTTGATGGCTTCACAACTCTGTACTGGTGTGGATGATGTCACAACTCTATACTGATGTTCATGTCCCACATTATTTCCAGTTCAACATGTCACTTACAATCCACTTTTTTATAACTTGGGTATATTTGAGGGGGACTAGGTTGTATTTCTGTGTTTTTTTTTTCTGTTTTCTTACTCTTAGCAGTAAATTAGCATGTAAAGTTTATAAGGTATCAAAGAAGCCGGAGCATGTGACATTCTTTTTGCTTCTTATCATAAAACACCAATTTTAATTACTCAATATAATCGTATATATCTATAATTAGCTTGCTACCAAACATTGCTTTAGGGCTCAGAGCTACTGCTACAGCACTGATGTTAAATCGGCTAAATAAACTCGTTAGCTGGCTAACGCTAGCCCGGTGAATAGGCAGTGCTCTAGTAGCTATGTCATACTCTCAAGTTTTGTGATTAGTTAATTGAATCGAACTTAAGCTCTGCCCATGGCAAAATCAGTACATGCAGGAATTTATATCATTTCTTCCGACACACTTTTAAGTCTTAAATATCAAGAATATAAGTTTTATCAGTTTTTACTTTGTATCTTATTCATTATCATTACACTATGTAGAAAGTGAAATACTGATGTATAAATAGATATTTATGACAGATATAAGTGGCTAGGATTAAAATAATGTGTAATATAAGGGGCATAAGAGCAATATGTAGTAAAGAATAACTTAATGTAAAGGTTTTAAGAGTAACGGTATGAGGAGAGGCGGATTGTGTTATTTAATGCTGTTTTTTCTAATTGTGCTCTGTGTCCGTGCGTTGTGCATGTGTGTGTTGTGTTTAAGGGGGTGCAGTGTTGTGTTTAAGATGGAGGCGATGTGCTAAATTACAGCTAACAGACTGTTACCCACACTGTAGTTTATAGCTAGCTAGCATGAATGCTACTTAATTTAAAGTATAAATCTAAAATAGTTTGTAATAACAACACACATCAGCTAAAAACGTAGAGTTCAGTATGTGGCTTTCAAGCCCATCTGCCTCTCTGCTAAATAAGTTCAAATGAGTACATCAAGGCTAGTTTGCTAGTAGGGTTAGCCTATCGACTATAATGCTAGTTAACATGGTGACCCGTTTGCTACAGTGCGATTACCTGGAACAGCCTGTTTGCTGTAATACTGTTTCACAGGTTGGCGTATTTGTTCCTATACTGTTTTGTATGCTACCACGGTTGATATAATGTGTTAGAATGTTAGCTGTAATGCTAGCTCCTGTGTTAGCCTGTTAGTGGTAATGCCTAAATCGTAGTATTTATTGAGACACAAGTTTTGTTGAATATAGATTAGAAATATGTCATACTGTCTGTTTTATCAGAAATATTATGTTGCAGTATTTAATTAAAGACACGGCGTAATAAATCATGGCCGAGGCACTGCATCCCCTCAGACTGAACACATGCTCAGACACCTTCACCTTCACAGTCACTTTTAGGTTTAATTTTGTATTTCTTTTCTATTTATGTTTTTTACTTTTGTGTGTTTGTGTGTTTGTGTGTGTGTGTGTGTGTGTGTGTGTGTGTGTGTGTGTGTGTGTGTGTGTGTTTATCATCTGTGGTATAAACCTGTTGTGGATCTTAAAGTTCTCTGAGCACAGAACAAACACACAATGTCTTAAAACCTGCTGGATTCCTTTTGAGCAGAATCCCAGTTTTGGGAAAGAGATCTGATTCTTGTTTTGTTTGTCTGCACTCGTCCTCTGGCCGGCTCAGACGGCGGTGTTTTCAGTATTTATTTTAACATAGATCCAAATCTTTCTTTTTTTTTTTTTCATTTATAACGTCATCTTTCCAGCTCTGTACCTCTGTAAACAAACCTCAGTATGGTTTATTAAACCTCATCAGATCTAAATATAATCTAAATTATAATTTTTGTTTGAAAAGACTAATTTCACACTCAAATACGATTTTGGTGGATAGACAGATATTGTGTTTCATTGAGCATCACACACGTTTCCTCAGCACTCAGACACTTAGCAGGGCAAAGCTCCATTCTGATTGGCTTTTGACTTCACCCAGTAACCAATCAGAGAGCTCTGCCTTAATGTACACGTGTGAGTTGATGCTGTACTGGGCATTACTGTACAGATCACCTTATAGCGTCTTGTATCATGTTAAAGACGGGTGTTACTGAATTATCGAGCGCTTAGAACCGCACTGTTAATTACTGTTCACCTACAGATCTACATCAACATAATGAGAAGAAATAAAATATTAGTGAAAAAAGTGAAGAAAAAAAACTTAAATAATGGAAAATGTTACTCCATATACTTCTGTTGTCTGTGTTTTTAAAGAGATTTTATTTATTACTGAAATTATATCTCTCATTATTTCTGTCTGGTTCTAAGTCCTCGATATGATTTATTTTACTCCCCGCATTGTAAAAAATATTAAAGGGGAAACATGATGAGATCAAATACACACAGTTCTTAATAAATCAGTTTTAATGATTTTATTTTTACAGATTTTAATTACATATCTCGGTGTATTTTATTTAATGTGATTTTATTAATTTGGTTTTGAGCAGCATACATCCATGAGATTTGAGGCATGGAAATGACAAACCACCACTTAAAAAGTATTATAATAATATAATTCACATAACATGTTCTGCGGTGGACTATGACATCAGAAACTAGTAAAAAATATTTTCTACTCATTTAAATTTAAATGTAACTAACAAATAGTTGTTGTTAGGATTATTATTATTATTAGCATTATTAATGAGGGAACAGTGGTGTGGCGTCTTCAGGGTCGAGGGTTTGATCCCTGTGTGTGTGTGCTTCCCATGCTTGGATGATGTTTGTGATGGCTCAGCCTCTCCCAACCTGTACAAGATCCGAGGTATAGAGAATGAATGAATGAATGATAATATTTCTTTGTTGCACTACACACTCTCAGACATGGCTTACTAAGATATAAAATATGAAATACATTTGAGATTTTTTTTTTAATGCAAATGATTTATACTTGTATTTGGTGTTTTGTTTGTGGGTTTAAAAGTATTTTTAAACATTTGGGTTGTAGGATGAATTCACAATTATTTTGTCAAGTAATTAAAAACTTATTTCTGCGAATTTATTTAGATTACATTGTCCTGAATACAAATATTTTCTTTAGTGTTAATGTGTTACGTGTAAACACGTGGTTTTATATAAAAAAAATCTTTAAACGTGTATAAAAGTCTTTCACAAACTTAACAAACCGTGTTTTTATTTATTTATTTTGTGTGTGTGTGTGTGTGTGTGTGTGTGTGTGTGTGTGTGTACATTATCCCAGTTTGTTCTTTGTGTGCGTTTCATGATCTTTTCTTTAGTTTTGTCATGGTTCGTTCACGATGACTCGCATGCGACCTTTATTCTGAAATCGGTACTTCCGGGTTCTGAGACACGCCTATTGTTGGAGTTTTCGTGCCAAAACACACGCGCATGCACAGACTCGTAGCAGCTCCAGAGTTCAGTGTCTCACTTTCTCAGTGTTTTAATCAAGAGTGATCTGTAATCCTCGGTGATGGCGGCGCACGGATCCTCTTCCTCTCCCAGGCCCTACCAGCTGATAGTGTTCGGGGCCTCGGGCTTCACGGGCCGCTACGTGGTGGAGGAGCTGGCGCGGAGCAGCGCGGAGGCTCCGGGGGGGAACCTGACATGGGCCGTGGCGGGGAGGAGCAGAGACAAGCTGGAGAAGATTCTCCAGGAGACTGCGCAACAACTCGGTACTGTTCTCACCCGGAGCACCAACAACGAGTTAATTAATAAAACCGTGTAATTCATGAGTCAATAATCAGTCGTTAACGAGAGGACCACTACAGGGTTTTGATCTCTCAGGGGTTCTGGTGTATCTCCCTGGGTTCTACAGTGTAATACAGGGTTCTGGAGGAGCTCTCGGGTTTCTGGTGTAGGTCTCACGGAACTACGGTTCTGGTTCGGGACTATAATGACCAGTTTACCAGACTGAGGACGCAGTTTGGAGTTTGAGACCCATTGCATCCAGCACCCTAAAGGGTTCCTTATTCGTCAGTGTGTCCTTGTTTTCTATGTTAATATTTAGAAATAAACATATCCTAGATTCGGTTCTGATCTATGGCACTATTATTGACTGATTGATTGGACAAATCAGGTAAGTCTCATAGGTGAAACATTTGTGGGTTTCGTGTTAAGTTAGGCATGTTGGAGCAACAGAGCTGTAACAACACACACGTGTGCACAGGCCAGACACACCTGAGCAGGTAATGCAGGAAGTAGATCTCAGGAGTGTGAAAGACTCATTAATAAAAAACATAGAGTCTGAATCTCTGCTTCTTTTTCGGTGTCCCATGAGCGGTGTCTGGATCCCAAATACCTCCCTAATCTATCCATTTTACCCTAAGTAGTGCGTGCAAACACACTCTAGACAGCTGAGACTCTGCATAGGGTGTAGGGGGTGATTTTGATGTCCTGTTTAGTGCACATGTGTTCTAATAAACACACACAGCATTAGACATGACATGTTACACAGTGCATAGATTGTCGAAACGCATGTCATATTTATTGGCACCCAGAGTGTGTAAGAGCAGCGCTGATAAACACTCTGATAACGATGATGTAATTGTGCGGAAATGCTGATAAACCCGACATGGACCGTCAGATGATTGGAGCAAAGGTGAACTCCATTGCGGTCATCTCTCATACGTGTAATTATCAGGCAAAGGACAAAGTGCCGGATTAAAGAGCAATATAGATCAATGTTTATGTGGCCTGTAGAGTGAATAGTGTGATTGTGTGTGTGTGTGTGTGTGCGCGCGTGCTGGTGGAGGGGATGGGGGGGAGGAGAATGAGGATGATTTGTGTGACTAAATAAAGGTTAGTGTTTAATAAATGAAGCTCTTGAACATGTTTAATAAAAGATCAGCGTGTGTGTGTGTTGGTGTGATGCAGGTTTTCCATCAGCTGTTCAGGATTAAGTTGGGGGGAAAAAAGCTCCTGAATGCTGCACACTGTGGGGAAGGCAGTAGCAGTGTCATTATTCACTCTCTCATGCAGTAACAATGGTGTCCACTAGGAGGAGCGCTAACCATGACTACATGTCCACTGAGGAAGGAACTTAATGAAGCAGATTTTTTTTATTCTTAGACAGGGCTGCATTATTAAAAAAAAAAAAATCTAATTGCAGTTATTTTAATACACATATAAATTTCTATTAAGACTTAAACTGCGATATGTAACTCATTAAGTGTTTGTTATTGTTTGCCAATAGTTATTTATGACCTCACATTTATTTGAAAAAATTAACAAATACTTTTTTCTTTTTTTTTTTTGAAAAACTCTACATAAATTCACTAAATATGACTACTGGTCAAGAGTGGAAACTTAATGAAGCAGATCTTGCATTTTTAGACATTGTAGATTAGTTGTAAAGTTCTTAGAAAAAAATCATTTTAATATTGAATAACAAAAACTGACCCTCGCCATGAATATAGCCATGAAAAAGAGAGTAAAAACATTGTAGAAACTTCAGGTGTGTGTGTTATATGCTGACTACTTGTGCTGGTGTATCAAAAAGTTAATTAATTTGCATAACTGATACTGAAATGTGTTTTGCATGTCTCATTCTGACCGTTTCTTCTGTCTGTTTGTGTCTGTGTGTTTGTTTAGGCAAACCAGAGCTGCAGTCAGAGGTGGAAATCATAGTGGCCGATGTGTCGGAGCCAGACTCACTAGCTGCTATGTGTAAACTGGGGCGCATTATCCTCAACTGTGTCGGACCGGTATTTTACACACACGTGCAGACACACACACACACACACACACACACAGAAAAGAAGATGATCAGTGCAGATGGTAGATGAACCCTTGATGAACTCTAATCAACTGTGTGTGTGTGTGTGTGTGTGTGTGTGTTACAGTATAGGTTCTATGGTGAGGCAGTAGTTAAGGCGTGTGTGGACAATGGTGCTCACTGTGTGGACATCAGTGGCGAACCCCAGGTACTCACACACACACACACACACAGGTTGTTAGAGTGGCAGTTTTTGCAGGTGAAGATGTCATGGCGGGAGGGCGAATCAAACCCACGTCTCGGAAGAGACTGGAGCCTTAATCCAGCACCTTGTGTGTGTGTGTAGTTTTTAGAGAGCATGCAGTTGAATTACAACAGCGCAGCGGCAGATGGAGGTGTGTACATCGTGGGAAGCTGCGGGTTCGACTCCATTCCCTCAGATATGGGGGTCATTTACACACGGGATCAATTTAAAGGTACACACACACACACTCGTACATTAAAGTATGAGTATTTAATCCTGGTGTTTACTAACATGTAAATAACTGTTAATTCATTAGTAATAACACTCACTGTAAGGAAACGGATAATTCAAAACAATCCAGAAGAGAATATACAGGTACATTGATTCAATATATGTTTGTGTGTGTGTGTAGGTACTCTGACAGCGGTGGAGAGTTTTCTGACAGCAAGTTCAGGACCCGAGGTCTTTATTTTTATTATGATGAGCATTATTTTACACACTGGGACATGTCCCAATGTTGACATGGTGTGTGTGTGTGTGTGTGTTTTTCCCCTCAGGGTGCGTGTATCCATGATGGGACATGGCAGTCAGCTGTGTACGGGTTGGCGGATACTGCCAAACTGAAGAGCCTGAGGAAAAAATTCAACCACAAACCACTGCCTGTAGTCGGGACCAAGATTAAACGAAGGTAAAGAAGTTCAGTATTCACACACACACACAGATTTAACACAGTTAATACATACACACACAAGATATGTTGGATGTTTAAACTAATACCAAAAAACAGCCTTAATACCTAAAGATAGCATAAATATATTGTGTGTGTGTGGGTGTGTGTGTGTGTGTGTGTGTGTGTGCACGCAGAGGTCCTCTGTTCTACAGTAATGAGATCCAGCAGTACACGATTCCCTTCATGGGCTCCGATCCGGCTGTGGTGAAGAGAACTCAGCGCTTCCTGTCTGAGGAACAGAAAGAAACTCCAGTTGGTTATACACACACACACACACACACACACACAATGCTGTCATTATTAGTTGTAATTGACATAAATACTGATATTATGTCACATAAACTGCATACAGTGATTTATTAAACAGATTAAAAGATCAGATCTGTGTTTAAAATCAAACGTTACTGTGACACTCTCCGCGGCTCTTCACCAGCTTCACCGTTTCTACACGCACTGATTGTATCATGCCAGCAGGAGGCACTGGGGGGGCGGAGCTACATCCCTGTTCAGTAATAAGAGGTTTTAATAAATATCCGGGTTTTGTCTTCTGTCCTCAGATTCAGTACGGAGCATACGTTGGAATCGGGGGAATCGCCTCCGTTATTAAACTGCTCTTCGCTGGGTTCTTCTTCTCTCTACTCGTCCGGTTCAACTTCGGCAGAAAGCTCCTGATTAAAGTACGGCTGATTTTATTCATCAGTGATTATAATTACACTTTGGTTAAGAGGTCTCTGCTGTTTGTCAAAGAAAATATCCACAATATTTAATTCTTTTTTTCTTTTTTTACTGTCGTCCAGTTTCCAGAGTTTTTCTCTTTTGGATATTTCTCTAAAGCTGGACCGACCCGGAAGCAGGTAACACACAGTCCTGAACCACTAATCACACACACACTGCCGGTCAAAAGTTTGAATGGACCATCTTTATTTCAGGAGGTCGTTCCTGATTTTTATTTCTTTCTACATTGTAAAGCAATACTGAAGGAATCTAAAATGTACAGTAATCTCCTTTGGACAGTTGATATTGAGATGTGCCTGCTACTTATCCTCTGTAAAGGCTTTATTAAGGCTCTAATCTGGTTGTTAATTGGTGATTTCTGAGGCTGGTAACTCTAAATGAGCTTCTCATCTGCAGTAGAGGTAAGTTTTGGTCTTGCTTTCCTGAGAAGGTCTTCATTAGAGTTTCATCATGGAGCTTGATGAGTTTTTGCAAATGCACTTGATACAAGACGTTTCAAGAACAGTATTGTAACTTGTTACTTAATTAACCAATACCATATGCGTTTTCATAATTTTGAAATCTTCAGTATTGTTTTAGAACGTAGAAAATAAATCAAAACTTTTTTTTTTTTTTTTTTTGGATTTTTCCCCGATTTTCTCCCTAATTTTAGTCGTGTCCAATTCCTCCCCGTCACTAGGGGGCTCCCACATTAAGGCTACTACTACCACTCAGCCGGGAGGGCCGAAGACTATCACGTGTTTCCTCCGAACCACGTGACGCCAGCCGACCGCATCTTTTCGAACTGCTCGCTCGCGCACTGTTGGGGGCGGCATAACACACTCGGAGGACAGCGCTATCCGCTCCCTCCGTTGCGCGAGCTCACAGACGCCCCTGACTGGCTGTAGAGCCGTGATTAATGTGGGAGCACTAAGTACCTCTCATCCCTCCCCTCTGAGAGAGCTCGGCCAATCAGCTCTCTCTAGACCTCCGGCTGCGAGAGGTTACAGCACCACCCGGGATTCGAACTAGCGATCTCCGGATGATAGGGCGAGCGCTTTAACCACTGCGCCACTCGGAGGCATAAATCAAAACTTTTGACTGGTACTGTATACATAATGAACGGGGATGAGTTCCGAACAGGAAACAGTGTGACTAATAAATTACCACAACATCAGGCTGGACGTACCCCAACACACACACTCACATTCACGCACGCACCCACCCTTATAGAGCAGGTAGCAAGGTTTAATTGACTAGCATGACCTATCCTTAGCATTTTTATTGTTTGATTAATTTTTCATTACAGTGACAGCAAATTTCCGGCTTTATGACTTTGTGAATTTGAATGACGGTGGAGTGTTAAAATTTGTTGTGTGTGTTTGTATTCAGATGGAGGGATGTTCATTCCGTTTTGCGTTCTTCGGTGAAGGTTACACTGAAGGTCAGGATCCGTCTCAGGGGAAACCCGATGCTAAAATCCGCACGCTTGTCCAGGGACCAGGTACGTTTATTAATTAATAATAATCTGGATTAGTTAAACTTGTAATACAGAGGCTATTAAGCGATGTTGTTAAAGGGGCGTGTACAGCAAGCATGTAAAAACTTTCACACTCGGGTGTTGAGCAGTTTTATTTTTAATTGAGTGTAATGTCCAGTGTTGTAGCGCCCTCTAGAGATCAGTTTAAGCCATTTCAGATCTATCCAAGTGTTTAAAACAATAATGATGTTAAAGATGTTTAGAATCACTGTGTGTGTGTGTGTGTGTGCGTGTGGTTATAGAGCCAGGTTATGTTGCAACACCGATTGCCATGGTGCAGGCGGCTCTCACCATCCTCAATGAACCTGATGCACTGCCCAAAAAGTCAGTACCAGACTAAATATAGCTCTGAATCTCTCTCTCTCTCTCTCTCTCTCTCACTCTGACCTCCAAAGAGAAAACACCACTTTCTCTGACTCTTCTAGTAACAAAAATCACAATTGAGTTTAAATTTGAACTTTAATAATGTGTGATACTGAATTATTGATGTGTTATAAGCATGTAATACAGGATTCATACCAAATCATGTGTGTGTTGTACAGAGGTGGCGTGTATACCCCTGGAGCTGCCTTCGCTAAGACCGCCCTGATCGAGCGACTGGATAAACACGGCATCCATTTCTCAGTGCTGTGAACGGGAGCGAGGCGGAGCGGAACGGAGCAAGGCGGAGCTTCGCACAGCACGGCTTCAGTACTTCCTGTCATACGCTACTTACTCTGATTAGCACTTAGTATTAACGCTTACATGCAGGGCAAAAAGTCTCCTGCAGTACTTCATTCTGAAATTAGTCTAATGAAAGACTGAAATCATGCTGTCCATCTCACACTAAAAAGCAGGCGACTTGCAGCCGAACAAACACGCTGTATCTGTGAAATATTTAGCCTGCTTTAACTGGGATAGCTCTACAATTTATTGACCTGTTTGAATTGTGGGGAATTTAAATGTCGGAAATAAAGTGTGTGTGTGTTGTGTTGTTTTTTTCCCCCTCTCCCTTTTGCACTAATGGATTAAACAGTATGAATAGATTAATAAAAAAAAAAATCAATCGCAGTTTTAAACACTGAATTGTTGTTATTGTTTTATGCAGTCTAAAGTGTGTACATTTTATTTTTATTAATTATATAATGGTGTGTATATACACACGTGGACAAAATTGTTGGTACCCTTTGGTCAATGAAAGAAAAACTCACAATGGTCACATAAATAACTTTAATCTGACAAAAGTAATAATTTTAAAAAATTCTATGAATGTTAACCAATGAAAGTCAGACATTGCTTTTCAACCATGCTTCAACAGAATTATTTAAAATAATAAACTCATGGAACAGGCCTGGACAAAAATGATGGTACCCCTAGAAAATACTGAAAATAATGTGACCAAAGGGACATGTTAATTCAAGGTGTGTCCACTAATTAGCATCACAGGTGTCTACAATCTTGTAATCAGTCAGTGGGCCTATATATAGGGCTCCAGGTAGTCACTGTGTAGTTTGGTGACATGGTATGTACCACACTCAACATGGACCAGAGGAAGCGAAGGAAAGAGTTGTCTCAGGAGATTCGAAAGAAAATTATAGACAAGCATGTTAAAGGTAAAGGCTATAAGACCATCTCCAAGCAGCTAGATGTTCCTGTGACTACAGTTGCACATATTATTCAGAAATTTAAGATCCATGGGACTGTAGCCAACCTCCCTGGACGTGGCCGCAGGAGGAAAATCGATGACAAATCAAAGAGAAGGATAACACGAATGGTAACAAAAGAGCCCAGAAAGACTTCTAAAGAGGTCCAAGGTGAACTTCATGCTCAAGGAACATCAGTGTCAGATCGCACCATCTGTCGTTGTTTGAGCCAAAGTGGACTACATGGGAGACGACCAAGGAGGACACCATTGTTGAAAACAAATCATAAAAAAGCCAGACTGGACTATGCCAAACTACATGTTGACAAGCCACAAAATGTCCTATGGACAGATGAGACAAAAATGGAACTTTTTGCCAAGGCACATCAGCTCTATGTTCACAGACGGAAAAATGAAGCATATCAAGAAAAGAACACTGTCCCTACTGTGAAACATGGAGGAGGCTCTGTTATGTTCTGGGGCTGCTTTGCTGCATCTGGCACAGGGTGTCTTGAATCTGTGCAGGGTACAATGAAATCTCAAGACTATCAAGGGATTCTAGAGAGAAATGTGCTGGCCAGTGTCAGAAAGCTGGGTCTCAGTCACAGGTCATGGGTCTTGCAACAGGACAATGACCCAAAACACACAGCTAAAAACACCCAAGAATGGCTAAGAGGAAAACATTGGACTATTCTAAAGTGGCCTTCTATGAGCCCTGACCTCAATCCTATTGAGCATCTTTGGAAGGAGCTGAAACATGCTGTCTGGAAAAGGCACCCTTCAAACCGGAAACAACTGGAGCAGCTTGCTCATGAGGAGTGGGCCAAAATACCTGCAGAGAGGTGCAGAAGTCTCATTGACAGTTACAGGAATCATTGGATTGCAGTGATTGCCTCAAAAGGTTGTGCAACAAACTATTAAGTTAGGGGTACCATCATTTTTGTCCAGGCCTGTTCCATGAGTTCATTTTTTTAAATAATTCTGTTGAAGCATGGTTGAAAAGCAATGTCTGACTTTCATTGGTTAACATTCATAGAATTCTTATTTATTATTACTTTTGTCAGATTAAAGTTATTTCTGTGAACATTGTGAGTTTTTCTTTCATTGACCAAAGGGTACCAACAATTTTGTCCACGTGTGTATACAGTCGTGGCCAAAAGTTTTGAGAATGACACAAATATTAGTTTTCACAAAGTTTGCTGCTAAACTGCTTTTAGATCTTTGTTTCAGTTGTTTCTGTGATGTACTGAAATATAATTACAAGCATTTCATACGTTTCAAAGGCTTTTATCGACAATTACATGACCTTTATGCAAAGAGTCAGTATTTGCAGTGTTGGCCCTTCTTTTTCAGGACCTCTGCAATTCGATTGGGCTGCTCTCAATCAACTTCTGGGCCAAATCCTGACTGATAGCAACCCATTCTTTCATAATCACTTCTTGGAGTTTGTCAGAATTAGTGGGGTTTTGTTTGTCCACCCGCCTCTTGAGGATTGACCACAAGTTCTCAATGGGATTAAGATCTGGGGAGTTTCCAGGCCATGGATCCAAAATTTCAACGTTTTGGTCCCCGAGCAACTTAGTTATCACTTTTGCCTTATGGCACGGTGCTCCATCGTGCTGGAAAATGCATTGTTCTTCACCAAACTGTTGTTGGATTGTTGGAAGAAGTTGCTGTTGGAGGGTGTTTGGTACCATTCTTTATTCATGGCTGTGTTTTGGGGCAAAATTGTGAGTGAGCCCACTCCCTTGGATGAGAAGCAACCCCACACATGAATGGTCTCAGGATGCTTTACTGTTGGCATGACACAGGACTGATGGTGGCGCTCACCTTCTCTTCTCCGGACAAGCCTTTTTCCAGATGCCCCAAACAATCGGAAAGAGGCTTCATCTGAGAATATGACTTTGCCCCAGTCCTCAGCAGTCCATTCGCCATACTTTTTGCAGAAGATCAATCTGTCCCTGATGTGTTTTTTGGAGAGAAGTGGCTTCTTTGCTGCCCTTCTTGACACCAGGCCATCTTCATAAAGTCTTGGCCTCACTGTGCGTGCAGATGCGCTCACACCTGCCTGCTGCCATTCCTGAGCAAGCTCTGCACTGGTGGCACTCCGATCCCGCAGCTGAATCCTCTTTAGGAGACGATCCTGGTGCTTGGACTTTCTTGGACACCCTGAAGCCTTCTTAACAAGAATTGAACCTCTTTCCTTGAAGTTCTTGATGATCCTATAAATTGTTGATTTAGGTGCAATCTTAGTAGCCACAATATCCTTGCCTGTGAAGACATTTTTATGCAACACAATGATGGCTGCACGCGTTTCTTTGCAGGTCACCATGGTTAACAATGAAAGAACAAGATTTCAAGCACTTTTAACATGTCAAGTCTGCCATTCTAACCCAATCAGACAGACATAATGATCTCCAGCCTTGTGCTCGTCAACATTCTCACCTGAGTTAACAAGACGATTACTGAAATGATCTCAGCAGGTTCTTTAATGACAGCAATGAAATGCAGTGGAAAGTTTTTTTTCGGGATGAAATTAATTTTCATGGCAAAGTAGGACTATGCAATTCATCTGATCACTCTTCATAACATTCTGGAGTATATGCAAATTGCTATTATAAAAACGTAAGCAGCGCCTTTTCCAATTTCCAATATTTATGTAATTCTCAAAACTTTTGGCCACGACTGTACAATCTAAAATATATACTCTGACATAAATATTATATTATTTATAATATTAAGATTTATATATATATATCTCTGATCTGACACTGATCCATTGAACAAACAGTTGAATAGCAAGGTCCACGTGAGGACCTGGTGTGTGAAACATAGTAAACATAAAAAGTTCCTCACCTGGAAAGGGTCTGTGGGTTCATTGTGAACAGGTTGCAGATTTCTCTCTCTTCCTGCGAACAATGGCTGCCACATCCTGCTTCAGTGCACACACACACTGCTCTAACTGCTCACTGAACTCTTTCAGTAGGTGTGTGTGTTCATCCACGAAGAATCTCAGATCCTGCAGGTCTGCCTCCTCCTGATCCACACACACACACACACACACACACACACACACACACACACACACACAATAAAGTGCTGTATTAGAAGGATGGCCCGACTCGCCGGAGTTAAAAGTGGTGTGTTTGAGAGAGGAGAGCTGGACAATTCTGGTGGACGATTTATTCTCGGTTTCCCAGCTTTTAGGAAATATTTAGAGAATAGTTTATTTCAAACGTTGCTGAAAATACAGGTGACTTGTTGTGTACATACACTTGGTCTGTGTCTGCGCAGTCGCTGCAGCTGAGCTCTAACCGACGTCATGCTGTGGTAAAACACTTTAAGCGCTCGCGCGAATTCAGCATCACAGCTGGATCTCAGACGTCCTTTGTGCCATCGAGCACACGCCACACCTGCAATCAGGACACAGCCACTTATCACAGATCCTCTGGATAAACGGAATCTCACATTATTGTTGGTGCAAAGATGGAAGAGAGATCGTAAATGTTTAATTGTGAAAATCCCAGACAGTACAGTATCCCATTATAGTATTTAGTGACTGAAAGGTGGCTAGGTGATTCACTTTTTAATCATTGTCCCTAAACAGGAAGCCTGATTGCTCTACAGAGTTTTTTAAAACCTGTAACACGTTCATGACTGTTCCAGTTTCATTGGTATAGTCATACAGTACAAGACAGTAAACTTAGCAGTATATATTATGTGTGTGTGATGTGTGAGACAGTGTCGACTGAGCCCTGGGGATGGTGTTCTAGACTCTAACCACAGGCGGCACGGTGGTGTAGTGGTTAGCACTGTCGCCTTGCACCTCCAGGGTCTTGGTTCGATTCCCGTCTGTGTGCATGGAGTTTGCATGTTCTCCCCGGGCTTGGTGGGTTCCCTCCCACAGTCCAAAGACATGTAGGTTAGGTTAATTGACCTTCCCAAATTGGCCGTAGTGGGTGTGTGTGCGCCCTGCGATGGATTGGCACCCTGTCCAGGGTGTACCCTGCCTTGTGCTCTAACTCTCCTGGGATAGGCTCCAGGCCCCCCGTGACCCTGAATACAGGATTAAGCGGTATAGATGATGATGAGTGAGTGATGTATGACATCCTTGGTTCAAATATTTGTTTTTCTTTAAAGAGACAAAAAAAATAAAAGATTGCAAAGCCACCAGCTCATCCTGCAGTTCTGTCTTGGTTAGTATCACAAGTTCTCTGGTGTAACATCCCTGGTTCAAGTCTGCATGTTCTACTTTAGCTGTAGTTCTGGGTTATGAATCTGAAGGAGAAACACTCTATAATGCAGAAACCATGTATGAGATCTTGTGGCTGATGGAGGTGAGTGCTGCTCCTGGTGTGAGAGGTTGCTGCTGTGCCCATGACCCTGCCACTGGATCACCCACTGTCCTTCCTTGGAGCACGCTTTGTAAGTACTAACCCCTGCATACAGGGAACGCAGCAGTCCCGCTGCATCGGAAATGCTCTGCCCGAGTCACTCAGCTCCTTACGCTTGCCCATTTATCCTGCTTTCAACAGGAAACAGTCAGTTCTCATCAACTTTTGAGAACTGACTGTTCACTTGCTGCCTAGGAAACCCCAACCCCTGAGAGGTGGCACTGTGCGGAGATAATTATTCACTTCAACTGTCAGAGAGAGAAAGATAGAGATCTGATCACATATTACCACATTGTGTGTGTGTGTTGAGCTGTTCTCTCAGTGTGTCGTTCTCTTTCTTCAATGCTGCGTTGGTGATCTTCAGCTGCTCCAGGTCCTCATGTAGAACTTGCAGACAAACACTCTGATCTGACACTGATCCATCTGTACTCTACATACACACACACACACACACACCACGGAAATTATTTATAGACTGTTACAAGTAAGAAGTAAATCTAACAAATAGAATGTGTGTGTGTGTGTGTGTGTGTGTGTGTGTGTGTGTGTGTGTGTGTGTGTGTGTGTGTGTGTGAGAGAGAGAGACAAAAGAGAATATCAATAAGTCCTGACCGTGTGCTCCGAGTCCTCAGCTGTGTCTATGAGGATGCTATTTTCCGGTGTTTTCTTTACACTGTCCAGGTGTGTCGTCATGTCAGGGCATCCCTCTGTACACAGGAGAGAGGACAGGGAGTAAATAAATGTCATTAATTATGTTAGGGGAGAGAACCTTAAAAAACATCTGTGTGTGTGTGTGTGTGTGTGTGTGTGTGTGTGTGTGTGTGTGTGTGTGTGTGTGTGTGTGTGTGTGTGTGTGTAAATGTACCCTGTAGGCCCCAAAGCTGCAGGACTACTGCATTACTCTGCAGGTAGGTGAGCAGTGTGTGTGATGTCTTCGGGGCAGTGAACTGAGCACAGTAATCCAGCTGTGGGTTCACACACCGCCACGCAACTGGAGTGTAAAGCGGCTCTGTGCAGTCGAACATCTGGAACCTAAACACACCGATACACTTCATCGATTAACACTGGATAAAACACTCTGTTACAAACATTGTAACACACGCTAACAAACATAACTGCACAACGTAACACACAATGTAACACTCTGACACACACACACACCCGATCTGGATGCCACGAGTTCGGGCCTCTTTGACCCAGCGCAAGCCACAGCACTGATCCAGGATCAGCCGGAAATCCAGCCGCTTTCCAAGCAGCTCTGTGGGGTCGATCAGGATATCATCCTCACTCAGGGGCCTACACACACACACACACACACACACACACACACACAAACACACACCACCAAACCAATACAAACCAACCAATTCATACACACACCCACACAAATGAGTTGATGCTCATTAAGAGCATTACTCGAATACTGCTGAATGTTACCCACAATCCCTTGGGGCTACAGGGCACTAGGCGTGCATGCAGCATGGCCTCCTCAGTGCCCTCAGGTCCCACCACCTCCACCTGCTCATCCACAGAAATGCGGAAGGCCAGCGAGTGCAGCCACAGGTGAGCACTGCCCAGGTGTACAGGCTCCACCGGGTCCCAGAAGGGGTCTTTATCCTGGGGCAGAGCAGGCAGCGACGCCCCCCTCTGGTACACCTCCTCCATCAGGAACTTACGGTTAATAAATTTGGCTTTAGACCACAGCCACACCTATATGAGGGTGGAGCCAAGAGGGATTATTTTGTGTGTAACTTATTTAGTGACCATGTTTCAGCCTAACTCTAGATTCTTTGCTATATTTAATAACTAATATAACTGCTAATAAATTACTCCTAATATATCAGCCAGCTATTCAACGTAATCCAATAATCCCCCCCACCATAACACTAACTTAAATCTCTATAACCAAATAACATGGACATTACTGACCTGTTTGCTCTCCACATTTGTCACTCTGACCACAATCTCTTTCTCCAGGTCATGACCTTTAGAGTCAGACATCGCCAGGTTCTTGATCTCCAATCTAAATTCCACCCCCTGAAAAATATCACCAGAAACTTTAATTAGCAAATCAAAATGAACTAATTACAAAACAGTACCTGTAGAAGAAAAAATGGGTAAAAAGCTCGAAACAAAAAGTAGGAACATAGTACGCACAGAAACCGCTGAAAAACAAATTAACAAGAAAAGGATAAAGAAAAGAAAGAAACTGGGGAACTCCTAAACGCTAATGAAGAATGAAAACTTAGGAAATACCTAAACACTAAGTTAAGTTCTTTTAAGCCTTTATTTGTCACATGTACATTACAGCACAGTGAAATTCTTTCTTCGCATATCCCAGCGTAACTGGGGTCAGAGCAAAGGTTCAGTCATGACACAGCGCCCCTGAAGCAGATTAAGGGTCTTGCTCAAGGGCCCAACAGTGGCAACCTGGTGGAGCTGGGGATCAAACTGCTCATCTTCCGATTAGTACCTCTGTGCATTATCCCTCTGAGCCACCACTGCCCCCAAAATTATGCTCCAGTTGAGACTCGAACTCACAACCTCAACATTGCACTGCTGTATAAGTACCGCGCGCAAACCGATTGCACCACTGGTGCGCACGACATAAGGGACTAGGCGGCAATAGGATAAAAAAGTAATTACACAAAAAGGTGAAACTCTCCAAGGTGAAAAGACTGCTCCGGGGGCCGGAGCCTGAATGATAAACCAGTGATGGGGCTTCTCGGACTAGACAGATCATTCATATCTCTATATCAGTTTAGATTGAAGGAGTGTGGACAGAGAGAGTTCGACAGAGTTCGTGTTGTTCATCACCTTGTTCAGTTCCTGGCTCATCTGGTTCGCCTCCGTCACCATCGGCATCAGTTTTATGTAGTCGTAAAAGGCAGCCAGGAGACTGGGGTTGGGGTGAAGGGACCCTGTGGAGACACTGGTCAGTTCGGACACAGCTAAGAGCTACCTCTTTATCTATCTCTTTCTGGTGCTGTAATGAGCATCAACTGATGTGAAAACTGAGTGAAAACACACACACTCTGTCCAGGTGTGTCACACAGTGTGTGCAGATGAACTCCCTCAGCCTCCGCCAGTTCAGACTGAAAATGATCATAATCATAACGGCTCCAATCGTCTCTGAGACGCTCCGACGAAAAACCGATAAACAGGAAGGTGCTGTTGGAGCCCAGGATCACACGGTCCTATATACACAATATATGATATGATATGATATGATATGATATGATATGATATAATAATTGTTTATTATTATTATTATTATTATATGAGGTACCAAATGCTGCAGCTCTGTTGTCTGACATATGGATGTGCCATTAACGGTGACCTTTGACCCCGACAATGGTGTGATGGTCACTCGACGTTGCTGATTGGACACAATGGCATGCCGCTCCTGAATACTGCAATTTTAATGTGATGTAACCGTGAACATACAGTATGCACTGATCTATAAAATGATGTACCAGTGTAACTCAGTTAGTAAAGGACATCATGGCTTACCCCAGTCCTCTGATGGAGATGGCTCTGGGTGAGGAGTCTGCTAAGCCCACGTCCCACTCACCTTCACAAAAACCATAAAACGACTCCACTACTGGGAAATCTAACAATCTAGTATCCAACAGCACAGCACAGAGTGATTTATTTTCAACGCAGTACTACTCTCAGTACTGACCTTCCTGAATGAAGAGCTTGATGACTCCAGAGAGCTGTGCATCTTCATTAATGTTCATCATGTACGGAAACATCTGCATCATCTTTCGCTCCTGTTCTTCATCACCGGCCAGGGATTCATCATTTATTTAGAATCTTCAACACGGTACAAATCTCATTAATGTGTATATGTATGTGTGTGTGAGAGAGAGAAAGAGACCTGGGTGATGGTGGTGTACTGGGTCTCCCAGTCTTTCAGAGCATCCTGAAGGTGTTGCTCCCAAAGAGTCTGAATAGCTCGGATCTGCAGCTCATTGTGAGTCAGCAAACGCCGAAGATCCTCTACACACACACAGACACTCATGGATAAGAAATACTCTGAAAACTAAGGAGCTAAAGGGAACACTGAGGGAATGTTTTCTCCATCCTCACGCATTTCCTGATCAGACCGTCTCCCGTTCTGGTCCAGTTTACTCAGCTTCAGCAACAGTTTAGCATTTTCAGCTTTCAGCTCCTTGACCAGTCTCTCCGTCGAGCCCTCGTTCACCACAGCCTTATTCTGTATCCGCTTGGCTCTTCAAGAGACACGCCAGGGTTTTATAAAATAATCATATCACTGAAGGTTCAGTTTCATTATTAAGTGAAGGTGGTATGTAGAGGATGGAATGGTGAGGGTACTGTATAAGAGGAGATCAGAGAAGGATGAAGAGGACCCACCGTTCAGCGTAGCGCAGAGTGGAGAGTGACTCCTCATAGCAGATATCGGCTGGACTGAGAGTCGCAATCTGAACACACACATATACACACATTCAGCAGGTTCCGGTGTACAGTGCTAAGTGTTTGTATAACAAGCATAAATGATGCTGGTGATAAGGTGACCATGACGGTGCGGCTGTTTCCTCCCAGCGCAGACTGCAGGAGCTTAGTGAGGACCGAGTCTCGGTAGGGAACATACACCGCTTTCTTCCCTAATGCCACTTCTGCAAGGGCACTATGGAATTAACACACACAGTACATTAGTACATTGTGACTATACACCAGACATTTCAATCTAATACAACATTCTAAAACTCCAGAAAAGAAAACATGAACATTCCTGATTTCTTGGTATGTCGTTGAAGATCGTCTGTCAAACTCACTCATGGATAGAATAAAACACACACTCACTTCATTAGTGTTGACTCCAAACACTCGTTTGAGCATTTTATTTGAAAGATTTTATTTTGACAGTTTTCACTTCACTTTACACTCTCACTACACAGGACATAGCAGGACTCAAAACTCTCACTCCACAATACGCACAACACATCACGTACTATACAGAGCGTGTTCGGACCTGATCACGTTCCCCAGAGTGGTGAGACTGAGGTTAATAGCGGTTCCCTCTTTAAGACGATCAACCTCCGAACCTGACGATCTTTGCCTTTCACTTCCCGCCAGGTCAACCAGGTTAATGTTAGACTGTTTAGTGATGCACTCCTTCGAGAAAATCTGGTGAAGTTAATAGAAAAATAATAATAATTAGTCAACTTTTCATTATATATATATATATTGTACCAGTCAAACATCAGGAAAGAATGGTGTGTCGAAACATTCAACTGGTACTGTATATAAGCATGAATACTGTATCATGATATCATGATATATAGCATGCACAGACTGACAAAACATTTAAGAGTACAGTCGTGGCCAAAAGTTTTGAGAATGACACAAATATTAGTTTTCACAAAGTTTGCTGCTAAACTGCTTTTAGATCTTTGTTTCAGTTGTTTCTGTGATGTACTGAAATATAATTACAAGCACTTCATACTTTTATCGACAATTACATGACATTTATGCAAAGAGTCAGTATTTGCAGTGTTGCCCTTCTTTTTCAGGACCTCTGCAATTCGACTGGGCTGCTCTCAATCAACTTCTGGACCAAATCCTGACTGATAGCAGCCCATTCTTTCATAATCACTTCTTGGAGTTTGTCAGAATTAGTGGGTTTTTGTTTGTCCACCCGCCTCTTGAGGATTGACCACAAGTTCTCAATGGGATTAAGATCTGGGGAGTTTCCAGGCCATGGACCCAAAATTTCAACGTTTTGGTCCCCGAGCCACGTAGTTATCACTTTTGCCTTATGGCACGGTGCTCCATCGTGCTGGAAAATGCATTGTTCTTCACCAAACTGTTGTTGGATTGTTGGAAGAAGTTGCTGTTGGAGGGTGTTTTGGTACCATTCTTTATTCATGGCTGTGTTTTGGGGCAAAATTGTGAGTGAGCCCACTCCCTTGGATGAGAAGCAACCCCACACATGAATAGTCTCAGGATGCTTTACTGTTGGCATGACACAGGACTGATGGTAGCGCTCACCTTTTCTTCTCCGGACGAGCCTTTTTCCAGACGCCCCAAACATTCGGAAAGAGGCTTCAGCCGAGAATATGACTTTGCCCCAGTCCCATACTTTTTGCAGAAGATCAATCTGTCCCTGATGTTTTTTTTGGATAGAAGTGGCTTCTTTGCTGCCCTTCTTGACACCAGGCCATCTTCCAAAAGTCTTCGCCCCGCTGTGCGTGCAGATGCGCTCACACCTGCCTGCTGCCATTCCTGAGCAAGCTCTGCACTGGTGGCACTCCGATCCCGCAGCTGAATCCTCTTTAGGAGACGATCCTGACGCTTGTTGGACTTTCTTGGACGCCCTGAAGTATCCTTAACAAGAATTGAACGGGAATCGAATCTGACCAGAACCTGGACCCTGGAGGTGCAAGACAACAGTGCTAACCACTTAGCCTCCGTGTCACCTTAATATCTAACAGTACACACATACGCATTACCGTACCTGCTTGAGCTGTATGATGATGAGCATGTGTGAGCGGCTGCTGTTGGCATTCAGGTGTGTTGCAGCAGTGGTGCGTGTTCGTATCCCCTGCTCCATCAGCTGCTCCACCTGCACAGCGCTGTCACATGCAACCCTGCGCAGACCCTCCACGTAAAAACCACGCTGCTGGTCCTCACGCACACGCAGACCACCGGCCGAACGACTTGACCTGGACAACAGATCGATCACCTGCGCATGCACACACACAACACACATTTCTGTTAGGGGAAACCTAAACTGATGGCTACAGTTAGCTAGTACTTATTGGAGCCGTTGGCACAAAGCTTTTACTGAACATGAGACGTCAACCAAGAGAACTGTTCAAGAGAGAGTGTGCATCTATTATTTATTTTCGTAATTACCAAATACACTCAGGAACAGCAGAATTACTGAATCAAATGAGCGCTGATAAATAACAAGTAATAAATTAATAAATTAATGATTAATTAGAGGATTGGCACCCTGTCCAGTGTACAGGATTAAGCAGTATAAGTGATGATGATGATGATGATGATGATTAATCAATAGAATGGTGATTCAAATAAGTGTTGAATCAAATGCAGGACAAATCAAACAAGTAATAAACCAAATAAGCAGTGAATCAAGAAGTGACTATAATAAGTGATGAATCAAATAAATGATGAAGCAAATAAGTCATGTATCATACTAATCATGAATGAAATGAGTGATAAATCCAATAAATGCTGAATAAAATAAGCGGTGAATAAAAAAAGCAGTGACTCTAATAAGATATAAATTATTGATGAATGTCAGTTATTTAAATGTATCTAAACTATATAAAAGGTTAGCACTGTCGCCTTACACCTCCAGGGTCTGGGTTTGATTCCCAGCCAGGCTCGATTCCCGTCTCCGTGTACATGGAGTTTGCATGTTCTCCCCGTGCTTGGTGGGTTTCCTCCGTGAACCCCGGTTTCCTCCCACAGTCCAAAGACATGTAGGTTAGGTTAATTGCCGTTCCCAAATTGCCCGTAGTGTGTGAATGAGTGTGTGTATATGTCTGTGCCCTGCGATGGATTGGCACCCTGTCCAGGGTGTACCCCGCCCTGTGCCCTAAGTCTCCTGGGATAGGGTCCAGCCCCCCGTGACCCTGAATACAGGATTAAGCGGTATAGATGAGTGAGTGAGTGAGTGAGTGCGTGAGAATAAACTATATAATGTTCAATTCTCTTAACGTGCATTAAAGAATTAAACACTTGAATTGAGATGTTATTAATTATTAACTAATTCTCATGATATCTAATTCATAGAGTGAAAGATAAAGTTACCTGTTCATTGTAAATTTCTAACATGCTGAAGAAAACCTGGGGATAGATGGCACACTGATTAGTGTGTGATGATAATGTGTAAAGCTTTAATATTATTGTAGTGAAAAGAAACAGATACATAATTAACGGTAAACACACACACGATCAGGTTAAAGAGGTGTCACAGACAGACAGACCTGACACTGGCATCTGTCCTGATTGGTTGTGATGTAGGTAAAGAGTGAGTGACACAGATTCGGGACAAGGCCCTTGTTGGCTCCAAAGCCCATCATGGAGTAACTTTTCCCTGATCCCGTCTGACCGTACGCCAGCAGTGTGGCATTGTAGCCCTGCAGAGCATTACCCAGGATCCCCTGACCCACTCCAGTAAACACACACGCCTGGGGGAAACAATCACACAGACACAGATTACTGTTATTGTACCAATTTAAAAGTAAGTAAAATAATATATATATACATATATATATATATATATATATATATATATATATATATTTTTTTTTTTTATGCTACAATGATAATAAACATAATAATAATCAACTAGAAAGGATTAACGTTAATACCAAAGAAAAATCTTTGATCTTTCTTAAAAAATATATATTTTTAAAAATCTCACACAAAAAGAAATGCAAAAACACTGCAAATAAAGAAATGTATAATATAAATATAGATCTATAGATTTATATACACTGTAGAATTTACAATTGAACTGTAAAACATAGTATAACATTTTAAAATAACATTATACATTATACAAATTAGTGACTATAAGATAATAAATGAAACTATTTACATTCAATCTATAAACATATAAAACCTACTTATGACTAATTAATAGTTTTGTTAAGTACATATCTGAAACTATCTGTGAAACTATTGTGTGCTGTATTGCCTCACAGCTACAGATTGGCTGGATGGAGTGTGTGTGTGTGTGTGCGTGTGTGTGTGTGAGACCTGGTCAGCATAGCGCCCCCCCTCATGCTCAGGCACTAACAGTCCCTCTGAGGTCTTGGCGAAGCCGCTGTGAGACCAGAAGGTGAAGTGGAAGGTGAAGGTGCGGCGCTGCAGACCGCGAGGCTCCTCAATACTCACACTGTTACTGCTCATAGTGATAATACACCGACTCCCAGCATCACGCTCCCTCTGTACACACACATAACACACACTAATCATGTAAAGTCTAAAGGTTCTTAATATAAACGCCGGTGAATCACCCGATACGATTTTATTACGCTACTTGGATGTCAATTCGGGGGCACTGGTGGCTCAGGGGTAGGTGTCTCACCTGCCATGTGTAAGGCCAGGTTCAGTTCATGCTTAAAGCCCAAGCCCAAGCTACTGTATGCAGTGCTGGTCCCAAGCCCAAATCAAATTGGGAGGGTTGCTTCAGGAGGGGCATTAAACCTGTGCCAAGTTGTGTGTCAGTTGGATGGTCCACTGTGGCACCTACTGGATGGGAGTAGCCGAAAGACCAACAACACCTTGTTTGATGTTGATTTGAATTGTATTTGTATTCACAAGTTTTAAGATTTACTAAATATCCTGATCTGATAGTACTTTTTTTCTTCTTCAGATTTTATTAAAACTCTAATCAAACCACCTACCGGATTAGGAAGGACCTGCAACCTTTAACCACCTTAAATGCAAAAATATATAAATGAAAACAAATGTTTATATATATATATAAATAATATCTATATTTTTAAGTATTTTTTAAAGAAATACATGACTTGCCACGTTAGAATTGCAATACATAACTGAATTGATTTTTTTCCCACTAGTTACTATCTGCATAAATAATACCTGAGTGTTAAAGCTCCTTTAAGTCTTGCTACTACAGTATACACCCCTTCATCTGCTCCTGGCTGTTTAATAGTAGCGCAATAATACACAGTAAGTCCTGCTATCCTTCTAATCCTGCCAGGATAAACTAATACACGGTCAGGTTTAATGACATGCAGCTCAACTCTTCGTCTCTGAATCAGTAGTATACGGAATAACACACAGAGGGGCATACAAATAATCCACACTGGGAAGGGAGTGTGTGACAGCAAGTCAGTTATGATGCTTTATAACACGGTTTAGTCACATCTTAATGAGGAACTAATGCTAAACATCTGGCTTTACTAACACAAACTAACCTAACAGAATTGCTGAGGTGGTATATAATAAATATAAATAATAAATAAATATTATCCAATATAATATAGCTTTCTATATCAGATGGAAGTTAGATGCAGTCACAGCAATTTCATGGACATGTATGAAAAAAGAATAATAGTGGTTAAAGCGCTCGCCCTATCATCCGGAGATCGCTAGTTCGAATCCCGGGTGATGCTGTAACCTCTCGCAGCCGGAGGTCTAGAGAGAGCTGATTGGCCGAGCTCTCTCAGAGGGGAGGGATGAGAGGTACTTAGTGCTCCTACATTAATCACGGCTCTACAGCCAGTCAGGGGCGTCTGTGAGCTCGCGCAACGGAGGGAGCGGATAGCGCTGTCCCCAACAGTGCGCGAGCGAGCAGTTCGAAAAGATGCGGTCGGCTGGCGTCACGTGGTTCGGAGGAAACACGTGATAGTCTTCGGCCCTCCCGGCTGAGTGGTAGTAGTAGCCTTAATGTGGGAGCCCCCTAGTGACGGGGAGGAATTGGACACGACTAAATTAGGGAGAAAATCGGGGGGAAAAATCCAAAAAAGAATAATATTAATAATCATGACAACTGTATTTTGTGGTTGCTCTGACAAGACAAAGAACGTGGTGGAATTCTGAAAACCTTCATCGTATTGAATCGCTCGGGGTCGATTCAGTCATTCGAGGAGCCGTTTAGTGTACGAGCGGCTCCAAAGTGACTTTCTGACAGGGGTTTTGTTCTGAATTGATGTTGTGACAGTCATGTGACAGGATTCAAGGATTAGTATTGCATTAAGAAATGGAAGATGATTTAGGAAGGAAATTGTGAGTAACATTAACCAATTTCCTTTTGAAAAAATAAAAGTGAAGCAAAAGATGAAATACATACACGTTCTTTCAATAAAGTAGTAATAATACTAAAATATACTTCAATACTATACATTGCGTTAAAGCCATGTATCTGACAGTGTATCATGTCTCTCTCTCCCTCTCTCTCTCTCACACACACACACACACACACATTTTCCATGCTGTATGAAAACACCATCACTGATCAACCTGTATAAGGTTGGCTGATGTATTAACACCTTCACACCAAAATCTTGTAACAACAGCATCAGCTGACCTTGTTGAAGGGTCGGACTCGCACAGCCACTTTTACGCAGTCTTTTCCAGCCATGTCACTTTACGTTAGTGAGAAAGCAAGAAACTGAGAGACGGTAACATGAGGCAGGAAAGCTGATCACTTTCTCTCACTCATGAATTAATCATACACACACACTCACACTCACACACACACACACACTACATCAGTGTGTGACTACATCACCACTCACGTCATCTCTGCTCACTTCTGTTCCTTTTATTATCGATGAACATGTGGATGAGGTGCCAATACTTTGAGCAAAATCTCTTTTGGGAATAATAAATGGACAAATACCTTTTATAATTTAAAATTCAAAATATGCAGTTAACAGGTACATGGCTAAGATGCTCAGACACACTCGCCCTGTATGCAAGGTTTCAGGGGCCTGGAGCCTATCCCAGGAGACTGTCCCTGGAGACTTAGGGCACACGGCTGATGGGTTGCCAAACCATCGCAGGCCACATACACACACTCACATGCTCATTCATACACTATGTGCAATTTGGGAATGCCAATTAGCCTAATCTGCATGTCTTTGGACTGTGGGAGGACACCAGAGCACCAAAAGAAAACCCTACAAGCACATGCAAACAGTCCCGAGGCAGGAATTGAACTCAGATCCTGGAGGTGCAAGGCGACAACGCCAACCACTCAGCAACCGTGCTGCCTGGCTGAGATGCTTCTAACTATAACAATGTCCTTAGCAAGTAGTCCTGCAAGCCTGCTACCATGTCCGTTTTTTGAAATTAGCGACCATGCTTGCAAGAAAGCAACCTGATGGTAATTACATGATGGTACAACTGGAAGATAGGGACAAAAATATTATTATAACTAACTTGTCTGTATTGATTGAAAGAGCTAATTATCATGATATATGAAGATTTCTTCTTATTATTATTATCATCCTTGTAAATGATGCAGACTCTACACTGTCTGGCCACAAAGTCATCATTTAAGAAGAGACAAATTATTGGGCTTCATCAAGGAAAGACCTGGAAGGATAGTGCTGAACTGTCATGAACGGTCATGAACGGAGATCAATTAAACATTGGGTAAAACTGCATGAAATCAACAGCGTAAATCAAAGCAGTTTTTAATAGTGAAAGTAAGAGCTTTTCCTTACACACGCAATGCAATAAGAGCTCCCGGGATTGGGAATAACAGTTGTGAAGCCGTAAGAACACCACTTGTTAGTGAGACTAATAAGAAAAAAAGGCCCTATTCCAGAGAGATGGGCATGTCAGGGTAAGAAGGGAAGCGCATGAAGCGATATGCATAGTGTCCACTGTACAAGTGTTATGATCTGCGGTTGCGTCTGTTGCTCAGGTCTAGACTCAGCAATGTTATGTGGCAATAAAATGTAGTCAGCTTCAATCGACTATACACCTGTTTAATGATTGGCTGTTTCTGTCACTTATTGCACTTGCAGTTATCAAAGAAATATGATTGGGCGGGTAAATAATTGGGGGTAATTAGTGCTCATTACCAAAGAACCTACATTGCCATACTGTATTTATTTCTCATATGGCTGATTGAGCAACTCTCATCATACTCTCTTTGTGGTGCTCAAGTTCTCCATGTAGTCCCTCTTTGTGGTCCTCTGGTCTCCTCTCACAAACACACTGGTATATTTTAATATAGATATAATTTGGATTTACCACCCTAAGCAGTTCATATTGCTTACTGAAGATAAAGTAATGAGTATATGTAGGGAGAAAAGATTTTTAGTCTAGTCGTTGAATAAATGAGACAAATAAATGATCACCCCTGGCGTCATTAATCTGGTCAGCCCGGATTATTTATCCAACCCACAGAAAAATCAGATTTATTCTACATCAGGCAGAGTTTATAAAGAATAATTTGCAATTGAACCAAAATATGGTTTAAATATTGTTTAATTTTGGCATTAAAATATAGAGCATTTCCTTATTATAAAAAAACAAAAACAAAAAAATATACTGCAAAGTGAAACAGGGTGTGATTCGTGACAGCAAAATATTCACATCATTATTAAAGTTAGCTGAATGGACATTACAGAACACTGGTGAAAAAAAAAAAAACGGCAGCATAATCCCAGACTGAACAACAAACCACAAACCAATCAGGTGATAATGGAAGTAAGGAGCTTTCTGATGTCAAGAAGCTTTTGAAGTTAAAGGCAGGTTACCTGGGTTGCATCCTTATCTCTTTGAATTGCAGGGAATTTAAATCTCAAAACCAACACAGTGCAGTAAATGTGACGTGATCCAAAATCTAAATAAACTGTTTTACCTGAGTGAAGAAAATCTTAAAATCATGAAATAACGAGTAACAAAATCATCCACAGGTATCAAATTTTATTTAGAACATTCCTAAAAGACTATTTACATTTGTAGAAACGCACGGTTTTAAAATTTAAGACTGTTTGGCTTCCCCTCGGTGCTCTGTATTGTAAACCTCACTGTGATTATTTATTTATTTAATATAAAATTAAATCTCCCAAAGTAGAGCTCTGTTTCTTTATCCACGTCAAAAATCATCTCCTTAATTAGAAAACAGCAAAGTCCTGGCTTTAAAAAACAAAACAAAACAAAAAAAAGTATGTGAGAGAAACAGGTGTGTTTACTGTACACGCAAATCCACACAGGAAGCTCAAGAGGCAAATAAAACATTAAGGAACATGATGATGATGATGATCAGTGTTAAAGTTTCTTCCTGCGTGTAACTGGTTTGGGGAAAATGGCCTCCATCATACGTCTCCGCCGCAGGTTCATCTTTGGAGCAACAGCCTCTCGATCCTCAAGCTTCTTCCGCTGGGCCGGTTCTGCCGGACTTGCAAGTGGAGACAGGAGCTCTACAGTCACGGGTTCTGGCTCAGCTCTTGCTCTGAGGAAAGAGATAAATAACAAAAAAATATTTGTTTAATTATATATAGACACTGTATGTATGCTGTCAATCAATTAAAAAAACAAATCTAGCTAAATCACAGTCAGACAAAATTAAGCACAATTTTTAAATACTCTGACTAAATAATCATGCAATTTATATAAAGAAAGATTTTGTCTAACTTTTTTTTTAATACTATTGCAAAATTTGTTTCATACATTGGAGGCCCTGAAACCAAGCTAAAAAAAAAATATGTACGTCTGTCCAACCAGATTACATAGCATCTTGCGTTTGTTTTTACTTATTCAGCACTTATGCCTCAAAGTGAGCGCATCTACAGTGCGTCTTTTGCATTTTGGCAGTACTGAGTATTTTTACTGGGATTTGTTAATATTTCCACTGATGAAATGACAGCACTGAAGTGGTACAAGAGAATTATAACGCCCTGGAGTCACTTTAAAGCTTAATTTTCATCCGATCTACTTTTTCAATTTCTCATCTGTGATTAACACTCCGATTACCAAACAGGGAGTGTATTTGCCTGAAGATGAAAAAAGTACCACTAAACGTAAGCAAGGCGCAAGATACTCAACTGACTAATATAAAACTTTAGTTACAGTGGAACCTCGGATTGCGAGTAACGTGGTTTACGAGTGTTCTGCAAACCGAGCAAAGATTTTTAATAAATGTTTATTCGGAAACCGAGCAAGTATTAGTTTACGAGCGCCGAGTATCATGCATCACACATGCGACTCTTATTTTGACACCGAGCGTCACTCTCTCCCCTTCCCCCCTCCCCCCACGACAGAAACTCTGCTCGTCTCTTATGAGTGCGCGCGCGCAATTTGACACAGACACACACGCACAGACGCTCTCTCTCGCCTTTTCACCCCCTCCCCGGCTTCACAAACACAGAAACTCTGCTCTATCGCATTCTTTTCAAAGGTAAGGTGCTGGTTCATTTGTTTTTTTTTTTTACTTTACAGCAGTGATTCCCTTAGTATGCGCTCACACCAGGTCGGAGAGATTTCTTTTTTCCCTGTTAAAACGGTTTTTCCGTGTTTATGTGTGTGTCCGTTTGTTGTGAAACTTAAGCCATTCTGTTAGTATGCACTCATGCCAGTCTCGCTTTTTTCCGTTAAAACGGTGTTTCCGCTGTGTGTATGCGTTTGTTGTGAAACTTAAAAAGTGAGTCCGTTAATATGCGCTCATGCCAGTCTCAGAGAGATTTCTTTTTTTCCTGTTAAAACGGTGTTTCCGTTGTGTGTGTGTGTGTGTTTGTTGTGAATCTTAAAAAGCGAGGTGGGGAGAGGGAGGAGGAGTGTTACTGTGTAAAACGAGGCGAGGGAAGGGGCTAATTCCACACACTGCGCGCACCAATGGAAACACTTATCTGTACTTTTTTTTAAAGGTAAAGTGCAGATTAATTTTTTATTTTCATTTTATAGATTGTATTAATTATTTTTATGTATTTGTTTTTTGGGGCTATGGAATGAATAATTTGAGTTTTCATTATTTCTTATAGGAAATGATGATTTGGTTTACGAGTGTTTTGGAATATGAGCCCACTTCTGGAACGAATTATGCTCGTAATCCAAGGTTCCACTGTATTTTTATTAATAAGTGTGTTCTGCCATTCAGAAAGACAGGCAGACATGTACGTGGGCTTCAACCTGAAATAATTTCATATTTCAAAAACATTAAAGCTGATCAGCTTAATTTCAGCTTTAATATTTTAACTATTTAACGAGTACATAAATATTTATGCTTATGTTGGAATAATGAAAAGAATTACAAATTGGTTAGAGAAAACAGATTAAGCAGTTTTATGTTGCAAACATCTAACGGTATTTCAATGTAATTTCAGGGTCTTTTATTTCACATATTTTTGCAAAAATAATTCGCCTCAAAGGTAGCTTGAACACACATCTTTGGTTTTATGTAACTGTCCATCTGGAAACTTATTTATAATGAAATTTACTGTTCAGCACAACTGGTGATGTTTCCTCAGTCATCTTTTTATTTGTGTTAAACAAGCGATTATCCCACACAGCCGGGTAAGCCATTATGGAAAGCCATTACTGTCAAATTTGGTCATATGATTAAATAGTATGCGTTAAAATTTCTAGATTAATCACATGCATTAACATGTTAATATTAACAGACCTTTTAAGGCTGTCAATATTTTATATGTGTGTGTGGATGATTTTATTTATATATATAAATATATATATATATATATATATATATATATATATTGTTAAAAAAAAGTTTCCCAACAGAGCAGCGTTTCCGTTAGAGAGAGAGAGCGAGTGAGTAGGTGTCTGTGGATGTGCTTGTGTGCATGTGAGTGCGAGAAAGTCGTCCTACACAGTAGCCCCCTCAATCCTCCACACAAATACATATGGGTGTGCGCATGCACAAACACACACAATAACAAAAACACTGCTGTCAGAATTCTTCTCAAAGGTAAAGTGCATATTAATTTGTTTTATTTTTACTTTATAGCAGGGCTTCCGTTAGTGTATGTGCATGCAAGTGTCATTAAAGACGTTCCTTGTTAAAGAAGTTTCTCGACAGAGCAGTGTTTCCGTTTTGTGTGCGTGTCCTAAACAGTAGCCCCCTTTCTCCTCGTCTTACTTCAGCTTTGCACACATTATGCTTGTGATCCAAGGTTTTTGTATGTATACGTGTGTGTATAAAACTTTTGTATACGGTTGATAAATACAAAAAAAAAAAAAAAAAACGTGTTGGACTTTAACAGTGTTTAATTAGACAGGAGCACTGAAAAAAAAGGATGCATGGATTTACCTGGTCGTTCTCTTCTTCGTCTTCGTTAAAACCTCCACTTCAGCTTCCACTACAGCATCAGCTGATAAAACCTTTCCCTTTACATCAAGAAAACAGGAAAAGTTTTTAACTTTCCTTACAAAACAGAGCTGCAATAACTCCCAGTTAGCTTTAAAGGAATGACTAGTATTCGCCCCTCACCACAGTGCTGCTGAGTGTTGTATTCTGATTGGTTGATTAATTTTATACTGATAACAGCCACAACCTGTGGATGTGTGCGTGTGTGTGTGTGTGTAGAGCAGACACTCCCCAGTAACAGGTTTTAAATTATGTGAAAGCCAGTTACAGATCAAAAATTTTAGGGATCTCTCACCTCGAGTTGGAAGTCAGGGACAGCAGCTGCTCGCCTCATTCGAGTCAAAGGAGGAGACAAAATGGTATCGTTGACATCTACGCCTTTTTTCTTACCTGTATGGGGAAAAAAAAAAAAAAAAACAAAACAAACGTGACATAGAAGCTGTGGGATTTCAGCACATAGTTATGAAGGCTGAGTGACGGAGCACTCACCTCGTGTTCTCTGAGCACCAGATGTGCCATCACTAACATGTGACTTATCTGGTTCTGGCACTCTGCTGGCTCTTGTTCTTCTAACAGACGGTGATTTCTTCTGTTCTACCTGTGCAATAGAAACCATCGGCTCTGGCATTTCAGCATTCTGCTCTTCATGGTCCACAGCTGGAGCTACAGATCTGGTCCGCCGCTTGGCGCGTACTATCTCGGTAACCACTTCACTCTCTTTAGCGTGTTCATCGTTCAGTCTCTCCATCACAGCACTCTCCAACAGGTTAGTGGACTCTAGTTTCTCTGGCTTCTCGAATTCCTCTCCGTCGTTCCAGTGCCGACTCCTCGTCAGTCGTCTAGAAACATTTTGAAGTTGAGCACCATCCACTACGCAAGTATTGTTGCTTGTTTTTTCCTCTGTAGTGCCTCTGGTTTTCCGTTTGCTCCTTGGTGGCGTGACTAACGATGTGCTCTGGAGGTCTGAAAGCATCTGGAAGCTCTCCAGCGATAAACTCAGCCTCCTGGTCGACTGGCGAGTCACCCTGCTGGGACTATCTTTAGTGTTAGTTTGATTTTCAACAGATTTCTCCTCAGGGATTGGCTCTGGGACCTCAATTGTTGTGCCTTTTCTAGTCTTCCTTGCGCTCTGATGTTCAACGATTGATGTTTCCTCCATTTTCTGGACTTCAACATCATTTGCACTCAAGCTCCTTGTTTTACAAGACCCTCTCCTGGGTGTAGCTTTCTGTGGAGTCTTATGTGAAGGAGTTGTTACTGAGGTAACCTCCTCCTGCTTGACTTCAGAACCTGTTTTTCTTGTGGTTCTCCTTGGTGTAATAAGAACTTCAGACTCCAGCAGCTGCTTGCTGCTCCTTGTGATGCGCCTAGGTGTGGATGGCACTTTGGAATCAGCATGCTCCTCTTCAGAGGCGTCTTTCTCATCTTCCGTCATAATTATTGGAAATGAAACAGTCTTCCTTCCCCGTCTTGCTGGGCTTCGATGAACGTCATTTAAAGAAGCCGTGGCTTCTACTGAATCCTGAAGCCTAGCATCTTTCTCCTCAGTTCTATTAGTTACAGAAACATGGTCTTCAGCTACAACAACCTCTTCACCATGAATTCTCTCATTATGGACCCAACCATCTTCCGGGACCCCTGCTGAGCGTGGATCTTGAGCCGCATTGCTGACACGTACATCAGTTACATCAAGTGATTCTATAATTCCAAATTCCTCCACAGGTTCCCTCTCAGGCTCATCTGCTGTTAGAGCTTCACACGTTGGTTCATCAGGTTGATCTTGTGTAAGCGGTTCAGGTTCTGCCACTGCTTCCAGCTTCAGCTGTGTTTGAACATCCTCAGATGGTTCATTAGGTTCATCTTCTATTATGTGTTCAGATTTAGTCACATTCTGTTCCACATCAACATCTGGCACAACGGTTTCTGAGGGCAAAGCCTCCATTTTCATTTCAGGTTCGGGAAGAGTGTGCTCCACACTGACATCGCCGTCAGCACTTCTTTCTTCCTCCACATTTTCCATGTTCCCTTGCCATATTAGATGGTTCTCAGCGCTCATTTCTGAAGCTACTGGTTCATCATCGTCATCATCATCATCTGCCTCCAGCATAAGGGAAAAGTTATTAGAGCTGACAGGAAGTGAAACCTCAGGCAGGTCGGCTCCTTGCAGAAGCTCCTGATGCTCCGCAGCCAGCTCGATAGGAACCAGGAGAGTAGTGGAGGGCTTCAGCTCGGTGTAGCACACATCATCATCTAGACTTGCAGGTCTCAGGCCAACTACAACCACCTGACCTTCATCTTCCTCACAGCCATCCATCATCTGCTTGGTCCAGACACACACAGACACACCACAGTTAATCACATTCAGGGTGCCAGCAAGGAAAGATGATTACTCAAAATAAATTAATCAGTACGCATCTGACCTTCAGCTGTGGGTCGGTGACGAGGGACAGAACAGCGGCCGTCTGCTCCTGGAGAAACTGCTCTTCAGGTTGGAGGTGCTCCAGGTAAAGGTGCTTCGTCCCGTTTCCTTTTACTTCCTCTATAATTTCCACCTCACTACCGGAGTCTTCCTCTGCCTCCTCTTCACCTTCTGCATCTTCCTCATCCTCCTCCTCAGTGCTGGACAGTTCCTCAGTATCGTTCAGGCTGACTACAGCTAAGGGAACACACAGCTCATTAACAACCATTAAAAACAGGTATTTGCATATACAGTGGAACCTTGGATTGTGAGTATACTGGTCTGTGAGTGTTTTGCAAGACGAGCAAAAATTTTTTATTTTAACTTAAAGAAGCGAGGTCTTGACATACATACATGCGCTTTCTATGCTGAGCATCATGTGATCACAACTGAGCCAATGGTTCCTCTCTCTCTGGCAATGTGGGATTGTGGGTAATCGTCTCCCATACCCAATCTCAGTGCACATGCATCACACAATGTGCACGCGCGTGCCTGTGTTTACTATTTACTACACTGTGCATTTGTGACTACATTGTGACCATTTGTGTGGCGCGCACGTAAAGCATTTGTTTTTGTTGTTTTTTGCGTGCATGTGTAGTGACTGTGCTTTAGTAACAAAGGCCTGCAACAACAATCTCCAGAAAGAAAAAGATTAAAATTATCTGTAGCAGTGCGGGAAATGAATCTGTTTAACAACAATGCAACTTCTCATTTCTGTGAAATCCTCAAAAGCAAGCGTCTTTAGAGAGGTTCCTTGTTAAAGACGTTTTCTGACAGAGCAGCGATTGTGAGAGATAACCGTCCTACACAGTAGCCCCCCCATCTCCTCCTCCTCTCCTCTTTTGTCTTACTTTAATCATGATTCTTATCAAAGGTAAACTGCAGGGTAATTTTCATTCTTACTTTATATTTTTATATAAATATTTTCGGGTTGTGGAATCAATCATCTGAGTTTCCATTATTTCTTATGGGAAAATTCAATGATATACCAGCACTCTTTCTGAAACAAATTATGCTCGCAATCCAAGGTTTAACTGTATTATAGTTTTAAAAATGGGGGAAAAAATGCTCACAGGGTGATTCAGAAGTCGCAGTTTCAGATGAGGTGACAGATTTGTGTGCGTCATCCTCAGGGCTGAGATATTTAACACCTTCACATGGTTCACTGCACAGAATGAAAAAAAGGCAGATTAAGAGACAACATGAAATATGACAAGACTAAGAAAAGATAACACCAAGGAAAAAACTAACTCATTATTGATCATCTATGGTACCTGTTGGGTTCAAAAGCCTCATCATCATCAGCATGGGAATGTGGAGGTGAGAGATCACCGAATAACTGATGCTCGACAAACTCATCCAGATCTGAAAGCAGAAAATCTATTAAATCTGATCATGAATAAATGGTACATTTACAGACTACACTGACTCCACCCACTCTGAAGAATTCTCACCTGATGTCTCCATGGCCTTGGATTTATCCTTCAGCTCTTCAAGAACATTATTATTAGAAGCAGGAAGCTCACTGATTGGGTCAATATTAACCACAGTGTGTTCAACTGCTTCATGTGACCCTTTGGGACTTTCTCCGGTTGGCTTGTCCATAGTGACCATGTCATCAGTGATTAGTGGTGAAGCTGGCACAAAGTCTTTGATCTCCTCCTCTCCGATTGTCTCCTCAGACAATCCAAAGGTTCTGATTGGTTCACATGGTGCCACAACATCCTCACGACTAACTGAATCATCGTCTTTTGATTCCTCCAGTGAACTGACAGGAAAAACCAACAAATTCTGCACTTCTCTTTTTGCTGTCAATTCCTCAGTCTGTTTCTCCGTGTCTTCTTTTGCATGTTCTTTTGTTGCATCCGGTTGCATCTCAAATTCTGAAACTTCATCATTGTCCATGTCCTGGCCCACAATCGGCTCTGCAGGCGAAAGCAATTTGGAGGAAGTGTCCGACTCAGGACGCCTGACAATGACTTCATCATCCTCATCCAACTTCTCATTCAACTGCCATGCAGATCGCATCACATCCCCCGGAGAAAGAGCGTCATGGAATTCCAGTGTGGATTCTGACTGGACAGAGTGGATGCTTGTCTCCTGTCCCAGACTGGGCCTGCACTCAAGTGTGGGTAAGACCTGCTTTGGTTCCTCTGTCACCTGGTTCTCTTTTAGTTCTAATGAAGCAGTGTGCCCTAAACTGGGTTCCTCCACTTCCTCACCAGAATGGTCGCTCCATCCCTCAACTCCGGCCTCTGGTGGCAAGGGTGGGCACATTTGCTGGTTAATTTCACCACCTGGAGCAACCTAAAGGGGGAAGAAATTGTTATAATAAAGAAGTTTATAATTAACATTTTACAGTATACAGTATACAGTATAATCCTGTCTATATGCAAACCTAGGTCAGATGATCAGGTGTCTAGTACAGACTCTGACCATCTGACCAGGCATGTGTGTGTGTTGGTTTACCTTGTTGCTCCAGTGCAACGACGAGCCCTTGGGCAGAACATGAGTTTCACTTTCATCCATGAAGGTGATGCGACTCTCTTTGAGGCGTAAGGGGGGTGTGGCCGATCGGGCAGGGGATGCAGTGGGTGTGGCTATTGGTGTAGGGCGAAGACTGCTTCTTAGGATGGACTGAGGGGTAAAGGATAAGACCGGACCAGACGCAGCTAAAGCTCGAGCTCTCTGTTAGAGTGAAAGGGGAAAATGTTAAACCTAAGACATACACGAATTAAATAAACAACATAAACATGTGTGTATGGAAAAGTGTGTCTGGAGTGCATGAAGTGTGTACAGACTGGGTATACACAGAGCATGTATAAGGCAAGTGTATGCACACAGTTTTCTTATTGGTTATTGTATGGAGAGTGTATACAAAGCACATGCAGGTCTCTTTACCTTCACCACCAGAGGTGTGTGTAGCAGATTGAGTTCAGGAGCCTTGCTGATGTGTTTTGGTGCAGCCCAGGAACTGATGGGTTTAGGTGTGTTAGACTGTGGAGTCGTTGACGGCTGCACCGCCATATCCAAGAGTCTGAAAAACATACATGAACAGGTTTTCACATTTCATTAATCTGAATGCCTTCAATGTATTATTCATGCAGTCTGCAAAAATAAATCAAGAACAATGTGTAAAAATATTTGATTAATAATAAATTACTTAGGAACCTATTTGTATGTATGCCTGTTTGCACACAATGATACAAAATTACCAACCCCATCAGGAAATATCAGATTGTGTGTTAAGGTGTTTGACAATGATGAGGTTGGTTTTGTCCCAATCATTAGGCTTGCTGATAATCAGATAGGAATTATACAGTAATGTTTACTGTGTGATAATCTGAGACAAGGAGTTGGGTAAGGTGCCAAGGTTACCTAGAGATTCTCTTAGTCAGCATGTTAATCGGGGTTCCAACAAATGCCTCAGGGATGTTTAAGGTTGGATGAGTCGGACTGGACAACAGAGACTCAGGGACTTTTGGGCTGGGGGGGAAAAAAATTCAATGTTACATACTGTACATTCCTAAAAAAGGAAGCTTGAATACTTGAAATTTGAATGCTGTTGATTTGTCACAGAAAAACATTGACAACTCCATCAACTATTAAAGAACTAACTCAATGGCTATAGGACAAAGTGAGTATTTTTCCAGTTTTCCTGTGGCCGTACCCTAACAGCTATAGTTCTTAGCCGTTTGTGTGCCCTGTTAAACTGAAAATTTACTAAGCCGCTTTACAAAGTGAGACTTGTAGGAAATTATGGACTTTAGAAATTACGGAAGTTAGAATATGTCTCTGCTTCTGACCTCTTAACAGGGGAGGGTTCAGGTGTAGCATCCTTTCCTGATCCACACCTCCTCAATCTTGGTGAGAACGTTTTTAATGAATGCTGCTCTGCTTAGGACGCTCTCATTAGCGGAACGTTTAGCCACGGTGGACAACGGCTGAGGCCTCAGAACTGTAACAGGAAGTAAAGACGATTTAATTTCTCCCACAGGTTAACTGTAATTCTGGTAAAAGATTGGTTTGTGAACCTCAAGTGTGTATACCCTCTTTGAGGACGGTGGATGGGTGCTGATAAGGTTGTGCACGTTCGATGGCCAGCTTCCGCTGAGCACGTGGTAACACCTTCCCGTACTGACACATGATGGAGTTCCTTGTGTTTGACCTCTCCTTAATCTTAGGATCTCGATCACCCTGGGGAACACCACCACAGATCATAGATTTCCTTCACTTCTGACACAAAAGCATTTAAAACATCTATGATCATGTGACCAGTAGTAGTTAGTAATGTTAGCAAAGAATCATATTTTGGTTATATTTAAATTTATTTAAAAAAAAAAAAAAAAAAAAAAAACCCATCACAATCTAAAAGTTTTGATGGAAAAAATAATGATTATGTATTTACATAATTCTTATTGTTTCACAATTTAATTTATTCACAATCCCTAATAGGATAATTCTTAATGATTATTAAATGAGGAACATTTATGATTATTAATGATTTGTGATACTTTACTGAAAATAATTCTGGTGAATATTAATGATGACGGTTAGGTAACAATGTAAGATGTGTGAAACTGCATGTATGTGTGTGAGAGATAGAGAGAGAGAGAGAGACTCACAGCCATGTTCATCTTCAGTGCATGGTTGATTTGCAGAGCAGGAACGTAGTTGGCCTGTTGAAGATAATGAACCATGAGGAGCTCTCTGTTCTGGAACCCTCCAGTGTGTTGCAGGAATCGCTCCAAACACTCCTACGTATGCGCACAAACGTGAACACAGA
The DNA here is from genome assembly GCA_030347435.1 of Clarias fuscus. Taxonomy (NCBI): domain Eukaryota; kingdom Metazoa; phylum Chordata; class Actinopteri; order Siluriformes; family Clariidae; genus Clarias; species Clarias fuscus. The sequence goes on from CM059216.1 coordinate 5,455,463, forward strand.
GACAGATTTGCTGTGACAGAAATTCAGATGGGTAGACAGACAACTGGAAAGGTACACTGATGGACAGACATACAAACTCACTCTCACTTTTTCCACACAACCTACCTGTTCAGAGGGTCTAAGGGGGAGTTTGAGGAGCTCCTTCATTAAGCCAAGCTCTTGACAAGTCTCATAGAAAAACCTGAGCAGCTCATCCAGGCTGAGTTTATTCACCTGCTGTCTCATCAATGCCCATGCCTCCACTATACACCTGCATACACATACGGTTTAGGACTATACACACACACACACAAATGTTGCTAAAAGTGAGCTCATTTACAGTCTAAAAGATAATATTGAAACAGAGATTTGTTAGGGCGGGTTTACCTGTTGTGCAGCAGTACAGACACACACAGCTTGGTGAGTGGGGTGGAGCTGATGGAGGGCTTCATCATGTGCAGGTAGTGCAATGCCGTGCTGTGCTTGTTCTGAATCATAAGAGCCTGCAGAACCCGAGAGTGCTGCCATGGCCACACACATGGAGTCACGGATGGATGGAGCAGCAAGTCCAGAGAGCTCTGAGGGATGGAAGGTAGAAGAGATGGAGAGAGAGAAAGAGTGCATCACTTTTTTCATGTAGTGAAGTTTCTATATTCTATTTAAACTAAACGCCATGCTTTTCCAATAAGAATGAATGAAAGAATAAATGTAATGACAGTTAAAGATACATTTTTTGTTTATGTTGAAATAAAAGTTTATTAGGATATCTTATTAACTCCACTTTTCTGCTTGATCACTGTTCCAAGTGACAGTGAAATCAAGTAAACAGCAGACTACCTCATGGTCGTGGTGATCAAGTAACCACAGGCCCTGGACCAGCTTCACTAATCCGATGGGTATGGAGAAAGCTGTGGGGAAAGACTCCACTGATGCTCCACTCTTATTAGGAAAGGAGTACATAACATCCAAGAGCAGATAGATCACCTGGAGGACGTTGTTAAGATTAAGAAAAACCAGACAGAACTAAACACCTAACCTTGAAGAGCATACCCTCTATCTGATTTTATACATCTCTACAATAATACATCTCTACGGTTTCTTTATTTTATCTACAAATCACTAACACATCTATTGATGCTAACATCCCTGAACAACCCATATCCAGGCTCAAGTAGCTCAATCACTACGAAGAGTAGTACAAGTCTCTGTGACCAAGTCCAATAGCAGTGGCATTATATCGACTCAAGTCAATAGCAAATGCGATTCAGAAACATGACATGTCAGGAAAAAAAAGGATACAATAGCATGCTTAGTAGATTCCTCAACATTTTCCAGGAGGTACAAGTCCAGCAGGGCCTGGGAAAACAAAGATCAGAAAAAAAAAAAATTATTACCTGGTATTGAGTTTTAACTAGCTGCTCCATTATCTGCTGCGTAATTAATTAAATCCGCATAGCTTATTCAATGCTAATCAGGTGGCATTAATATGTGAATGAAATGTTATTCTACCTGCACAGCTATGTAATAAGAGATTTAGCTTTTAGAATAGTTTTTAGTTTTATTTAGAAATGAACACATGATCAGCTATAGCTAGATAAAATAATTTGATTCTTTGGTGATTAAAGAGAATATAGATCTAATGTGATTATTACATGTAGTGATGGAGGAGGGTACTGCCCGGTCCCGCCCTCATCTCTCGTCCACAGCTGCGAGAGACGCTCACCACACTGGTCGACCAGTCCGTCAATCATCAGACAGTCTGCGTTCCACTTATCTCTGAGGAAACAGGGATCACGCTAAACTGGAGGCTGCAAGCTGCACTGTGTTTGGAAAATTAGCTTCATAGCTTAAGCTGAGTTTTGGGGATAATCTTACCAAATAACTGATTTAATAACACATAAATCATATGTGAAAATCAGACCGTGTTATGCTGACTTACTTGGCAAGTCTTTGCAGCTCCTCCCTTTGACCTGTGTAATAATTCTTAATCACAGAGAAACTGTAAAACGGCCTTGATATCTGCAAGACGTCATCATCTGTAAGAATTATTAAAATTATTTCCCATATAAATGTTTGCGGAAGCTGAATCATGAATAAAGAGGTGTGGGTGGTAGTGCTGAGGATTTTTACCAGCGCTCTCAGGCAGGAGACCGGTACGGCAGAACCACAGGACCACCTGAGCGTACTGAGAGATCAGACTGGACACCATGCACTTATTCAACAGTCCTATTACACCTACACACACACACACACACACACACACAGGTGTAAAACACACTTTCAGTATTTCTGTACAAAACTGTTTTAGGGTAAAGCTACACAAGCTCAGTTAGTACTATGGTGGTTGTCATGGTAATATTAAATCATTTATGAGAATGCAAGTCACTCATGACTAATGTGCATGTGTTTAATAGCAGCTACCCAACATGAGTGCTATTAGATTTTACTGTGTATTCATACAGTGATGTAACAATGTGGCCGTAATGCTATTTAATATTGTTTGTGTGTGAGAGAATATTTGAGTGTGTGAGTGCGCGTGTGCATGCGAGTGTGTGAGAGAGACACACACACACACCTCTCTGTGTGAGCTCCTGAGCCTCGTTCAGCAGGCAGTGGAAGATCGTACTGAGGTTACTCAGTAATCTCTGGCTGTGTTGGAGAAGCTGCAACGTTTGAGGATCAGTAAAGTTTGATGAGGTGTCGAACAAGGGAGCACCTAATCACAACAAATACATACAACACACGTTACGGGATTTGGCATGGATCATATTATAGCATCACAAATTGGAAAGTGAAAAAAGTACTGAATCGGACTATATAACCGTTGTAAAGAGAGTCACTTTGCTAACAGCTAAATCACGCTAACAACTACATTCATTATGATGTGAAGAGCTTCTAGCTGCTCATGATGGTGAACATCTCACAAATCCAGATTGCTTCTACATCAGTGCTGTTCAGAGCTACAAAATAAATTCTCTAACTGATGGAGTCCTGCAGTAAGAAGGCTTACATATGCCATCAAGCTCCTCTTTGGTTTTGACCACTTTGTCCCAGGCCCACTCCAGGATGTAGCGCAGGTTGACTGCAGAGCCGGCCTGCTCTGTAAGTTAAAGATTTGAGACAATGATCATTGTTAAAAGCGCTATAGGGAAAAAAAAAAAAAAATTAAAGATTACACACAGACATATACCATAATCACTGCCTGGAAAAATCTGAGTAAAGCTAGAAATAAAACCCATACAATTAGAATAAAACAATTAGAATAAAAGTGAAGCCTCATGCTCACCTTCAGTGGTCCACTGTTTAATGCAGCCAGTGATTAGACCCAAAGCGCTTGTCTCCACTGCTGTTGTTAAAATGGCATCCAGCTGCTCCTGCTGCAGTTTAAACCAAAAACACACTCTAATACTGAACTAATACACACTGCAAGTTCAAAACATTACTATGAAGGGTTCATGAAAACTTTGTGATGGCAGCAGAGACTGTTACCTCAGTCAGGCTGGATGGCTGAACATCTGCAAGCCGAGAGGACAACAGCCCGGACATGAGGCATCGTGAATATCCATTAGAAATCCCATCACTCAGACTCGGTACGGCTTTCTTCAAATAACTCAGAGTCTGAAACCAGAACCAGAACCTCTCAGCAACAGACTGATGCCATGGCATGTAAAGAGCAGAATATAACCAGCAGACTGACCTCTTTCTGATGGCCAGAGCAGGTAAAGTGGACTATTCCAGCATTAAGCAGACAGCTCGCATCTACACACAAATAAATTAGACAAACATGTTTAATTAAACAATTCTTTTCAAACGCACACAAAATAATATTAAACCCTCTAGAGGATGATCTAAGATCACGTACACCGGTGCCTTAATATCTTTACGGAAATACATAGCTATTCAACATAATGGTTTAGGTGTACATTAGGGTAAGGAATTCATGCAATGTAAAGAGTGTATGTGTATGTACAGTATGTGTGTACTTGCCAAAATTGTATGTGTTAGGGTTGTAGAACTGCTCAGGAGGAGGGCACATGTGAGGCAGTGCTCTGCTTAGGCTGCGCTCATGAACCACCATGTCCAGCAGGGGGCAGGACTCTGTCACCTCCACCACTGAGTCTAGAGACCACACGGCTAGGTAGGGGCAGTTCTGCAGAGATTCTCCAGCTCTGAGGGCACACCGGGCAAAAACTTTTACAATTTTGGTAATACGTTTTTTTTTTTTTTTTTTAAGAAACGGTTTGTCTGCTTCTGGCAATATCACAGGCCCTACACAGCCCACACCAGTACTAACGACAATAACAGCGGTAATAACTATTCAGCAATGGCTTTTTTGGGAACTAATTTCAGTGACGGTGCAAAAATAAATGAAACATCTGGCCATATTGTGAGTGAAATGTCAGCAAATTCATATTCTTTTTCTGTTTAGAAGAGCCGCTGTAGAAAATTTTACATCTAATCGTGCTGCTGTACTCAATAACAGCACGGGCTGCAATTACCTGTGGCCTCGTGACTACAGCCAATCACAGTACAGTGCTGATATTCACTACTGCACACTTGCAATACTGTTTAAATAAATAATTAAAACATCATTTTATAGCAATGTCAGATTTTCTAAAAAAAAAAAATTAAAAAAATCTTTGTACCTTAGTGAATCAGGCATTTGTGCATGATACCATCTGTTAATATCAAACACACTGATGAAGGTGGAAGGCTGGCCCTGTCCGTACGACTTCACCTGCCAGCTGAACACCGACACGCTCGTATCAGGAGATGCCACTGTGGCAAGAAAACATACAAAATAATTGACTTATTGCAGAGAGGCAGATCTTCACACTACAATTATACTGCAAAACATTTTAGTATTTCAAAGAGAACATAGTTATCTCACTTTTCTCTCACTCAGAGAAGTGTCAATATACTATTAGAATTAACAAAGACAGAATAAACACACCTTCATTCTTCATTTTTAATGAAAAGAAAATATGTTACACTAGCCTCTATCTGACACATTTGTTAGCTACACATCAGATATCAATCACACATAAGAAAAATTTACTGTTTAACTAGTTAGGGATAATATAGACTACTTAACACCTGCTAGTTAAACTCAGTTTATCTTACGTAACATCCAGGTGTGCTTTCTAGTGGTTACTAGGCTATTGACCAATGATGCTGTATGTAATATAGCTCCTTAGTTCAAGTTTGTCCGGTCATCTAAACTAATCAAGTGTAATGTGTATTCTGTCAGTGACTGAGTCGGATTAGAGAGAGATCTTTTTTTTTTGTTTGAGGTTTTTACCACCGAATTAAGATCCTAAATAAAACATAAGATAAAAGATAAGGAGACTTTATTGTCTTTGTAGTGATGCAACGAAATTTGTTTGGTAGCTTTCAGAGTCCAGAAGCAATAAGAAATGTAAGAATACGACAAGCATTTGGAGAGAGTTTGGAGAAAGCGACTCTTCTGTGAAGACTTTCACGCCGACCTTCAAAAGGAGGAGCAATGGGAATTAGAAAAGGTTACACTGTTATAGGTTTTTTAATTTTTTTTATAGAAGATGGAGAAAGAAGGACAAGGAAGAAAGTATTTGATAGGTTTCTTAAGGTCGACAAGACTAGAAAAGATGATTTAAACTGAAAGGAAGATGCAGATCCAGAAGGTGGTCGTAATGCAAACTAGTGATGGCCAACTAAAGTAACTGTGTGCCAATAATTGTCTAGGTGACAACTACTGTCTTTTTGTGGTGTATGAGAAGACAGTGACCTTCATTAACGCTGTCCTCTCTGTCGGGATGATGGCGAAACTTCTCAATGGTCTGGCAGCTGAGTAGACGAGTGTGTGTGGTCTGAGCTCTGAGAGGAAACATGCCTCCGCTCAGATCCTGACTGTAACGCTCCTCACAGTACTCCAGACCCTAACATACACACGGAACAGGGGTTACAGAGGTCGGTCTGGTGCATGCAGGGTTTTTTTTTTTTTTATTAGGCGTCTGTCAGAGCATACCTCGTAGATAATTTTCCCTGATGCTGCACACGTTCTCTCCCCAAATGCCAGCTGCAGAAGATGGAGGCTGAGCACATCACCCTCACTGCAACACACATCATATTACAACATTTTACTATTCACATACTGAACTCATTGTTCACTACAGCAGGGACAGTTAGTGTGTGAGACTCACAGATCCTGCGCTGACTGAACAGCCCACAGGTAGCAGCAGTTCCTCGGGTCGTTCTCCGGCTCCTGAAAGTTAAAGGCGTACACAGGGACTCGACCGCCCTCCAGCTGAGAGTGATACCTGTGAAACAGTGAACATTAAAAAGTGTGCCGTATACTCTTTGGCAGCTTCTCAAAGCTCAATTTTTTAAAATTATTTTGTCAATATACACAACCACTGTCCCTCTCCCTTTCTCACTCTTTTTTGAGCGTCTTCAGGTTCCAGAGCTGCAGGAAGCCGTCAGTGAAGCCTACAGCCAGCTGATTGGTGCGGCTAATGAAGTGCAGAGCTGAAACCCCCGTCCCCGTGGGGCTGCACAGCTGGAGACAGAGGTGGCGTCCCTGTTGAGTGACTCCCTCTCTCAGACGTGGAATATCAGATGGACATTTGTTCACCACCTCCAGATCTGTGAGGAGAATAACACTAGCATTACTACATTTCATATCATTCCCCATAGCTTTCAGGTCCAAACGGTTTGCTTTGAACACACCATGAGATTTTACTAACAGTTTGAGAAGTCTGATTAAAAAGTGTTTGGTGCCACTTCACTTATTTTATAGAATCTCTTTGTTTGTTTATGTCTCCTGTTTCAACTCTGTCATGATTCTTCCCCTAATATTATCATGAGCACTAATCATGAATGAAAAAATATTTAAGCATTATTGTGAAGAACAGTCACAAGATCAAGTACTTAAATACTATATTGAGCCCTAGTCATGTGACCAAGCATACCATAAGAAAACTTACAGTAATATTTTTTATATTTAGCGCATTAATTTGAAGGATTTGTCATGTTATAACATTGGTTTAACATCATAAATAATTTCATCTCTAAACATTTATCAACAGCCCTACACACACACACACACAAAAAAATATGAATCCCATCAGCTGCACCAAGAGCCCACGCAACTTCTTTAATAAAACCACATGAGATGTTGTGGTGATGCTGATCTCACCTGAGGCCTCCAGTTCAGTCTGAGTACAGGAGAAATCATCTAAACATAGATCCACCAACAGGACGTGCCCAACATCTGTTACCACGGCAACCACGCCAAAAAACCAGCGCAGGCTCTGGTGCAGGTGCTGCGTACTTGCGCTCGCTCCTCCATAACTCACCAGCGGCTCAATGGCAGTGATCTGAAGTAAGTGAAGAGAGTAAGAGAGTCAAGACAGGGCACAGTCACTAAACTGAACAGCCAGAATAGTCACATCTAACTTGACTTTAGCTGCTGTATACAAGAGACATAACTCGCACCCTGTTTGGTATGACGACGGCTTTAATGACGCGAGAAATGCCCAGGTCGTAGAGACACAGCATGCTGCTCTCGTCCTCCTGCAGACCCACCAGCAGCCCACTGCGCTTCAGCCAGTTGAACTCTCTCACTGCCGTCACACATGGCTGCAGGTGATCTGTCACGCTACTGAAGCGGTATGCAGAGAACCGCTCGCCTGTTGCCGCGTGCACCACCTCCAAGTGCGGCCCACACGCCAACCATGCCAACACGCTGCGACCTGAACGAACAGGAGATGACATCACTCAAATCAAACACACAAAACAGTGAAAAGGTAAGCTGCTTCAGTTAACAATGAACACCAATAATATAGGGCAACCAGTAATATGGTATGCATCTTGATTATAATGTGTACTGATGTGACTGCAAAAACTATGTTCTCTTATGTGAGAGAATCATAAAGAGAAGAACCGTTAGCGCTTCTGAGACAAACAGCATTATATGGTGCTTATGTTACACAAATGTAAACTACAACAACCACCAAGTTATTGGAGCTGAAAAAAATACAGACACACCTGTGGTGAATTTCCCATGAAGCACTGAGTCCAAATTCACTTCGTCCTCTCCTAAAGCTTCCACTGTCACTGCAGGAAACCGCAGCAGACCGTTGGTCACCTGAGCCATCAAGTCATGCATCCTAACTGTAAACAAACAAACACACACTTAACATTTGGCAGCATTTTAGAAATCACATTTTCAACTCTTCAGACTCTCAATCCCACTGTGACCAATCAGATAACATTAGCAATTCCAATCCCACTGCAGAATGCTCAAGACTATGACCAGAAAAGCTTTCAAGTGATACCAGGCCTTCCTTCATGTGTAGGCCGAGCCTCTGACAGCCAGATGATGCAGCAATCATGGATTGTACAATTACAACAGCTGTTTTTACATAGACCCTGATATTGGACTAATAGAGACATTTTTTATGACCATGTAAACGCCTCAATTGAAACAGTGGATCTAACCAGCTGATCGGTATGAACTTATGAAAATGATAAGGGTGGGGCCTCCGAGTGGCGCAGTGGTAAAATGCTCGCCCCATCATCCAGAGATCACCAGTTCGAATCCCGGGTGATGCTGTAACCTCTCGCAGGCGGAGGTCTAGAGAGAGCTGATTGGCCGAGCTCTCTCAGACTGGGGGGGATGAGAGGTACTTAGCGCTCCCACATTAATCACAGCTCTACAGCTCACGCAAGCGGAAGGAGCGGATAGTGCTGTCCTCCGAGTGTGTTACGCCGCCCCCAACAGTGCGTGAACGAGCAGTCTGAAAAGATGCGGTCGGCTGGCGTCACGTGGTTCGGAGGAAACACGTGATAGTCTTCGGCCCTCCTGGCTGAGTGGTAGTAGTAGCCTTAATGTGGGAGCCCCCTAGTGACTGGGAGGAATTGGACACGACTAAATTAGGGAGAAAATCGGGAGAAAAAATCCAAAAAAAGAAAAGAAAAAGAAAATGATAAGAGTGGCGCAAATTGGGTAATTTTTTCAACAGCTGTTCTTTCTGTGCAGACGATGTGATGAGTTTCGGGAAAGTAACATTCACTTCCATTCATAATCAATAAACTGTGTGTGAACAAAGAGCTCCCCAAGTATTTACCGTAGGGTCTCTGTCTGAGTAAGGAGCAAAGACGGGCTTAGTAATGCATCTAACCAATTAATTCTAGTAACCAAACATAAAGCAGAAGACAGGATTTATAAAAAAACACAGAACCCTATTCTAACCTCAAAATTGGGGAAGAAATGAACTACTACTTCTGTTATATTTGAATCAGATTAAACTTTTCACGGTGGCAGAACATTACATGCATTACATGTTTTGAGCATGTAAACAGACAGCTTATTAGCTCAGCGTCCATATGTGCCAGTTAAACTTGAAACCCTTATTAGAATGATTTTAAATCAGATTGGAGAAATATTGTCCATGTACACATGGACAGTGATAATTTCTAAACTAATGAAAAGAGCCATCTGATTAGCTGGCATCTTCACATATGGATACAAAAAAACAAAAACAACACTCCACACACACACAGACAATTTCATCGCTCACTTCCCTGCCACTTTTCACCCATGTATAAATAAAATAAATTAACTGCTGTGAAAAACTTTAAAAAACGAGGTGTGCATTTACAGCTGAAGTAAGTGCTGAGATTAACACCACTCGCTCCTGTGATGGCATCTTAAGTGTTTAGGTAGCTTGACACACTTTGAAAAGCACTGCTGAACTGATTGCTGAACTTCTTGCTATCAGACGCATGTATACTACAACTGTGCATTGCTAAAACACTGATACTGAGGCTTCAAGATTCACAAGCAACAGATCTGGTCACTTTCGAAGTACGTTCTCCTTTAGACGCCTTAAAACCTGGAATTCGCTATTCGAGGTCTATCCCTTCACAGAGCCGTGAATGTCGAAAAAGACGATGAGCGTGCACTTGGTAGAGCTGCGGTCCTGCCTTGCCTTTTACGGTGGTGGAGATGATGGGCTCTTCCCTTGTAAAGACTGTTGCTTTGTCTCAGCGTCGTACGCATACACCCATTACCACGACCGGTAATGATCAACATGAAAGACAGGCACGCTGAGTAAGTTCAGACTTGATGATTTTTCCCCTCTCCTCCTGGATCAGCAGCATGGAGACAAACTTGGCAGCAACGTTCAAATCACACATTAGGATTGCTTAGACTGTTCCGTACGACAGGCATACAATGGCAGCAATATTATGGATTGTTCTCTGACAATCATCATGCACAAGTTGCAGAACAATTTCTAAATTTTAAGGGGGTGCCAGTGACATTCTGCTTCTGAAGCACTTGTTACACTCAAAACACCTCGAACGACTCATTGTAGCATCACTGTAAACTTGCTGAATCATGTCAAACATTTAAGTTTCACACACAATTACACATTCGCTCTTAGTTCTCACTTGCTGTTCATGTTAAAATAGACGTGGTAACGCGAATGGTCAGAATAGCACCAGTTGCACAGCTCCCAATGTACACAGGACCATGTCTTTTGGCACACTGACTTATGAAGGTTGGTTCTCCCTGGGCGTGTGCATACCCCCTCTGTTGGCGTGCTACAAAACTTGTCTCAAAACGTTTTGATACCATCTCATATTAGAAATTGAAATCAACCCTGACTTTTATTACTTATTTTATATCACAAATTTTCTCTCTGACTCTGTCTTCTATGAGAATTTTGGACTTCCTCAGGGATCAGTAAAGTTTGTCTGATTGGCTGTCATGCAAGATGTCACACGTCCTGGATTAACATGTACAATATAATCTGTGTCATGTTAATCACACATGTTACATCACGTGTGTTCGTAGCCAGGAATCTTTGTGTAGATCAAACAGGGTGTGCAAATCCAATTAGATACTGCCTGTGTTCAGATTTGACCGTTTTGGAGCTGAAACTGTAAGCTATCAGAGTGCGTCCAGGTTAAATGTAAAGCAGCTTCAAGCACAAAGCTACCAGCTCTGCTCGAACACTGTGTGTATGTATATAAAATATTCATAAACATTTTTTTTTACATGAGTATAAATGCTGAATGGGGTATTAATCAGCCAGCTAACACACACACAGCTAATACAACAACTAATCCTTAATATGCATATAATGCACAACAATCGCAATTAAAGTTTAGAGTTACGTCATATGTAATGTTATTTAATTTAAACGTGTTGACAGCGTTCGTTTGTAATGCAAACCCTAGCAGCTACACGTGCGCATGCTAATGCACCGCGTCATTGATGCTAACCGGTTAGCTCTAGCTTAGCTAACAAGGCTTACAAACTCTGACACTGACCCAAAGATATAATTTAAATAAAAGGTTAATACCACAACAAACATACTGATTATATAGGTTAGAAATCGAACGTGGGTTAGCCAGTTTGCTTAAGCTCAGTTTATTTCAAGTTAAACTGTTAGCATTAGCATTGCTAATTAGCATAACTAACGGTATTTACCTGTACCTCTGTGACTGAACTATGTCGAATAAATCAAACGCGTCTTCTGATGCAGTCTTTCATCGGTCATAATCCGCACAATTTCATTAAAGAGTTACGTTTTTGCGTTGGCAAATAAATAATCCAAGAAATTCTAGCTAGCAGTAAGACTACTTAACAAACTCTGAAACCCGCCGACTAGCTCTTCAACACAGGCGCCATTTCCAAATTGCTGTTACAACTGCGCATGTGTCATCTCCATAGCACCACATTGTCACTATTGCGCATGTGCCATTTCAAAATCGCTGCGTTCGTTTAACATCGCACTGCGCGTGCGTATGCTTTTGTCCTTCAAACATATAAAAATGTTTTGAATCGTTTAATTATTTTTATTAATTGGTCGGTTTTATTAATGTGTAATAATCGATGTTTAATTATAGTGGCTTTGTGTGGTATTACATTTATCTTTTACGCCCGAAATTACGCTCATTCGATCTCGGGTAGCCGTAAGTAACCGTAATGGACGCGAGGGGGCAGTAGAGCTGTTTCTGTATGAACGGAGGCAGTGATTCAATGTAAAGATGAATACACACGTCAACAGTTGTTATCAATACCCTTTTTAAAAACTCGAATTGAATTATGGCAGCAGTGTGTATTATTTATAACTAAGCACACACCGTCTATACCACTTTATCCTGTATACGGGGAGGGGGGGGGGGGGGGGGGGTGTAGTGGGGCTCGGAGTCTATCCCTGGAGACTTAATGCACGAGACGGGATGCCAAACTATCACAGGGCACAAACACACACACTACAATTTGGGAACACCAATAGGCCTAATGTTTTTGGACTGTGGGAGGAAACCAGAGTACCGGAAGGAAACCTACCAAGCACGGGTAGAACATGCAAACTCCATACACACAGAGACAGGAATCGAACCCGGACCCTGAAGGTGCAAGAGAACAGTGCTAACTACCAAGCCACATTGCTGTGTGGTATTATGTTTTCTCTAAAGATCAGTAGTAAGTAGTCGAACCATCATTGATGCTATCATGTGACCGTAAGAAGAGGGGCATATATTTTTCAGGTTGAAGTGCGTATAAATCTTTTGGGCCCTTTGTGAGTACAAAAACAACATATGTTCAAAGTGTGTTACCTTCTTGTGTATCGATTTGTCTGCTCTCTCTCTCTACATCAATCCGTCTGGTTCTGAGTATTTAGTTTGTTTCACTGTTCAGTGTGAGTGTAAATCTGACACTCAAAGTCAAAGACTGGAGTTGGAAGCAACACTATTTTCATCTCATAAATATACTGTAAATGGTGATGTAGTGATTAACACTGCAGTCTCGTGGGTCGAAGGTTCGATTCCTGCCTCGGATCTGTGTGCATGGAGTTCTCCATGTACGTGGTGAATTTCCTCCGGCTACAGGGTCCAGGTTTTTTTCCTGCAGTTTGGTGTTCTTGAATTGCTGGATTAGACCCATCCACATACCTTGTGCCCGAAGTTTCCTGGGATAGGATAAGCAGTATAGAAGATGAATGAATGAAAATATAAACTTGATTTGTTTATTCATTATTTATTACATATTGGTATCCTCCATTTTACTCTTTGGTAATCTTTTAATTCATTCATCTACAAAACTCTTTTTTATGGACATTTATCGCTTTCTAAAGTGTATAACACCTTGAAATGTGAAGTGTGTACCAGAATAGCCTCTTCCTTCACACTCCAGAGCATCTATGAACTCCATCCCCCTCCAGATAGAGGAATAAACCCAGAGAGGGTAAATAAGCATTCCTTACACTTTAATGAACAAAAGCTGAAGTGGCGCAGCGCATTCTGGATGTTGTGACCTAGAACTGCCTTTAAAATGACCAAGGGGTCTTAGGTAAGGGGAAGTGAACAAGGCGCACTGAAAATGGGATTGAGACACAGGTCAGAGCCGGAGAGGATTACTGGAGGAGTGTGTGTGTGTGTGTGTGTGTGTGTGTGTGTGTGTGTGTGTGTGTGTGTGTGTGTGAGAGCGAGAGACAGAGAGAGATGACACGAAAGAAAATGAAACAAAAGACAGATATTTTTACTCCTGTTGTAACTCTTATATTGATATATTGTAATATTTTGAATTCACGATTTAAAAAACTGCACATAATTTCCAGACAGAGAGCTCAATCTGTGTGTGTGTGTGTGTGTGTGTGTGTGTGTGTGTGTGTGTGTGTTCAAACTTAATCCAACATAATCCAGAGCTAAAAGAGGATCAGTGAGTTGGAGTGACATGTAGCTTTTCCAGCATGGTCGCACCATCACCGCAGTGCCAATGCTTCAGCTTGTCACACCTTTATTTAAAGTGGGGCTGAAAATAGTGCTGACATGTTTCTGTTCCAGACATGATGTTCTGCTCATTTACAGTTTAGAGGATCTCTACTCTCCACACTCACATAGACATGTTAAACCGTACACTTGCTTGTTTCCTTAAAACCTCTAAAAAATAATGCTCTAAAATCAGAAAAGATGAATAAATGATGTGGAATAGACGTTTCCTCCAGAACAGAACTGAAGCAAACACACACATACAGTAGGTCCACAGGAGTACTGTTGAACTTTATTGTATTTATTTTCTTCACAATATTCTCCATAGGCAATGTAAGAGTTTGCTTAAAATTAGATCAACTGCAGTATTGAAGCGCGTTATGGCTTTCGATTGGTAAAGTGGTTGAAATCTCACATGCCTTTCGCTTCCTTCTGAAACCCTGTGTATGTTTTCACCTGCTGCTTTATCAAACACTCTGAACATGGAGCAACATGATGACATCATCAAAGTGTGCCAGTTATGGACATATTGGAACACACTCTCTCTCTCTCTCTCTCTCACACACACACACACACACACACACGCACAATTCATTCCAAACTCTCTGTTTCCCTTCTTCGTTATTTCCCAATATTACTCATGTGCAAATTCAACAGTTAGATAAAAAGCTGAAGACACAAACTACACAACACTACTGTTGGCGATTCACTCTGAGTGTGCATACAATATATTATGATATAATATTTTAAATAAAGACATATACAGTATGTATATATATATAGAGAGAGAGAGTGAGAGAAAGCGTGAAAAATCGAAAGGTGCTAAGCAGAGTAGCAATCTCTTGTTACAGCTCATTCATAAAATATATATATATATAAAAAAAAACAACAACAACAAAAAGAAACCCTTTACACGTGAGATAAAGTCATCAGAAATGCACTGCTTATATACATACAGGTAGACGTACGGAATGCCGTGAGTGTGTATTTACAGCGTGGGAGGGATTACACGGATTCAGCGCTTTCGAGTCGCCAAGCTGATTAGACGATTAAGATCTATAACTTACTATAAACTATAGGCATACTACAAATCGTGCTTGTTTTGCCCATTTAAGGGTGAAAGGAGACACCTTGTTGGCGAGACATCAAATTTGTACTTTTCCAACCAATAGAAAGAAACTTGAAGTGGCAAAAAATTCTGAATGCAGAATCAGTGTGAGCTTTTTTGGAATTGTGAATCAATTCACATGATTCGCTTAAAAGGATCATTTAAAAGGAATGAATCATGAATTATGACTCACCACCGCTATACAACACAGAACAGCAATTTCTACGATGTGTGTGTGTGTGTGTATATATATATATGTGTGTGTAAAGCTATCAAGTGACTATATAGAAGAGGAAACAGACAGGAAGTGGGACAGAAGGATGAAAGTAACTTCTCCATGCGTTTAGCCGCTTCCCAGCATTTTTGTGGCGCGCTGGTTGGCCTCGTCGATCCTCGTTTTGTTGGAATCAGCCTGAGAATCATCAAATATATATAATTACACAAGGCAAGTCAAAAATGACCTGTAACATTTATTTGAATTAATTTTCATAAAATATTTCTACACTTTGTTCACCGAGCTTTCATAGGCGTCATTAAAAAGGCTGAACTGCGAGCCATGAATGCACCGCTGACTTCACTTCTTTATCAGAAGTCAATCTTCATATTCCTAGGGCTGCTTTAACACGTCAAAACGAAATCTTTGCAGGCCGGCGACAGGGTCGGCAGAAGTATGCGGACGTGTATCTTCATGCAAAATCATGACAACCTTGGATAGCAGTCCTCTGTGTTTAATCCAAAGTTTAGGCTGGAGGATCCCAGAAAACTGTAAGCATTGATGAATTTTCCAGCTGATGATGACTTTTGAACTTTTTCTCGGCCGGCGATTGAGGATACTTTTGCTCCATACTCTGCCGTTTACTCGTAGGCTCGTAGAGAAAAATACATGTATCATCACCTATAATGAGAAACTTTCACCTTCCTTAGAGTATCGGTCCAAATTTTGATTGCCGATATCCAAACGCTTCTGTTTATGCTGTTCTGTGAGTTGTTTCGGCACCAGGTGCACCCTCAGGTCACCGAAACAAATCACTGCATGCTACTCTTCCTTCAGGCGAATCACAAGTGGGGCATCCATTTTTGCTTACACTGCAGTGACAAATGAACTAACTGCAGTGTAAGCAAAAATTTGGACACATTCACACCTGCACAGCAGTGACTGGGGAGACAGTTGCCTTGACAGGAAATCGCCGATAAGACGACCTGAAGAGTGCGAATAATTTTTGACTTCCCCCGCATATATATATATATATATATATATATATATATATATATATATATATATGTTATAACACTGCTTCTGTCAAAGTGTGTCAAAAATGTCTGATTCATTCATACATGTTGTATATTTTATATTCACAGCATCGAATAATTGAATACGTGTGAGTTTTCATTACCATCTCCATGATCCTGTCGATCTGGCGGTTCTGAGTGTCGATCTCGTTGCCCATGTCCAGAGCCATGTGACGCAAATTCCCGATGATGCTGCCAACCTGCTCCAGATTCTCATCCATCTCATTCTCCCGTGCATCATTTGTTACCCTGGAGACACACACACACGTTATTCATTTGTGATGTGCATTGGCAGGACAGAACGCACCCAGTTTATATGTACTGAATATCTCTAAACAATCTCACTGTAACATTAGGGTCATTTTCAAGGTCGTGTGCTTTAGTCCAAAAACTCTGTCAGTATTTAAGTTCCTGGTGTTCAGGGTCAGATAACGCATCTGTTATTAACATCACCTTTGTGTTGTTCACATCTCCGAGGATTGCCAGACTGGGTAAAGAGTGTCTGAAGGTGAATTCAAGTTTACCTTGTGATGTTTCACTCGTCCTACACTCACATTCCTGATCAGACTCAATCCTTTCTCCGTGTAACAGTGTGCTACGCAGTGTACATTATTCTCCAGTAGAGGGAACAAGGGCACAAAATATCAATTTAATTATCGTATTGATATAAAAGCAGACCTGCGAATAAATCCCCCGCTGATGGCCATCTGCTCACGTTCATCCACCACACGAGCCGGCTGGCTGGAGACAACGCCGTCCTGATTGTTTCCCCAATTCTGTCCTCGCTCTTTCAGTCTAAGAGAGAGAGAGAGAGAGAGTGAGGAATACAGTTGGGGTAAAAGCCTGTGTTTGGACTGGTATCTGATCTTAGCGGTTCAGATGTGATGTAAAAGATTAGATTGTTGTGGATTTTTTTTTGTCTCATAGTAAACCTGATCTGTGACCTGTTTGGGGAATCTGACACTCGTACACCTTAAAAGGTCTGAGTGCTCCATCTACAACGCTCTTATTTCATCAGATATCAAACCCTAATACACCCTTCTCCTTCCACTCATCCTCATCACTAATCCATTATTTACCTCCTCCACATTGCCGATACCTTCCACGCGGCTTAGGGAGTAAAAACACTTACTGAGGAACTCAGACTTACGGCGCCGACTCGGACTATAGATCAGAAATAAAACTCATAGATGGGGGTATTACTGAGCTCACAATGCTGTTCAGACACACACACACACACACACACATACTGCCAAGATCTCTATCATTTATATTCAAGTGTAAATTATTTAACAAGGAAAATGTTACAAATCTTCCTGCTTCATTAATATCTTCTCATTGCTGGGAAACGAAGAGAAAGAAAGAGAAATTATTACATTTTCAAATCTCTACACAGAAGAAGCGAGAGGTTATTAGACTTTCTTTTAATAACTTAACCAAATTTCCGGTTATACTGAACTTCCAGCTGCCTACAATAACACACAGTATGACTGCAGATCAATCTGATATCACCCAGATGAGGACGGGTTCCATGTTGAGTCTGGTTCCCCTCATGGTTTCTTTCTCAGGAAGTTTTTCCTTGCCACCGTTGGCCTTGGCTTGTTCATCAGATAATTATTACTGATAATTACACTTTTCAAACTTTTCATTTCAACCTTTTTTTCAATTCTGTAAAGCTGCTTTGTGACCATGATCATTGTTTAAAGCGCAATATACAGTAAATAAAACTGGATTGAACTGAATTATGAGCATGTGTGTAATATACATGGCTACTGCAGATGGGAATCGACATCACTGTGCTACATCCGTGCCATTTATTACCTAATTACGGTAAAAGTGAGTGAGACGTGACATACTTGTTACAGGGACAGGGACAGATCCCACAGAGGTTCCCAAGGTCGGTCAGGTTCTTCTCTGCTTCCTTCATGTCCTTGTTGATCTGATCCATGCCCTTCCTCAATGCGCTCCAGTTGTTCTGGAATTAATCACGAGTTCAGTTAAAGAATCTTTATTAAAGCCACACACACACAAAAACGCATGGCAGTGTTAGTAAGCCATCTTATTGTTCCCTTCACAATTATGAAGGTTTTAGAGGGGCGCCAATACTTTGTGCAGCGATACAGATGGCCTACAGTCAGTAATTACAGTATACACCTACAGAGAGACAATTAATTAACAATACTTAGAAAACATGCAGTAATTACTCTGATAATCCCTGTTTAATGATTATCCACGTTATCATGAGGAAGAAGAGACAATGTGTGTGTGTGTGTGTGTGTGTGAGTGGGTTTCAGATTATAAAATGGAGATCCTCTAATGAATGAGCTGTGCTCTTCTCACCTCATCCATCAGTGTGAGCTGGAGGATGGAGAAGATGGAGATAATGAAGAGGAGGGAGAAGATGGAAAGGATGGAGTAGAAAGGAAATGACTGAGAAGGTGGACAAGACAAAGAATATGAAGTGGATGGATAAATAAGAGCAGATACTGTAGAGATATAGAGGATCAAGAAGCATTGAGAACATGGAAAAGAAGGAGGGGATGAAGAGAACAGAAAAGATGGAAAGGAAGGAAAGGACAGAAAGAATGGAGAATGTAGGTATGATAGAAAGAATGCAGTAGAATGAAAATGATTGAGAACATGGATTGAGAAGATGTAGAAGATAGATGACGGAGAGTATGGAGAACTGAGGAATCGTTACACGTTTATTTTCTCCTTTCTCTTACCTCCCTGTTCATCCAGCATGACCAAAGTCCTGATCCCAGCATCTTTACTCTGATACGGCAGAAGAGGAGAAAAACAGAAGGAGAGGAAAAAAAAAAATCAGTTCCTGAAATGCAAAGATGTGATGTGAAGAGCCTGAAGAGCCTAAACTCACACTGTGATTCATAAAAATCTTTCTGTAATTACATCAGCTGCAGGCTTAAACAGTATGATCCGAGCACTCTAAAGGATTCTCCTGTTCGTCCCCGAAGACACACTTTAAGCAGAACCCGTACAGAGTCTAAGCAGAAGATTTTTATTCTCATTCTGGGAGAACAGTCTGGATGCAGAAGCATTATATAAACCTCAAGCGAACAAATTAGACTGAGGAAGTTAAAAAGAACAGATGTATTTTTAAAGAAGTGGATCTGAAAGAAGAAGAAATCAAGAGAAAGATAAATATTGTATCCAACCTATTAAAAAAAAACCCACTAGAGCTTGTACAAAAAAAAAAACTAATCTAACGTCGCAATTTAGTAATATACAAACCAGATTTACAGTATTTGAATCTTAGAGTCATCTGAGTCAAGTAAGTTAAACGATTCATTCACCTGTTCAAATGTGCAACCTCAATCACTTTAGTGAATCAATCAAAAAAAACATTTGCAAATGACACATTTCACACACAACGTTTCTACGACAACACTTTGATGTCTAGTCGGAAAAGAAACCGAGGCCGATGGTCTGTTAGCTGAGTCAGGCTACAGTGAACACAGCAGCCTCTTGTGGCTGTAAGAGGCACCGACACTGTTTACTGCGGTCAGGTTTGCTTTGTTGAAACTGAGTCTAATAAAAATTATTTGAATTATTTTTAATTATCCAGGCAGACACCTCTGATCATCTTCCTCTCTGTTCCTCTCTCGGGTCACACTGCTGTGTAATTCGGTTTTCCATATGTCGTGTGCTGATGATGATGACGACGATGGTCGGAGCGCCAGGCAACCGGTTGTCCCCATGAGGATAAACTGAATTTATTTGACTTTAAATAAAGCGTATTGAATTAAAGCGGAGTGTGCAGCCTGAGGCCGTCTCTGCGCTCGCACTTCATTATGAGAAATCAGTCAAGTGGCACAAAGTGGAAACTAAAATTAGATTACAGCAGTAAACATGGCAAAGCGGAAATATGTGTGTCTGAGTGTGTGTGTGTGTGTGTGTATATGTACTGTGTGTGCGTGCAATAATTCCCCTGAGGACAATAAAACTCCATCGCTCTAAATAGAGCAGATGATCCTCGTTAACTTGTCATACTCTCACGTCGTTTCATTGTTTCACTACACGAGCAGAAATCACAGACTGATCACAAAAAATTTCTTTATCATTGATCAGATTATGCAACAATCAGAATATTACAAATGATAAGATATGAAATAGTCATTATAGGCATTTTCAGGTTCAAGCAGAACCGGAACCTGAAAATGTTCTCAGTCAGAACTGATAATTGAGTGGGTTAGAATTGCTTTCCATGAAACCAATCAAAAGGAAGCAAAATAATAATAAAAAAATATTTCTTTTAAAAAACTTTTTGTGACCTCACAAACACAAGCTGAGACACATCTGATGTGCTAGAAGCTTAAATCACTCAATCAGACTCATTCAATCAAGTTGCTGTATTGTATGTGTTATTGCTCTCACCTCCTCCACCAGCTGCAGCATGCGCCGGGTACTCTCCAATGACTGCAACACGCACACACACACACACACACACACACACAACACATACATGATTAACACACATGACAGAGAAACATACACTGAAGGGTTTCATAATAATGTTATACTGATGCTGTCAGTCTGATGTCTCTGGGGTATAGAATTAGTGTGTGTGTGTATGTGTGTGTGTGTGTGTGTGTGTGTGTGATGTGTGTGTGTGTCACTATATGATTAAAAAGGTTGTGTGAAATTTTGTTTTTGTGTGTGCGTGTGTGTGAGAGTGAGTGTGTATGTATTTGAGTGAGTGTGTGTGAGAGAGTGTGATTAAATGACTGTGTGTGTGATGTGTGTGTGTGTGTGTGTGTGAGACACAGCTGTGAGTATCCTCTCTGTTCATACAGATGTTGCTCCTGTCACTGCTGCTGCTCGGTGTTTTAACTCTATCAGAGCGGCGTATCAGTTTCTGCTCATTCAGTACCTTTCTGTTTCTGCTTTGTTACACTCGGGATCATTTTGTCCTTAACAGAGAATATTATCTGATCCTGCATTATTAATACACACTGAGCAGACAGACACGCACACACATATTTACAAATGCATCATAAAAAGTGCCTTCAGAAAGCATTCAGACCCTCTTCACAAACATTTCTAAAATTCTATTTTTACTTTGTGATTATGATGTACAGTAGTAGTAGATTACTGAGAATAAAGATTTATTTAAACAACTGTACTATCAGACTGCAACATAACATAAATTGAAAATAATTTCTGGATGCACTGTAACTATAAATAAAAAATTAATTAATATAAATATATATTTTTAAAAAAGGCTGTGTTTTCTGTTTAGCTGAGAGCAGTACAGTGTGTTCTGATTGGCTGAGAGCAGTACAGTGTGTTCTGATTGGTTGAGAACATTATGGTTTGTTCTACTTGTCTGAGCGAAGTATTGTGTGTTTTGATTGGCTGACAGTCGTACAGTAAGTTTTGATTGGCCGAGAGTGGTACGGCGTGTTCTGACTGGGTGAGAATGATACGGTGTGTCCCGAACTGGATCAGAGCCGTAGTGTGTTAGTGGTTTATTCCATGTTTTCGGCACTGAAAGCGACTCACTTCATCAGCCAGCTGGTCCGCCCTGCTCCTGCAGGTTGGTCAGCTCGTTCCTCATGTCAGCATCGTCCGCCATCTTGGCTCAAAACTGTAAACACAACAGATCACACATTAATGCTCAGTTGAATTCTGGATTTTGATTGGTGAGAAATGAAGCAGAACTGGAGCGACTGCATTTAAAGTTGCCACAACAACTCTGATGAATTAGTGATGTTTTGTACCAGCGATGACCGTCTCTCCTTACACACAGATCCCGTATGGTTTATGGATGGTTTACGTCCATGGGACAAACCTGAGGGGGGCTGGGGGGGGGGGGGACGGACAGTACCTGGAGGAGGATCTGACACATCCACCTTTTTTTGGTTTATTTCGGTTTTATTTCAGCGTTCGAAGACGCTGCGCTCTGATGTGTTTCTGTGGCGACTGGAAGGAGACTGGATTTATTTTTATCTCTGTGAATCACCCGAGATTTTAGATATTCTGAATATTTCAAGGACGTGAAGCACAGTAAGCGTAACTTCTTCATGATAAACCTAGGCAACATTACACACATTACTGCACACATACTGTACATCACACATCTAATCAGAACAAGAGACACACACAGCCTTCTGGAGAAATGAGGTGAAATTATCATATAGTGTGTGCTCTCAGTGTGTGTGTGTGTGTGTGTGTGTGTGTGTGTGTGTGACTGAGTGGATTGAGGAATGTGTTGAGAATGTGCGAGCCATCCCTAGATTCTTTCTCTCACCTGAGAAAGGTGTGTATCACTTTACTCTGCCCTAGCTTCCTTCTATCCTTCCTTCCTAGTCCACAACTGTTCCTGTTTTCTTTATTGCATTGTTTAAACACTTCCCTTGTTCCCTCGTTCCCTAAACGGATGGCCGAGTGTGAGTGTTAAATAACGGGATTGACACTAAAAATCAGAGATTTGAGGAACACTGATGGTTTCACTCCACTGGGACTGAACCTAATCACGAAATAATTAAAACAAGATTGATTCTGTGTCTCGTGTGAGAGAAAAAGGCTTAGTCTTCTGATCACGTACAGCACTCTGGGGAGGAGTGTGTCAACAGTGTAATCACTCAGTGACAGAGTGAGAAATCAAAGGAGTGAATGATAAAGTGTGCAAGTGACAGAATAAGAAAGAGATGGAGAGAGTGAGTGAGTGAGTGTGAGAGTGACAGTGAGAGAGTGTGGGAGTGAGAGAGTGAGTGAGTGAGTCAGTAAGTGAGCAAGAGAGTGCGTGTATGAGTGTATGATTGAGTTCATGAGTGACAAAGTAAAGAAAGTGAGAGACTGAGAAACTATGTGAGAGAGTAAAAAAGACAATGAAAAAGTGAGTGAGTGATTGACTAAGTAAGGGACTGAGTGAGTAAGTGAGTGAGAAAGTGATTGGTTGACTAGGTAAGTAATCAATGAGTGAATGAGCGAGTGAATGAGTAAGTAAGTGAGTGGGTGAGTGAGAGACTGAGTGAGTGAGTGAGAGAATGAGTGAGAGACTGACTGAGTGAGTGAGAGACTGAGTGAGTGAGTAAGAGACTGAGTGAGTGAGTGAGAGACTGAGTGAGTGGGTAAGAGACTGAGTGAGTGAGTGAGAGACTGAGTGAGTGAGTGAGTGAGTGAGAGACTGACTGAGTGAGTGAGTGAGAGACTGAGTGAGTGAGTGAGTGAGAGACTGAGTGAGTGAGTGAGAGACTGAGTGAGTGAGTGAGTGAGTGGGTAAGAGACTGAGTGAGTGAGTGAGAGACTGAGTGAGTGAGTGAGTGAGTGAGTGAGTGAGTGAGTGAGAGAATGAGTGAGTGAGTGAGAGACTGAGTGAGTGAGTGAGTGAGTGAGTGAGAGACTGAGTGAGTGAGTGGGTAAGAGACTGAGTGAGTGAGTGAGAGACTGAGCGAGTGAATGAGTGAGAGACTGAGCGAGTGAATGAGTGAGAGACTGAGCGAGTGAATGAGTGAGAGACTGAGCGAGTGAGTGAGAGAATGAGTGAGAGACTGAGTGAGTGAGTGAGTGAGTGAGTGAGTGACTGAGCGAGTGAGTGAGAGACTGAGCGAGTGAGTGAGTGAGAGACTGAGTAAGAGCCTGAGGAGTGAGAGACTGGGTGAGAGACTGAGTGAGTGAGTGAGTCAGAGACTGAGTGAGTGAGTGAGTGAGTGAGTGAGAGACTGAACGAGTGAGTGAGTGAGAGACTGAGTAAGAGCCTGAGTGAGAGATTGGGTGATAGACTGAGTGAGTGAGTGAGTGAGTGAGAGACTGAGTGAGAGACTGATAAAAAATATATTTTTTATAAAAAATAATTAAAACAAGATTGATTCTGTGTCTCGTGTGAGAGAAAAAGGCTTAGTCTTCTGATCACGTGCAGCACTCTGGGGAGGAGTGTGTCAACAGTGTAATCACTCAGTGACAGAGTGAGAAATCAAAGGAGTGAATGATAAAGTGTGCAAGTGACAGAATAAGAAAGAGATGGAGAGAGTGAGTGAGTGAGTGTGAGAGTGACAGTGAGAGAGTGTGGGAGTGAGAGAGTGAGTGAGTGAGTCAGTAAGTGAGCAAGAGAGTGCGTGTATGAGTGTATGATTGAGTTCATGAGTGACAAAGTAAAGAAAGTGAGAGACTGAGAAACTATGTGAGAGAGTAAAAAAGACAATGAAAA
Source organism: Clarias fuscus (assembly GCA_030347435.1). Taxonomy (NCBI): domain Eukaryota; kingdom Metazoa; phylum Chordata; class Actinopteri; order Siluriformes; family Clariidae; genus Clarias; species Clarias fuscus. The sequence goes on from CM059216.1 coordinate 5,479,777, forward strand.
AGTGAGTGAGTGATTGACTAAGTAAGGGACTGAGTGAGTAAGTGAGTGAGAAAGTGATTGGTTGACGAGGTAAGTAATCAATGAGTGAATGAGCGAGTGAATGAGTAAGTAAGTGAGTGAGTGAGTGAGAGACTGAGTGAGTGAGTGAGAGAATGAGTGAGAGACTGACTGAGTGAGTGAGAGACTGAGTGAGTGAGTAAGAGACTGAGTGAGTGAGTGAGAGACTGAGTGAGTGGGTAAGAGACTGAGTGAGTGAGTGAGAGACTGAGTGAGTGAGTGAGTGAGTGAGAGACTGACTGAGTGAGTGAGTGAGAGACTGAGTGAGTGAGTGAGTGAGAGACTGAGTGAGTGAGTGAGAGACTGAGTGAGTGAGTGAGTGAGTGAGTGGGTAAGAGACTGAGTGAGTGAGTGAGAGACTGAGTGAGTGAGTGAGTGAGTGAGTGAGTGAGTGAGTGAGAGAATGAGTGAGTGAGTGAGAGACTGAGTGAGTGAGTGAGTGAGTGAGTGAGAGACTGAGTGAGTGAGTGGGTAAGAGACTGAGTGAGTGAGTGAGAGACTGAGCGAGTGAATGAGTGAGAGACTGAGCGAGTGAATGAGTGAGAGACTGAGCGAGTGAATGAGTGAGAGACTGAGCGAGTGAGTGAGAGAATGAGTGAGAGACTGAGTGAGTGAGTGAGTGAGTGAGTGAGTGACTGAGCGAGTGAGTGAGAGACTGAGCGAGTGAGTGAGTGAGAGACTGAGTAAGAGCCTGAGGAGTGAGAGACTGGGTGAGAGACTGAGTGAGTGAGTGAGTCAGAGACTGAGTGAGTGAGTGAGTGAGTGAGTGAGAGACTGAACGAGTGAGTGAGTGAGAGACTGAGTAAGAGCCTGAGTGAGAGATTGGGTGATAGACTGAGTGAGTGAGTGAGTGAGTGAGAGACTGAGTGAGAGACTGATAAAAAATATATTTTTTATAAAAAATAATTAAAACAAGATTGATTCTGTGTCTCGTGTGAGAGAAAAAGGCTTAGTCTTCTGATCACGTGCAGCACTCTGGGGAGGAGTGTGTCAACAGTGTAATCACTCAGTGACAGAGTGAGAAATCAAAGGAGTGAATGATAAAGTGTGCAAGTGACAGAATAAGAAAGAGATGGAGAGAGTGAGTGAGTGAGTCAGTAAGTGAGCAAGAGAGTGCGTGTATGAGTGTATGATTGAGTTCATGAGTGACAAAGTAAAGAAAGTGAGAGACTGAGAAACTATGTGAGAGAGTAAAAAAGACAATGAAAAAGTGAGTGAGTGATTGACTAAGTAAGGGACTGAGTGAGTAAGTGAGTGAGAAAGTGATTGGTTGACTAGGTAAGTAATCAATGAGTGAATGAGCGAGTGAATGAGTAAGTAAGTGAGTGAGTGAGTGAGAGACTGAGTGAGTGAGTGAGAGAATGAGTGAGAGACTGACTGAGTGAGTGAGAGACTGAGTGAGTGAGTAAGAGACTGAGTGAGTGAGTGAGTGAGAGACTGAGTGAGTGGGTAAGAGACTGAGTGAGTGAGTGAGAGACTGAGTGAGTGGGTAAGAGACTGAGTGAGTGAGTGAGAGACTGAGTGAGTGAGTGAGTGAGAGACTGAGTGAGTGAGTGAGAGACTGAGTGAGTGAGTGAGTGAGTGAGAGACTGAGTGAGTGAGTGAGTGAGTGAGTGGGTAAGAGACTGAGTGAGTGAGTGAGAGACTGAGTGAGTGAGTGAGAGACTGAGCGAGTGAATGAGTGAGAAACTGAGCGAGTGAATGAGTGAGAGACTGAGTGAGAGACTGAGTGAGTGAGTAAGAGACTGAGTGAGTGAGTGAGTGAGTGAGTGAGGGAGAGAATGAGTGAGTGAGAGACTGAGTGAGAGACTGAGTGAGTGAGTAAGAGACTGAGTGAGTGAGTGAGTGAGTGAGTGAGGGAGAGAATGAGTGAGTGAGAGAATGAGTGAGAGACTGAGTGAGTGAGTGAGTGAGTGAGAGACTGAGCGAGTGAGTGAGAGACTGAGCGAGTGAGTGAGAGACTGAGCGAGTGAGTGAGTGAGAGACTGAGTAAGAGCCTGAGGAGTGAGAGACTGGGTGAGGGACTGAGTGAGTGAGTGAGTCAGAGACTGAGTGAGTGAGTGAGTGAGTGAGTGAGTGACTGAGTGAGAGACTGAGTGAGTGAGTAAGAGACTGAGTGAGTGAGTGAGTGAGTGAGTGAGGGAGAGAATGAGTGAGTGAGAGAATGAGTGAGAGACTGAGTGAGTGAGTGAGTGAGTGAGAGACTGAGCGAGTGAGTGAGAGACTGAGCGAGTGAGTGAGAGACTGAGCGAGTGAGTGAGTGAGAGACTGAGTAAGAGCCTGAGGAGTGAGAGACTGGGTGAGGGACTGAGTGAGTGAGTGAGTCAGAGACTGAGTGAGTGAGTGAGTGAGTGAGTGACTGAACGAGTGAGTGAGTGAGTGAGAGACTGAGTAAGAGCCTGAGTGAGAGATTGGGTGATAGACTGAGTGAGTGAGTGAGTGAGTGAGTGAGAAACTGAGTGAGTGAGAGACTGAGTGAGAGACTGACTGCGTGAGTGAGTGACTTAATGATTAAGTGAGTGAGTGAGAGAGGGAGAGATTAAGTAAATTCATGAATGAGCAAGTAATTGAGTGAGTTAGTGAGTGACTGGGCGAATGAGTAAGGAATTGAGAGAGTAGGTGACTGAGTGACTAATTGAGGAACTGAGCAAGAGAGGGAGAGACTGGGTGACTGACATAGTGAGTGAGAGAATAAGTGGCTGAGTGAGTGACTCTGTCTTCTTCAAAATAATACTCGTGTTAATTTACAACATGGCATCGCACTCTGTCCCATGTGTGCGCATGTCTGTGTGTGTGTGTGTTTGTGTGTGTATGTTAAAAAACCGGTGTGTTCCTCAGGTTAAGAAATGATGGCATGCATGTTCAGTTCTTTATCAGAAACAGATGAGGGAGTGAGTACAGTGTGTGAGTGAGTGTGTGAGTGAGTGTGTGATGAGTGAAGAAATCTGTTTCTATTCCATATTTTATAAAACACTCATGTTAAACACTGTCATACAGCAGCTCCAGTTCGCTAATCTGCTTATAGTCAAGTGGGTGATCAAAGTGAGTATATTTCCTATAACGGCACTGGGGCGTTTCGGTGTGTGTGTACTGTATATCACTCCACACATCTGGTTTCTCCACATAATGGTCCACTTTATTATTCCACATCGTTACTACAGTACTACAGTCAGTGACGGACAGGACACAGGACACATGGTACTTTAAATGATAAAGCTCTTTAGGTGAAGATGAGCGAGGAAGAAAGGACGACACAAAATGATCACCTCAGCCATGACAGAAATGTCCTGCTGCATCAGAGATTATATTTATACCAGAGTGGGTTATGCAAGCTGAATAACACACACACACACACACACACACACACACTCACACCACACACACACACACATGGGACAGGGTGAGATGGCACGTTGTAAATTAACATATTAAGTATTTTCCTAAGAAGACAGTGACTCAGAGATGAGCAGTCTGATTAATAACAGAATAAAATCACTGTAGAATAAAATCAACATAGATTTCCCGTCATCCTCTGGTTTTACTTTGACTGATAAAATACAAAAATAAAAAATTTCAGAATTACAATAACAATCATAAAACACACGTTTAGTGCAGAACATCTGGATGAACGTTAAAATGAGACACCCTCAGACACCCGAGCTGTAAGTGTGTCAAGGACAAAAGAAATGTCACTATAATACACACATACAGTACGTGCGGACGTGCACAGATATCCACATACAAACACAGATGCACACACAAGTAAACACATGTACATACATGTGCACACACACAGCGTGGTCTACATTATTCTCATTTTGCAAACCAATATACCATAATGTAATATTTAATAATGGCCGATTCACATTACTGAAATGCGCTACTGCTGGTTAATGAACTCTAATTAGATGGGTGTGATCGTTAGCCGTGGTTTCACTCCGTTCAGTTCACACTCACCTCAGTAAGGGTGTAATGCGTGTCAGTCTGTTCAACAAAGGAGATCATAAACCTGCTCGTCTCCTAGCAACAGTGTGATAACTGATCATTATCCAAAACACTTCAAAGAGAATTGACATGAAACAGGAAGATGGAGAAACACAACAACTCTCATCACTGTCTCACTCTCACTGTATCACCCACTCTGTCTCACTCTGTCACACAAACCATATCGCCCTCTCTGTCTCACTCTCACACAACACATCATACTCACTGTCTCACTCCCATACACTATTTCGCTTTCAGTACCCCACTCCCACTGTCTCACTCTCACATACCATATCACTCTCTCAGCGGCATGTTGTCTCACTCTCACTGGCTCACTGTGTCACACACAGTATCACTCACATGGTCCAACTCTCACTGTCACAATATTACATTTACTGCATCATGCCATCTCACTCTCATAGTCTCACTCACTGTCTCACTGTCATACACACCATATCACTCACTGTCTCATACTGTCTCAGTTTCACCCTCACTGTCTCAATCTGTATTGCTGACTCAGTCTGTCTTACTATCTCACTCTGACTGTCTCATGCTGTCTCACTCTGACTGTCTCACTCTTACTATCTCAAGCTGTCTCACTCTCAATCTCTTAGTCTGTCTCACTGTCTCAATCTCACTGTCTCACTCACTGTCTCACTGTCATACACACCATATCACTCACTGTCTCACTCCCACTGTATCATACTGTAATGTGTGTGTGTGTGTGTGTGTGTGTGTACAGTATGTGTGTGTGTTTCCTGCTAACAATTCTACTTTATAGAAGTGCCTCTTTATGTACAGTGCTTCTGGAAAATAAATAAACCAGAATTGTTCAGAATTCTCTCTCAGGTACAGAAATGTGTATTCAAAACCCTTATTAAATATTTGATCACTTTAATAAAACTGAAAATATCTGCTTTGTTCAGGCCTTTAGAAACACATGGCTACCATACAGTAGTTTTTACATTTGAGTCGATATTTAGCTTTAATGTATTTCCTAACCTCTCAGTTTCTTGTTTTTTCTCTCAGGAGAAAGTTTCAGGAGGAAAGTGAACGTGTAAGAGATGCGGAGCCGACCTGATAAATATTTCAGCAGAATAAAAGAGGAAAAGCAATTTACAGTCAGTGTGTGTGTGTGTGCGCGAGAGTGTGTAGGTATGTGTGTGCGAGTTTAAATGTCAAGAGTCTATGAGGAATATGGAATATTGCGGTAAAAAAAAAAACACGACTGGATGAGGGGAACAGGAATGTGGCTGGATCGGGGGAAGAAGGAACATCACCAGACCGAGGAATCAGGAAGACACCTGGATGGAACAGGGACAGGGCGAGTTCAGGGAAATCATGAACAAGACTGGATCCGGGAAACAGGAGCACGACCAGGTCGGGGGAATCAGAAAACAGAGACAGGAGCGCAAAGTAAAGTTTTGAGAAGATTTTCTCTCTCTCTCTCTCTCTCTAACACTTTCTCTTTCTCTCTAATGATCTTATTTTCTCTAACGCTCTCTTTCTCTGTACTGCTCTCTCATTTGCCTTCTGAACTCCGACACTCGGATGTTGTGCGTTTTATTAGCTGTTTAATCAGATGTTTAAGAGACGGAGGATAGAGCCCGAACATTACTGCAGCAGAAGCTCTGAGCTCAGAGACAAACCACATGGAGCATTTCTCTACGTGATTCTATCTATCTATCTATCTATCTATCTATCTATCTATCTATCTATCTATCTATCTATTCATTATTGTGTCTGTGTCGGTGCCTAGAGATTCAACTGAATACTTTTTTTCCTGAGGGAGATTAGTGTGTGTGTGTGTGTGTGTGTGTATGTGGTTCAGGAAGGGATAAAACACACTACATTAATCTAAAGCACTACATAACTCACTTATATAACACACTCTCTCTGTCTCTGTCTCACTCTCTATCAGTCTCTTTCTCTGTCTGTCCTGTCTGTCTCTCCTTTTCTTTCTCCCTCTCTTTAATTCTACGTCTTAAGAAGTAGTCAGGAACAGGACAGAGAGTATGATCATGTGTGCGTGTGCGTGTGTGTGTGTGTGTGTGTGTGTAAACCAGCATGACACAAAACCCTAGTGTGCAAAAATTGAGAAGGTCCAGGAAACACCATCTGTCTCTTTCTCACATACACACACATACACACGTGCACACGTGTCCAGAGGGACAACCTCCATGAATTCCTCACTTGGATGAACAGAGCATTAATAAATGGCGATAATTATCTGAAATGTTCATGATATCATAATATACATCATCTAATCCTGAGATATTCAGCACTTCCAAATCCCAATAATAATACACTTAAGACAATCAGACAAATTAAAGTCATAGTGATTAGAAGGTTTTTTTTGCATGTCCCATTTTGATCAGGTCACATGATCAGGTCACCCACCAGGCCAGAGAGTCAATAAAGCAAACCTTTTACAGACATGTGAAAAATATCCTCTTTCTGTTTGAACCCCTCTTATCCTTTAGCTCATCTTGGGTCCAACGAGAGCTCGGACATTTATATCATCACACACACGCACACACGCACACACGCACGCACACGCGCGCACACACACACATACACACATACACACAGTCTACAAAGTGATTATGGTTTTATGCAGCTTTTGTATTCTGATATAATGTCCATTTTACTACAGTATTCTATGATAAAATTTGTACATGTGTGCATTTCTTTTTAATAAGTTTAACCTAAGCCTGCTGTTATTTGCTATTATATCTACTTTTTTGTTTTATATCAGTTGAAATTCTACCTTTAATTTAAATAGCTTGATGTAAGAATGATAATGATTAATATTCTCTATCAGGAAATAACTGGGTTTATAAGACTTTCCCCTACTTTTTCCGTATTCACACATTCACAGGAATTTAAACACGTAATTTAAACACGTAAAAAAACACTGTTTAAACAGAAAAGTCTAAACTTTAATTTTTGCGTATTTTTATTAGTTTTATAACTAGACCTGAAACGAGTTCATTATTTTTAACCCAGTATTTGTAAAATAAAAATGATAAAGATGAAGACAAAGTGATTAGTGGAGTGGTTGTACTTCAGTCCTGATCACAGGCTCAGGAGAAGGGGGGAGAGAAGCTCTGTTACTCTCTTTCTTTCTCTCTTTCTCTCCCCGAGTTATCAGCTAACAAGCTGCGTTTAACCAAACGAGGATAATTTGATAATGAAAAGACACTGAACACACTTTCATTCTACACAAAAGCCTCACAAATACCATCACTCAATTACTCACTTTCTATTGCATTGAATGTGTTTTTAAATCGTAACCAGAGAGGAAGAAAAAAAGCCCACTGAGCTCAAATTAGATTAAAAGACAGTGACGAACAAACACAAACACAGCGCCAAGGCTCTCTTAGACTGTGTCCCAAATCACATACTTAAGTACGGTTTGCTCTTACAAAAAGCACAGAGCATACAGTTTATATTTATTACATATAACACCAAGCAGCACCTTACTCACTGATTCAGGACACAGCCGATACATAGACATCTCTAAAGATGATTTTACAACAGTTATTTCCAACCGTGTATTCTGATTGGACAAGAGGTATTCCATGCGTGATGATAATGGATGGTAACAGCCCTGGGATATCACTCCACATCTCAGGTGTTCTAATAACTGTCAAGAATACTAACTGTCGGTTGCAGCATGGGTGAAATTAGGTCTTTACAGTTTGCAGCAATGAGGAGAGCAGCTGCCTGCCAAAACCCACATTCAAAACCAGTCAAGGAGAACTTTCAGCAAGAACACACATCTGGTAACGTTATGTCATCTTAAACAACACATTGTCTAGTTAATAACTGCTTTCAAGTCGTTCCAAATCGCCTTTGAACCTTCAATGTTCTTTTATTTACAACTACAAAGCTAACTAGCTCATAACATGAGTCTGAACTCCAAATCGCTCTTGAACACCTGATCAAGGGCACTTATTTGAGTGTGGTACAAGTGACTGTACATAGTGCACTAGCTTTCCATTCAACATTATTTGGAATTTAACCTGAAAGTTAATTCAGCGATATTCTAAAGTGAAATAAGTGAAATATAAAGAGAAACTTATGAGATTTACAGGCCTGTCCACCTCAATGGTTTATTCTCCACGCCTTTTGGCTAAATAGTACAAAATAAACAGTTAAATAAACACACAAATTATAATCTGTTGATAATAAATGGTGCATAGGGAACTGTTGTATAATGCAATATAACACTCAAGGTCGTGCTGTATTGGTGGATATAGCAAAGCTGTGATGCTTTCGGTTCTCAGGCCACGCCCTCGTCACAGGCTTTGCTATATGCAGCTATACAGCACTCCCTCTGGTGTGATATTGCTTAATTACATTACATAAATAAAAAAGAAAGTGGTATTTTTTTTCTACAGGATTTTGTAACAGATTGCATATTAACACACTGAGAAGACTACTCGATGAACTAGGACACATAATTGTTCTTTTCATAAAAGAAATTCAAGTATTTTCCCTAAAGCACAAGTCATTTTATGAATCAGGGCATGCTCTGTTTTTTTTTTTTACGCCTGGCTGCAAAGTACACTTTGCTGAATCAATCAGGACATAGTCACGAATCCCCCTGTGAACAAAGTACACGGAAAAAAAAAAAAACCTATCTAAATCAGGACACAGCCCATAAGAAATAAAGAATAAAAGTACACTCTATATTTTGTGCGGAGAAAAAAAAAACTAAATGGGAATGAGGACACAGTCTGGCATTTTCATCTAGAACATAAACCTCGATGAGTGAATGAGGACAAGCTCTGGCAGTGGAGTGAGTATGCTATATTTCACTTTTAATCACACCTGAGTGTGTAGATTAGGACAGAGTCCGACTGAAAGAGAGAGAGAGAGAGAGAGAGAGAGAATCTGTGCTACTTTGAGAAGAAAGTCATGCATTGAGTCGGTGTTATGGAGTTAATGTACATTTTCTTTACGTTCTTTAATTATAAGGTGAGTGTTACGGGTGCGCTCGTGGAGCTGTCCGCGGTGCTGAAATCCATTTTATCAAACCTCAAAACGCGCACTTTTTATTACTGCATTTTCAAACAGTCGACAATATAAAACACACAAACACACACATAGTGTTTGTGTGTGTGCGTGTGTGAGAGAGTAATCCTCACCTGTGCGCGTGATAAAGTCGAGATTAAAGAGAACTGAAAGAGATATAAAATTCTAATCTTACCTTTAACACTCAGGATGAAACTCGCTCTGTTTGAGTACAAGTGTGTATGTATGTGGGAGAGTGTGTGTGTATAATTGTGTTTATTATCTTCTCAGTCCGAGTTCAGCTCCTTTCACAACAAATCCATCCTCTACTCTGGGCTCGGGAGTGAATCCCCACCCACAGGGAAGATGGCGACGTACCCTGACGTCACGACGGGCGTGATCACCTAGTGCGTGAATCCCCCGCAGAGACGCCTCACGGAGACTTCCATTAAAATCAAGAAATAAAACAAGACAAAACATTCAAGTTCGACTAATATCTAAATTCGTCTACTATGAGGAGTCAAGTGACGTCCTAATCACTAAAAAGAAATAGGGGTCACATGACGAGTAAAGCCATAATTTTGTAATTTGGGAGTGGCCAGGGTTTTTGGGTTTTGTATAAGGGAGTGACGTCATTAATGATCCAGGCCATTACCCTAAAGGTGAAAAGGTCAAATCACGGATGAGCTCTTTGATTCTCTTTGCTTAGATACCAGATTCTAACACAAGCATTCAGTTTCAAATAAGCCAAACGCAGGTAATTAGCACCACACACATACACACACAGAAAGGGGGGAGGGTAGGGATAATTACTGCCTTCCAGCAGGGGTGTGTCCTGCCCTGATTATGCACACTCTCAAGCAATCAGACACACACACACACACACACTCCAGTCCCACTGAAACACACACACTCACACCATGATGGAGAAACAGGAGTTGATCAATAACACTCAACGTTTTTATGTCTCAGTGCTGCACATTAACATCCTGTGTGTATGTGTGTGTAAGTGAATGAGAGAGAGAGAGAGAGAGAGAGAGAGAGATCTGGTCGGGTCAGGTCTGAAAAAGAGATGAGGAAAGAATTTGAAATATAATCTGATGGCAGATTCTGTCATATGAGGACAGGACACAAGGAGAGGAAATAAAACAGCGGGTAAAACGGAGAGAAAGTGCTGAAGGGCACAAGAGTGATGAGCACAGCAAAAGGGAGGTGTGTGTGTGAGAAAGAGACACTCATCACTCAGTTCACATGCAGTTGGAAGATGTTGCTTTTTTCTCACTGCATATAAATCAAATGCCAGACTTACTAATTTGCATACATGCATATTTATTAGATTCCAACTTGCATATTCATAGACTTTACTGTTTGCTGAGGCTAAAAATCTGCTACTTCGTCACTATGGACCTCTCACTGCTGTATTTTGATTGTTTAAGTTGTGTCATGTGACCACACAGAATGTGGGTGGTTTTAACATTACAATTAAAATGTGCTTTTATCACTCCACCTCCACTCTGCCTGCATAGGTTAGCTAATTGAGCTAATTAGCACATTAGGCCAGGCAGACACTCTGTTGAGGTGAGTTTTAACTGAGTTGTGGGAATTTGGAGCATGGACCTGCTCACACCGCACCTCAAACCACAACAGGTCCGGCTGATTATACAATTATTTATGAGCAACTGATTCCAGGATAAAAACCGAGCAGAATGTGTACAGTGTCTGAGCAGCCTTGGTAAATTAGCTTGCTAGAAAATTATTATAGTTGGGCAGTCAGAAGAAACTATTAATAGCCACTAACTGAGGAAATCACAAAAAATAATCACAATTGTATCTGATTAATTTACAGCATTTTACCAGAAGTCATAATATTTGATTCATTAAATATCCTCTATACAAATCCCAAACCCCTACTATAAAAAAACATACTCTATGATATAAGTATCCATAAAACAGAAATTCTGTTTAGCCGGCACAGGCATTCCATCACCATCATCATCAGCATTCCTACCAGATTGCAACAGCACGCAGCGTCATCATCAACTTCATATGACAGGCAGAAGTATGGGCTGGCAAAACACTGGAGCAGCATAAATAGCGGCAGCGGGTTTACCGCACACTCCATTTTCAGGAAAATGCACACAGGCATCAGGATCTGCATGCGGGCAGAGCCTCGGGTAAACCTCTAATAATGTATAAAAATGAGAGCACAAATTGGCACAGATATTAAAACCACTAACTCGTATAGCCTTTCTATGCAACTGTTTTACACTTGTGGTCCAATTTTTAAATAATATATTTTGCAAAAGATTAAACACTGTTTAATTATTGAAATTAAATTATTAAAAACCTTATTGTGAATGCTTTTTTTGGAAGACACAGGCTTTCAAATGCTACACCCATAAAAACACTTATGGCTAAATTGTTCTGAGCTTCAGCACAATAAAATAGACCACATGTTAGAAATCTTGGTTTGGACAACAATGGAGACCAATAGTGGAGAGAGAGAGAAAGAAGATGAGGGTGAGTACTGTAAGTGCAAACCTTACAGATGAGACCCAGGCCACTTTGGCTGATCATGTGGTCAACAACGGGATGTCTTTTAGGAAGGATTAGCCAAGGGTCCAGTTTAATCTAAGCCACTACACTGGAGCAAGTATCATCTGGTGATTTTTTTACATCATGGTTTTGCAGAAATGATAGACAACCCCTTTGTTTGAGGAAAAAGATGGCTGTTCTGCATTTGGGCACTATCAGAGTGAAACATCTGTGTTGTGAATATATGCAGCTAGGATGATGCTGTCCTCTCAATGGTGCTGTATTTCACTGTCAGTACTGACTGCTTTATATCTATTCACACTACATATTCCTCAAGATTGTTGAAGCTGGCTTATATCATACTAAAATAAGGAACATCACAGGATACCATGGAATCATTAATGTTCCTGCCGGTAACATTGCTATGTGTGCAGCCGTTATGCCCAATGGTGTCCTTCATTATCATGCCGCTCCCTATATCACTGTCACTCCCTATATCACCTTCCTCAACACTCTACACAACATCCTTATTCCTAATGACCATAGGAACTGACCAGAGCATTCCTGGTTTACCGTCATTAGGGACAAAGTAGGTTTCCACTGGGCTCCTGTGGAACACAACCTATTCCTTGTCTATCCACTATTTATGGAATTTTCAAATAAAAACTTCTTAAATATAGTTACAATTAGCTAAACATACATAAAATATTATTAGAACGAACCAAATTTATCACTTTCAAACCTAATTGAATCTCATTTTACTAAAATGTTCAACAAAGATTTCTTGTTGTTTTGGTAGATAATTTTTTGGTAGAACATTTTTTGAAAGAAGCAAAATTCTTTGGCAATAGGAATATATTTTTTTCTCTAACAATTTTATTAACATTTGACTAGGAATAGGATTAATAGTCTCATATTTGGTTTGTTGTAAACATATTTTAAGAAATTATAGATAGGTTTGTCTAGATTTAAGAATTTTTCACTTGGTAAGATGGCATTTTTTGCAGTGTAACTAACAATGTACTCACTGTTCTTCAACTCCACTAAAGAGTTCTTTTCAGCATGGTGTTGGAAGATCTGTGATCGAATTCCCAACCGAAACATAGCTTATCTCTATTCGAAGAAGGAGGCATGTAGTGACATAGATGCAGGAGCATGCCAGTCCTCGATACGTCACGTACATCCCTCTGCATATGCCCCTCTGTCTGATAGTGGCTTTCCAAGTCGTTCCAATCAGATGCTAAGTGTATTTGAAGGAAGAGATCAGAGAGACTACATTTACATAATTTAATTGAAGAATGAAAATTTTTTGCTATGTGTGTGTGCACAGGGCGGCACAGTGGTGTAGGCTTGATTCCCTTGTATGTGCATGGAGTTTGCATGTTCTCCCTGTGCTTGGTGGGTTTCCTTCGGGTGCTCCGGTTTCCTCCCAAAGACCTACAGGTTAGGCTAATTGGTGTTCCCAAATTGCCTGTAGTGTGTGAGTTAGTGTATTTGTGTGTGCCCAGCAATGGATTAGCACCCTGTCCAGGGTATACCCCCCACAGTTTTAGATATGGATGTTCACTAAAATCCTCATAAGCACATACTGTAACTTAATGCACACAATGTTCTCAAGGACACGGTGAGAGTGCTCTCAAAGTGCTCTCTCTCTCTCTCTCTCTCTCTCTCTCTCAATATGATACAGAGGCATGGTAATTAATAAAATATGAATTCAATAAATCATATTTTTCATTACACTTCCCTTTATTATTCTTTGGCAAACTCATCTAGAGTCATCATCATGACACAGAGACAGAGAAAAAAAATGTAAGCAGTAAGGCATATGACAACAATAGGAAGTGCTGTATGTATTAACCAATATTCTCACTCCCCCAGACTTGGGTAAGACAAGAAAACCATGAATCATTAACAGCAGGTGGAATGTGTATTACCTCATGCATGTGTTGTATTACTTTAATCAGCCTAAATTATCTGGTATGTAGAAACAACCTGCATACAAACCTCAAACCTCAACATTTATCTTTGTCATTAGTGCCGCTAGTCTTCCTAGCTGCCACATCCTGAGGCTCTGGTGCACTCTTGGATGGGAATAAATCCACATAGCTCTCTCTCTGTGACTTTCACTGCTGTTTGTGTTGTTATGGACACCTGGTAGGTTTTACCACCTCCTTGCTTTTTTAATTCTTCCCCTAAAGTCCTTCATCCAGTCTCCTACAGTAGCTGCAGATCGTGCAGTCGCATGTGCACTGGTGGATCTTGTGTTTGGATCAGTGACAAAGTAGAAGATGGTTTTGCACAATAATGGTTTTGCAATTCATCCACACATATGTTTTTGGATACCCCTGGTTGAGGTTTTTGCCCTATCCCTGTATATGGGAATCTGCCAAACAGGATTTCAACTGGACAGGAGTTTCTTTTTATTGTAAACCTAGTTCTTGTATATTAATACAATTGGTAGGGCGTTTGTCCAGGATAGATCCTCATCTTCATCTCAAGTCCATATGACACAATTGTGGCCACATTTTTGAGAATAATCTAAGAAACCTTTGTGCTAATTATTAAACATCCCTCCTTTTTGACACATGATCTAAACAATACAGTATGTCAACTTTGCATAATTGAAAACTTTGAACTACAGTATACCATACTCCTTGTATGCACTGTACTTGTTTTCCTTCAAACCTGCTTCTCCTCTGGTGTTAACATCACTTAAATCTGCTGTTGGGGTTAAAGTAGGGTTAGAGACACAGGTTATGGTTTCCCTTTTCTCTCGTGAAGCTGTCTTTGCTGCAGCATCCGTTGCTACATTTCCCTTTGGAATCCGATCAGTACTGTTAGTTTGAGCATCATATTTGCAGAATGCAATTGATTTTGGTAATAGGATTACATCTAGTAATTCAGAAATGATGGATGGTGAGAAATGTGTTTGCCCCATAATCTGGAATCGATGTAGTTGTTAACTGTTTTATTCTTTGCCAATGAAGGGCTTCAGGCGATATTCTATCAGCTCTTCTGAAATTACTTGGTAGTGGTTCTGCTTTAAAATTTCATGCGCTGTTTTGAAAATGCTACGAAATGTACACGAAATGCTAATCTGTTCATGAACAGTTATAAATCTGGATTCTGTAGTGGCACTTCTGTAGATCAAACCTACAAGGAAGTGGAGGTGCGGGGTTTAGAACAACTTTTTACAGTGATGTTTCAAATAATATAGCATTGTACTTTAGTCACCATGCTGCAAATAAATATGATATTTTCTGTTCCAATAAAAGCACTGAAAATGCATAAGTAATATGACTATAGGGGTCATATTACTGTAACCCACTATATCCTGCAAATGCCTTCTTATCCGCTGCTGGACATAAACACATGGGTGTGAACACATGTACACCCTGGACAAGGTACCAATCCATCGCAGGGCGGTGCACACACTCACCCATACACACACTCACATATTCATTCACACACTACGGGCAGTATGGGAATCTGAATATCTTTGGGATGTGGAAGAAAACCGGAGTACCCGGAGGAACCCCACCAAACACTGAGAGAACATGCAAACTCCATGCACAGAGAGATGGGCATCGAGTCTGGCCTGAAATCAACCCCCGTACCCTTGAGGTGCAAGGCAACAGTGCTAACCACTACACCTCCATGCCGCCTACAGTGAAACACATTTACTGGCGAATAATCCGTAGCAGTAGGTATTGTGTATGCACAAGCCTTGTCTATCACTGTAGCATTTGCTCACAGCTGCATGCAGAGCTTCCATTCACATACAACAGGGGCGATGGAACACATTTCACAAGGTAGAAATCTTCAGGTTCAGTGTCATACTTGCAGTCCCTCTGGTGCACTCAGGAGACTTGTACCTAATTCACACATCAAATCTCACCCCAATAGATAACAAAAAGGAGGATTTAAATGTATTTCCTGATAAATCAGGAATAAAATAGATTTGATTTTTGCAATCAACATTTTGATCCATGTCCCATACTTTTGATTACGATAATTATTCCAGACATCTGGATGCATTTTGCATCATATGATTTTCTTCAGGCCAGTTATCTGAGATTTAGTGAAAGTCAGTTCCCAGGATAGACGTGAGCCATCTCCTCAGTTCATGTGAAGTTGGCCTAAATTCCATATAAAATACGAGCAGTTCGTCTTCAAATGCATGTCTTGAGTCTGCCAGCTGTTTGCTAGCCTGCTCCAGCTCTCCGGGTTTACAGTCTATTCCAGCTGACCCTGCAAGGGGCATTATCACATACAGAGTGGAGCTGTTCCTCATTGTCCAGCATGGGCCCACTACTGATGGGACTGTCTGTTTTTTTTTTATTTAGTTTTTTGCTAGTTTGTTTGTATTTTGTTGGTTTATGCTCTGATATGCGATGTTGAGCTGAGATCAGGATTGGTGTTTTTGCATGTGCTGCAGAGCTGTATGACGGAGGTGAAGGGTGTTCGAGGTGGGCAGCCATCCACGTCAGGATCTGTCTTAACCCCCTTGGAGAGAATGTGAGAATTGACCTGTCCCTGTGTGTGTTGTTTAATGTCCCTAGCACAAACTTGATGCATCCACATCTCAAAGGGAGCCCAATTCACAATTATTCTATATTTCTTTTTCTTGTTCTCTTTTTCTTTCTGTTCTAACCAACCTTTCGACATCTCTAATCATCTTGGACTAAAACAAACAAAAAATCAAGAAGGGCTTCTTATATACATCAAATTTGTTAATTTGATGCCAGATTTCCTCCAACCTCAGTAAAGGGAAACAAACCCCATGGACCGACTCCACATTCTTTTAGAGCCCAAGTCTACAGTAGAGTCCAACTCTGTTCTTTAAAGACCAAATTTTATTTCTTGTACTGTACAAACAGAATTTTCCTCACCATTTGTTGAAGTTTGCCTCACTGCATCACAAGATCTTCCTCTCAGTCTGATGAGAATTTAGGGTGAATAGAGGTAAAGTAAAGCCTTCAGAATTGTGGACTATATCCCTTTCAAGAGCTGGACCCGCTCTCGATCACTCATGCATCCCCATGCTCTCATCGCCACATACTTGTCATGGAAAATTCTGTTCCTCAATAAACTAACCAGGGGTCAATGGCTATCAAGACAGAACAAGCTTCATTTTCTCTTCAGGGTCGGTCAACTCGCTCAACACAGATGCTAAGTGTGTGTGATGGAAGAGAACAGAGAGACTACAGTACATTTACATCGCTACCTATAGGAGGAATAATTAAAAAGTTTTGGATATGGATGTTTGTTGAAATCCTCCCACATCTGTCCGTACCTGGTTCTCCAGATAAGCACATAACACACTGCTCTCAAAGGCAGGTATACACACACACAAAACCTTTTAGACTCACACAGTCTGTCTTACAAAAGATACAAGCAAGTATATCACATCAGTGTGTAGTGAGTGTAAAGCAATATTAAATTCATCTGTTTAAAATTCATTAAAGTGTTAAAATAGTTTTAAAAAGTTTTATTGCCTTATTTTTTGTGTATTAAGTTTTGACAAAATGCACTACTGCAGAGATGCGGATCTAGAAAATGAATCAGCATCTTCAGACCTACAGTAGATCAGAATCTAGCATTCAGCAGCACTCTGGTGTAGATGATGAATTTAACGCCTTTCGATGATTGAATAAAGATGATATGGACGATGAAGAAGAGAGCGAAACTGGCTTTGAGCTCCAGCTCTTCAGTTCCACTCCAGGTTCAGGTTTCTGGAGTGTGTTTGTTTTGCTCAGCAGTTATTCGATCTATTCATGAGAACGGACGGAACCAAGGTTCCTCCGAGACGATCTGCTTACGTTCCTGCAGACAGCACATTGATTTTGATATCAGATAAACATATTCTCCAGTCGGAATTAAAAACCCCAGAAGGTGAGATTTATTAAAATATAATAAAGAAGGAGAAGAAGAGCTGAATGACAGAACAGCTAGTAAACCCTGAGGATCAGACGCAGTAACATCACACTGGACCCTGACTTAGCTGAGCATAGGGCAGAGCAGGGAGCGCACCCATGGGGCTGAACGTGGTGAACGTGGTGTGGTGTTAGCACCTCCTACAGGAAACACACACACACACACACACACACACACACATATATGTGTGTGTATGTGTATAGTTTGGGCATGTGTTTATGTGTATGTACATATGAGTGTGTGCATGTGTTTGTGTATACGAGTTAGTGTGTACCACATCCAGGGTGTATCCAGCCTTATGCCCTAAGTCTCCTGGGACAGGCTCCAGGCCCCCCGCAACCCTGTATACAAGATAAAGCGGAATAGATGATGAGTGAGTGAGTGTATATGAGTGTGTATTTATGCATATGAGTTTATGTATGTTTTTGTGTATGTTGTTTGAGTGTGTGTTTTCGTACATCAATATATGTTTGTGTATGAGTGTTTGTGTATATGTGTGCATACGAGTGTGTATGCATGTATTTATGTGTGTATATATGCATGTATGTGTGTGTCTGTGCTAATGTGTATTCGTGTGTGTGTGTGTGTGTGTTCAAGCAGTGATGAGAACAGTACACGATGCAAAGAGAGACAGGTGTTGTTCTCAGTGTGAGGTTCGGACCTCAATGAGCTCATCACGAATTTCTCATCCTCGTCTTAATCCTGAGTTATTTTTACTCTGAACAGGAAACACGAGTCTCCTCAGCCACGCCCAACCATCAACCACACCCACACTCCCAGTCATGCCACCTCTCGCACTTACACTCCACTGTTTTTCAGAATCCAAGTAAATCAATACATTTTATATTCCCCTTTAATTCATTCATTTAATTTGACACCTTTATAAACTTCCTTCTTTTAATCGTCATTAGCCACGCCCACTTCCCTCAGCTTCCTCATCAGGTTTTTATTAAATGGCATCACAAAGTCACTGAAGTCCACTTCATATGAGAGACGATTCCTCCTCTCCACTCTCCGCTCCACATGATGAGCAGACGATGCTAACCTCTTCCCCCACACCTACACACATACACACACACACACATACAGATTTTCTGTTGATTTTCCACAATGTTTTGTTTGTACGGCATTTAGTGCACTATACACTATGCACTCACCGTCTTGGGTGTAAAGTGAATGTCGTGTGTATTGGTGGTGACTGTGACATGCTGGTTCACTGTAATAATGTGTTCCTTCAGATTCACTCTTTTCTCTTTTAAGTCTGGTAATACAGCTTCAACCTGCAAACACACAGGTGTGTTATCATGTGCGTTATAGTGGGATGGAATGTGATAGAGTGCGATGATGTGAGAAGGTGTGTTGGTGTGTAATGGCGTGTCATGTTGTGTGATATATGATGGTGGGTGAAGGTATGTCATGGAGTATGATGGAATGTAATGGTGTATGTTGGTGTGTCATGGAGCATGATGGAGAATGACATTGTGTAATAGTCTATGATGGTGTGGGATGGTGTATAGTGTAGTGTGATGGTGTATAATAGAGTATCATGGTGTGTAATAGAGTATGATTGTGTACAAAGGTATATGATGGTGTGTAATGGAGTATGATGGTGTGTAGTGTAGTATGATGGTTTGTGATTGAGTATGACAGCATGTAGTGGTTATGGATGTGTGTGGTGGAGTATGACAGTGTGTGATGGATTATGGATGTGTGTGGTGGAGTATGACAGTGTGTGATGGATTATGGATGTGTGTGGTGGAGTATGGAAGTGTGTGATGGATTATGGATATGAGTGGTGGAGTATGGAAGTATGTGATGGATTATGGATGTAATGATGTGTGATGGAGTGTGTAGTGTATTATAATGGTTTGAGTGGAGGATGATGGTGTGTGATGGAATGTGGACGTGTGTGGTGGAGTTTGTTGGTGTGTAATGATTAACCTCTCTCTCCATTAGTTTTTCTGTCTCTCCTGTAGGAGACGCTGCTTTCTGAGCTGCTGCTCCCACTTTTCCCCTTTTTCCTTTTTTATTCTCTTTGCACTTGGGAAGGCTGTCGAATTTGGTTTTGACCAAATCAATAATTCTCTGGTCTCCATACACACTGGCCAGGTCCAGACAACTCTGTCCTGAACACAAACACAGTGAGACAGCTCTAATAATCAGAGACACACACTCACCTGACTGATGTTGACTTAAATGACATTTTATTTGCAATAAATGTCAACAGGCAATGACATGCAAATACACACACACACACACACACACACACACACACACACCACTCTCTCTCTCTCTCTCTCTCTGTCTGTCTCTGAGTACCCTTGTTGTTTGTGGCCTGTACGTTAGCGTTGGACGTGATGAGCTGACGTACACAGGTGAGTCTGCAGCTCTCGATGGCCTTCATTAGGGGCGTGGCTCCATTTAAAGCCACGGCGTCCACCACAGCTCCATGTCTCACTAACAGCTTAATGACGGTCCTGTTGTCCAGCGTGACAAGCGTGATGAAGAGGAGTCCACTTAAACTGATCGGATGCATTCACATCTGCCCTGCACACACACACACACACACACACACACACACACACACACACACACACACACACACACACACATTATATGCTCAAGCATACAAATGAGATATTATGTACATGTATTATATATAAACATATAAATAATGTTAGTCTGTCTTTCTGTTCATTTGTCTATCCACTTGTCAATACTGTAAATCTGATATTTTAGCTGTCTCTCGTCTGTTACTCCATCTTTTTATTTATCATTGGCTTGTCTGTTTGTCTTTTTGTTTGTGTAGCTGTGTGTGTGCTCAATACCCAAGAGTGATGAGGAACTCGGCCATCTCATAGCTCCCGCTGCTGCACGCAGCCATGAGTGGTGTTTTGTAGAAGCGGTCTCTGATGTCCACAGGGACCCGTTGACTGAACGCTAAACACAGCGACTCGAAGTCTCCGGTTCGAACACAACGGTTGATGTTGGTGTAGATCTTGTGCGGCTCATCCACGTACCAGGCCGAGTCATCCTCCACAGGGTGAGAAGGCGGATGGTCACGGTCAAATCGCTTGGTATCAGTGAACGGCTGATAATTCTCAATCATGAACTGCGGCCCTCCATCTGGTCTTTTATCCATGATGTCGAGAGGAAGTGTGCAGATAGGGAGAGGAACCCCAGACTTCCCTTTGTTCATCTTCCCTTGTCCAACCTTTCTGCCTTTCCCGCCTTTCTTCTTCTTCACCTTGGCCTCGTAGGACGACAGGACGAACGCTTTTTGAAGGTACTGCAGTCCCTTGAAGAAGTCGTTGATGTCAATCACACCTTCATACTTCTTGTCATGGTCAGCGATGATCTTCTGAAGACGTTCCTCATCCACAGGTGCGTCATGCTCCTGGAGGACGTATGCAAACTTCTCCCCTCGAGACCTTCTCCACGGGTGCCTCGGTCTCCTCTGTGAGCTGGAAGGCATTCCTCAGGGCTTCTTCATGTTCACATGACCAGTCGTGCAGAGTGAGAGCCCAGAGCTCGTTGGGATTAAGCGTGCCAGGTTTGGAGAACTTTGTAAACACTCGCTCGGCCTTTTGCAGCTCCTTCAGCACCGCCTTGTGGCCATGTGCTTTTGCGATCTGACGTGGAATCAAACCGTTAATGTTCTTCAGCTTCGGGTTGCATCCTAGAGGTCACGTGGATAATCTCGTTCAGTTAGCTACAGTTAGAGTGAGTTAACAACTGAAGACAGAACTGATGCACTAAAACACACCTCTCTGTGCCAGAAACCTGCAGCACTCAGTGTGACCTCCAGCTGCAGACAGATGCAGAGCCGAGTTTCCCTCTACACCCACTGCACTGAAATCAGCCTGGTACGCTGATAACACCCGCAACACCTCATAAACAACAACAATAATAAGGATGTAACATTACACAAAAAGTCTGGCTGATTGTTTTCAAAGAATCATAAGAAACTTTAAATTATAATAATATATATATTAAAAAAATTATGTATTTAGAAGTATACACAGAATAACTCTGGCACAGTGTTTTAATATTTTTATAGTAAGGATAATTTTGCTGTCTCTTACCTGGAAGAATCCTCCAGCTGCAGCGAGCTGAGCGGCGTTCTGGTGTTGTTTATCCTCTGTGTTCGGGTTTCCTCCTCTCTGCAGGATGTTTCTCACCAACATCACTGAGCCGGCCCTCGCCGCTTCCATCAGGGCTGTCCGCCCTGTTACCTGCGCGCACACACACACACAAGTCAAGTCAAGTCAAGAGAATTTCTCGTGCACACTTATGCTTCCTAAGTATGCTAAAATCTGCAAACATACAGTGCCGAGAAAGTAGTTCCCCCCTTCCTGCATATTTTGCATATTTTTTGTCACATTTAATTATTGTCATCATCCAACAAATTTAAATATTACACAAAGGTAACTGAGTAAATACAAGTTTAGATTATTAAATGATTTTATTTATTAAGGGAAAAAACTGTCCAAACCTACCTAGCCCTATGTGAAAAAGTCATTTCCCCCTGACTAAATTATGAATGAACTGTGATTTTTGGAAAAATAAGTTAAACTTGACTTGCCACACACACAGTATGACAAATATACAGAACAAAAAGGTAGAGGGCAAATACTTTTTCATGGCACTGTTTGAATAAGCAAAACTACATTTTACTACATTCTTAGTGAGGTATTATTATTATTATTATTATTATTATTATTATTATTGATGAAAATAATGAAACATGTAAATCACATAACATAAATAAGATTGGCTATGAGAGAATAAGGTATTTAAAAGTATTCATTTTACTACAACATTGTTCTTGCATTTCGTATAATTTGCATATATTAGTCTGTTGTTCTGTATTGGGCTCCATCTCTTGAGCCAGTTTTGTGATCACAAACAATGGAATCTCAGTCATCTAAAAAGAGTTCAGGAGGCTTTAATATTAAACATTCATGCCCTAAACTTCAAATTTATATTTATTAAGTTACACTTTCATTAGAACGACTCACCTGATCAGTGGCATTAGGATCGGCTCCACTCTCTAAAATCCTCATGCAGATGTTCTCACACTCTTTGGCGTGTTCACAGGCCAGCAGGAACACTGGTTTCCCTGCGTTGGATATGTTGTTGGCATCCGCTTTGCTGTTGAGCGCCACCTGCAGACAGTGTGAGTGCCTCTTTGATGGAGAGATGCAATAAAACAGCACTCCTGCATGGTGAGACAGACAAGACAGAAACAATTACAAAAACATTCATGATAAATGTCCAGTAGTCCTTAAGCAGTCAGCGCACCTTTGCCCTCATTATCCACCAGCTTCATGTCTGCGTGGTTGTTTGCCAGGAGGGCCAGCATATCGTCATGACCGAGTTCTGCAGCGAGTATCACCGGAGTGCGTCCTCTCTTATCCTGACATCGGGGTGAGCTCCCAGAGACAGGAGGATCTGAGCTGTGTCCAGGTCGTTGGAGACGGAGGTCAGGTGAAGGACACCGGTTCCCTCTTTCGGTTCTGTCAGGTTGATCAGGTTCGGCACGCCGAGACGCACCATCTTCTCCGCTTCATCTTTACTTCCCTCTCGTACTAACTGCAGAAGCTTGTAGATCTGCAGAACCTCCAGGCGGCCCTCAGCCACAGCACTCCTTTTCAGCTTCATCATGGACATTGTTGTCCTCTCCTCTCCAACTCTTTCAGACATCTGAACATCCAGAGGGAGACAAGCAGGGGTTAATACTTCATTCAAAAGATCACCAGTACATCTTGTCTCCACGATGACGATGATGTTCCATGATTCTACTTTTCAGTTCTGTATTGTGGAGTTAGGTTTAGTCCACAAGTTTTAGCTGGGCTCTCTTTCCTTCTATTTTTTTCCTATTTGTTTCATCCTTTCTTATTCACTTTTGTGATGATTGTAAATATTTTGCCATGCAGTTCACATGCACACACGTATACAGTCCAGCCCATAAGGATTTGGACAGTGGCACAATTGCTGTATTTGTGCCTCTGTACTTAATGTACAACACAATAGATGTAAACTTAAGTGTCATGTAATGGAGCTGTAGACAGTGCGTAAACATGGATGAAATACAAAATAAAGAACTGAAATCTAATCAAGAACAGGAACAGATTAACATGAACAGAACAATAACATAAAAAGCAGTAACCTAAGACTTGATGGCAAACAGTTGATGTAACATGAACAGCAGTAACAGATCCAAGAATGAAGACATAAAAACTCAGAACATAAATAATATAACTAATCAAGGAGTTTAACAAGAAAATATGTGAGAGGAGCATGAAGCACAAAGTGAGAAACTGAGACACAAAATAAGTTCCCTAAGCACATTCATTTATTATTGTAACCTAGCCTTAATATTCTTCTGCACCTGTTGGTTCTATGTGGTTGTATAATCATAATAATTGAAATGACTGCTGTAACTTTACAATTTCACTCACTCATCGTCTTTACCGCTTTATCCTGTATACCAGGTCACAGGGGGCCTGGAAACACCCTGGATGGGGTGCCAATCACCACAAGGCACACACACTCACACGCCCGGAGGAAACAAACCAAGCACGGCGAGAATATCTAATGCACACAGACTTGAGGCGGGAATCAAACCCAGATCCTGGAGGTGCAAGGTGACAGTTCTAACCACTAGACCCCCACCAATAAACGGTGACTGACTCCAGCCCTTAAGAAAATTCCATTTCTTCACTTGCTTGCTTTCGTGCTATGGTTTTCGGTCGTTGTTCGTCTGTACTGTAAAGTGTTTTCAGTCATATCAGTTTTGCAGCATCATGATTGCTTCATTTTAAATCCATTGTGGAGGTGCAAATTCTACACTTGCAGATGGGCCATTCTACAAAAATGGTGGAAAATGCTGTCACTTAGTTTTGCTGATGCCAAGATCATTTAAATGAACATAACGGACACATTACTTGGATATGTTCAGAAAATATAGTATGCACTTTGAATAATAAAATTTGGAAATTTAGGTCACTAGATGAAATGCACTGTACAAATGCAAAAGTTATGTCAGATGTCTCTTTTCATTTGTTAAGAAATGTCATAAGTCCGTCTCTTTGGACTCATTTTATTATTATAACTGATTACATCTAATAATGAATAGATTTTGACATATTTGAGAACCATGTGGTTTTGCACATGAAAGCCAAATTGTAAATAGTTCTGTAAATAATTTTCTCAATTGTCATTGGTGTTACCAGGAAGAAAAGTAACACCATTTATTAAATGTATTGAACTTAATTTTTTTTTTTTTTTAAGTTATAAAGCTCTACTTTTTGTGGAATTAAAAGTAAGTTATTGCTGTTAAAGAAGTTCTAGGCGTGAAAGAAGAAATACATTTTAGAAGATTTTTATGACCTAAATTCCACTTTTTCTGTAGAATGACCCGGACTGAGTATTCGGGTATAAACAGCTCTAATTTGTGAGATAAATAAATGATAATAACATCAGTTTGTGAAGTAAAAGGTGTGCGACTCACCACGCTGTGAGAGCCTTCACACTGCACTTATCCTGGGTTAAATCAGAGAAAAATGCTGTGTGTGTGTGTGTGTGTGTGTGTATGAGAGAGAGACAGGACTGAGCTGCACTTAAACATTGTCTGTGGTGTGTTGACAGACAATGTCTCCATAGGAACAGCACACAACTCCTAAAAGAAGATTTAACACACAGGCCTTTTCTCAGGGTAAATAACACCCGTCTGAGTGCCTTCCCTACACTGGACCAGGTCAAATCTCACACATATTCAGTATGAACACTTTCTCATCTGTGTATGTGTGTGTGTGTGTGTGTCCACTTGTGGTTATAGATTATTCACATAATCAGCGAATAACTTATAAGCATATGGATGTGGAGTGATAGAAACAATGTATGGGTTTATTTCAAACATGATAAATATATATTATGAATAACAATTGTTAGGAAATTGTGAAATCACAATGTTATGAGTCATGTTTACTTTTACTCCTGCTAAAAGAGATTTCAGAGAATATTTTTTTTTCTTTTAAATTACAACAACCCCATGCTGTGATGTAATACAATATAATATGAATAATAAGAATAAGAATATTTAATAAATTTGGTTTATTATTAGTTGATTTTAAAGCATATTTATTTGTAAGAATGCACGCGCGCAAACCAGGAAGTAGGCGACTCTGAGCGCGTTAAACGCGCGTACACGCGCTCTTCCGCCCTTCCTGCATTTTGACCAATCAGAGCGCGTCACGGATTACCTTTCACCCCAAGTCCATGTTCCACTCACACCGCTAGACTACACTACACTAAATTAGACACACAGTAAATCATGGAGCAGAAGAAGATACTGTGTGTCGGGTTGGTGTGTTTGGACATCATTAACGTGGTGGACAAATTTCCGGAAGAGGACACGGATACGAGGTTTATTTACTCAAGTGCAATAATCTAATAACATCATTTCAGATTGTGTTTTATAAATCCGCAGTGAAGACAGAAGTCAGGGTTAAAGTACAGCTCTTACCTACTGCTGTGTGCATGGTACAGAGAGATCAGACAGGACATTACTGCTGTGTGCATGGTACAGGGTGATCAGACAGGACTTTACTGCTGTGTTCATGGTACAGTGAGATCAGACAGGACTTTACTGCTGTGTGCATGGTACAGTGTGATCAGACAGGACTTTACTGCTGTGTGCATGGTACAGTGAGATCAGACAGGACTTTACTGCTGTGTGCATGGTACAGTGAGATCAGACAGGACTTTACTGCTGTGTGCATGGTACAGTGTGATCAGACAGGACTTTACTGCTGTGTGCATGGTACAGTGAGATCAGACAGGACTTTACTGCTGTGTGCATGGTACAGTGTGATCAGACAGGACGTTACTGCTGTGTGCATGGTACAGTGTGATCAGACAGGACTTTACTGCTGTGTGCATGGTACAGTGAGATCAGACAGGACTTTACTGCTGTGTGCATGGTACAGTGAGATCAGACAGGACTTTACTGCTGTGTGCATGGTACAGTGAGATCAGACAGGACTTTACTGCTGTGTGCATGGTACAGTGAGATCAGACAGGACGTTACTGCTGTGTGCATGGTACAGGGTGATCAGACAGGACATTACTGCTGTGTGCATGGTACAGAGGGAGATCAGACAGGACTTTACTGCTGTGTGCATGGTACAGTGAGATCAGACAGGACGTTACTGCTGTGTGCATGGTACAGGGTGATCAGACAGGACATTACTGCTGTGTGCATGGTACAGAGGGAGATCAGACAGGACTTTACTGCTGTGTGCATGGTACAGTGAGATCAAACAGGACTTTACTGCTGTGTGCATGGTACAGTGAGATCAGACAGGACTTCACTGCTGTGTGCATGGTACAGAGAGATCAGACAGGACTTTACTGCTGTGTGCATGGTACAGGGTGATCAGACAGGACGTTACTGCTGTGTGCATGGTACACACAGTGTGATCAGACAGGACGTTACTCCTGTGTGCATGGTACAGTGAGATCAGACAGGACTTTACTGCTGTGTGCATGGTACAGGGTGATCAGACAGGACGTTACTGCTGTGTGCATGGTACACACAGTGTGATCAGACAGGACGTTACTCCTGTGTGCATGGTACAGTGAGATCAGACAGGACTTTACTGCTGTGTGCATGGTACAGGGTGATCAGACAGGACATTACTGCTGTGTGCATGGTACAGAGGGAGATCAGACATGCAATAACTGATGTGTGCATAGTACACAGAGATCAGATTGCTGCTGTGTGCATGGTACAGGGTGCTCAGACAGTTCATTACTGCTGTGTGCATGGTACGGGGTGATCAGATATGCAATAACTGCTTTGTGCATGGTACAGAGAGATCACACGGGACATTACTGCTGTGTGCTTGGTAATAATTGCAGTGTCATAAATGTGTATTAACACCTTTTGATGGTCTTGTCTGATCTTAGAAAAGTTTCTAGTACATGTGTTATATAAACTTATCGTCTTTGATCAGTGCTGAGGAAGCTGTGTACTGATCTTAAATATTGATGATGTGATATTAATAAAATAAAGCCAGATGCTGACCTCACCTTGGCTTTTGCAGCTTATTCATCTGATGCAGGATATGTGCAGGGCCTGATCTTTGCTAAAGCAGTCAGGAGACATGTCCCCTTACAGCATCATCCAGTGATGTCACTGCTGATGTTAGAGAAAACTTATCTGACCAGAGTCCATGTATAGATAAAACACAGTATTTGTTGAGGGGGGAAAAAGATTTTGTAGAAATAGATAAGAGGTTAAAGCTATAAATAATCTGATCAGCTTTAATGTAATTAGTGATGTTATTATTTCAGGTTGAAGCCCATGTACATGCCTGCTTGTCTGCTCATAACGTCACTTCTACTCAACATTTTAATTTCATTTATCATGCAGGCTTAACTTCAGGCAAATACCTAACAATTGCCAAAGTTTCATTAAATTCTTTCCAGACAGTTTTGTGGGACTCTGTGACAAAATCCGTTGGACAGACGTACAGATGTACATACAGACAGATAAACACACTGTTTTAGTGAGACTGGTTTTGGTTCCTCCGATGTACGAAACGTAAAGATATTATTAAAAGAGCGAGTTCTGTACAGACAAAACCTGCCTTTATTCATACAGGCGCATCTCTCGATCAATTAGACTATCATCAAAAAGATTATTTTATTTCAGTAATTCAATAAAAAATTTTGATTGAGTGTGCCTATGTGTGCATGTATGTACATGTGTGTGTGTTTTGCAGATGTGTGTCCCAGAGGTGGCAGCGAGGTGGCAATGCCTCAAACTCCTGCACGGTTCTGTCACTACTCGGTGCTCCATGTGCCTTCATGGGTTCTCTGGCTGCAGGGACCGATTGCTGAGTAAGTGCCCTTCCTCTTCACTTAACACTGCATTCAGCTCAGAACTGTATCATGCTGTACCATATTGTAGGGCTGCACGATTAATGGGGGGGGGGGGGGGGGGGGGGTCACGATCTCGATTCATACATCACGCTGATCTCCTGCATTCAGATCACGCTGCATTCACGAGTTCACTTGACAACAATCCCGGATTGCTTTATCAGCCAAGGACACTGGTTGCACAAAACACTATTAAATCACCAGTCGGGCCAGAGATGAGCAAATGATTTAGTTCCACAACTCAGTCCCTTCTCATCTCTGTTCCTCATTCACGGCGTTCCGCTGTCACTCACATGACGTGTAACAAGGAGGTGGAGCTAAACAATTTAACCAGTAATCAGGAGTTGGGGTAGGATTATTTTCATGCGAAACTGTTTATTGTTGTTCGTTTAAACGCTCTCTTACTCCATCAAACTCACACTCGTCTGCTAAAACTGTATTTCTTGCGCGTGCTCAATATCACAGCACCATGCTCGATCACTGTGCTCGCGGAATTTTTTTGACGACCTGTTTCTGATTGACTTCTTTTTAATGTTTTATGTGTCCGCTCAAAGCGTATAGATGTGTCAAAGACCTACCGAACGCGGTTTGACTCCCGGTGAGACGCTGCATTAGGCACCGCGAGCCATAGCGAGCGACTGCGTGCGAGCTTCCGCGAGGGCCGGCCAAAAAATGTAATGTTTAAATTTTGGCGCGGGAAGTTTGGAAACGTAATCACAACGCGGGGAATCGTGGTGAACCATACTTACGGCCACAGTGCGAACCCGCATACATGATTACAAACGCAACAACGGAAGAAAATATCAAGTTGATTATGAATCTGTTCCTGTTTTTATCAGCATATCGTAAATGCCTCTCACACACACACACATGGTAAAAACTAAAATACATACTACTGTCTGATCAGAGACAGGCATGGGCTTTTCTAATTGGACTTTAACATCGAATTAGACTCTGAGAACAGAGAGAAAGCTACAGAGGAGTAGACTGGACGTTTGCTTACGACAGGGGCGCAACTGCACATTTGCTGAGGGGTATGCAAGATCATGGGTTGCGTATATATATATATATATATATATATATATATATATATATATATATCTTAAATCATCAATCCAAAATTTTTGTTTTTTTTAAATATTGTTTAAAGGGGTCATGACAAGATGAATTCAATTTTACTAGATCTTTTGACAAATAAGAGGTCACTGCACTATAAAAAACATTTTGTAATTCTGGTGCACAAAAAACTGTAACTTACTTTATACGTGTACATCAGAAAACACATTAAAATGGTAAATGTATGTCATGACCCCCTTTAAGTCATAGTATCCTGTGTGGTAGCTCCTACCTGTTCTCTTCACCTGCTCTTGACTTATTTGCTTTCTCTCTGTAACTCTTCATCTTTTTCGTCTTTTTTTTTTATGAACCCTCATGTACAAAGCATTAAAATGATTGTATTTGCTAAACAGTGATGTAATTTCATTAGCACTGTTATTACAACAGAAACAGAAAAAAAGCTCATGCATTAATAAATTTAAACTGCATAATTTTTAGAAACTTTGTGGTTTTTCAGTCTGTTTTGAGAATCCTCTTTACAAAAAGCTTACAATAGGGTCTCGAATACTGTATGAATGAACGTGTAGAGGGATCCATACGCTAGTCTCGTTCTGTTTACACAGCAGGGCTTTCGGAAAAAGAAAAAGAAAAAATCGTGCATTTATTGCGCCCCTGGACTGAACATAATGAACTGAGAGGATAAGGCAAGAGCCCAATAACTTGGTTGTGCTTGGTGGTGAGAACCTCAGTTAACATTTTTAACAATAAGTTAATTTTTTTTAAAAACCAAACGCCTATTTTTTTCAGGACAAATGATTTGATATTAACAGACTGTAACTATGCCCAGCCTCGCTGGCAATAACGTTAAATATTGATTAACTTAAAGACTTACAGTAATACAAAATGATAGGTCAAGCTTACCAATCTCTTTTTATCCACTTTGACATTGCTGTCCTCATTTTAAGACACTGTCTTTCATTCTTTTTTTCTTTTTCTGTTCTGCGCGTCAGTTCTGTTCTTCCCTCTTCTGTCCATTTTGCATACTGGCAACTGTTGGGGGGGGGTGGGGGGGGCTCAATTGAGACATATATATATATATATAAAATTAAATTTTTTTTAGTCGTTTAAAATGTTAAACAAAAATAGTCTCTTAACAAATATAATTGTTAAAATAATTTAAAGTATTTTTTTGCGCCCCTGGCTTACGATTGAGTAATAAATCCTTTGACAATAATAAATTCTCCACTGTGCAACTATGTATTTAATAACCAACTACCTAACACTGTTACATTTACATTATGCTAATAAAATAATAGTATAATAATAATAATAATATAAATAACATATTACGTTTCGTACAGTACAGACCAAACGTTTGGACACACCTTCTCATTCAAAGAGGTTGAATTTGTATTATGGCAAGAAACAAGCAGCTAAGTGAAGAAAAAAACGAGTGGCCATCATTACTTTAAGAAATGAAGGTCAGTCAGTCCGAAAAATTGGGAAAACTTTGAAAGTGTCCCCGAGTGCAGTCACAAAAACCATCAAGCGCTACAAAGAAACTGGCTGACATGCGGCCCGCCCCATGAATGGAAGACCGAGAGTCACCTCTGCTGCGGAGGATAAGTTCATCCGAGTCACCAGCCTCAGAAATCGCAGGTTAACAGCAGCTCAGATCAGAGAGCAGGTCAATGCCACACAGAGTTCTAGCAGCAGAACACATCTCTAGAACAACTGTTAAGAGGAGACTGTGTGAATCAGGCCTTCATGGTAGAATATCTGCTAGGAAACCACTGCTAAGGACAGGCAACAAGCAGAAGAGACGCGTTTGGGCTAAAGAACACAAGAAAGAACACAAGAAAGAACACAAGAAAGAACACAAGAAAGAACACAATAAAGAACACAATAAAGAAAACTCTTTGAATGAGTAGGTGTGTCCAAACTTTTGGTCTGTACTGTATATTAAATATCAAAAATAATAATGATATAAACTAACACACGTGATGAAGTTCTGTAGTTGTTATGAGGTTATTAGCTATTTATGTTTAACAACCTTTCACTTTTTTTTTTACATTAAAATAGGGAAAGGTGATTTTATTTTAATACAAGAGAATTGAAAGTCCTGTGCAGACAACACTTTTTTTTCCTTGAGTGCAATCACTGTTTTTTGTTGGAAGAGAATCGTGTAAGAGAATCGTGATCTCAATTCCCATGGAGAAAAATCGTGATGCACATTCTGTCAAGAATCGTGCAGCCCTACCATACTGTACTCGCCCTGGCACCGGGCACTTTGTACAGGGATATTGATACTGTGTGTGTTCATGTGCGTATGCTTGTGTGTGTGAGAGTGTGTATGTGATTATACATACTCCTAAGCACTTTGTTTATCTCAGCTTCACCCTGAATGATTTTAATACGTACCACATTGATGTGTCTCTTGTTACTGAGCATGCTCAGTGCTCATTCCCCACCTCCGTCGTCATCTGCAACCAGACCAGCGGCACACGCACCATCCTGCACATGAACAGGTTTGTGAGTGAGTGGGTGAGTGAGTGAGTGTGTGAGTGTGTGTGTGTGTGTGTGTGTGTGTGTGTGCGCGTATGCTTTCTTGCTTCCTTTACAGATAACTTAAGGAAAACATGTACACTTTGTAACATGTATACACACACAAACACACACAGCTCTTGATCCAATCCTTCTGTTAAAGTGCTCTTGTCCACTTTTGCTTGATTGATCCATCATAAAGGCCGTCTAGTGAAGTTTGTTAGACTAGCGTTAGATGAGGATGAAGTCAGCAATGATGTCACAAAAGCACTGGAGGGAACGTTTCACTTACTTGCTAGTTACAGATAGAGGTTGCTAGTAAGCTAGTTAATTTTATGGTCGTATACTTTACAAAACACTTACATAGCTGAACTCAATGGGCTAGATACAGAACTATGCTAGCTACATATTTAACAACAAAAATTAATCATTCACTGATCTTCTATACCATTTAATCCTGTCGTGGTGTGGACCCTATTCCAGGAATCATTGAGCGCAAGGCGGTGTACACCCTGGACAAGGTGCCAATCCATTGCAGGGTGCAAACACACACACACACACACACACACACACACACACACACACACACACACTCACTACAGGCAATTTGGGAACACCAGTTAACCTAATCAGCATGTCTTTGGACTGTGGGAGGAAACTAGAGCACCCAGAGGAAACCCACCAAGCACATGGTAACTCCATGCATACAGACCCGAGTTGGGGATCGAACCCGGACCCTGGAAGTACATGGCGACAGTGCTAACCACTAAGCCACTGTGCCACCCAACAAGAACTAATTTTATTTTATGAAATATATAAAAAAGGTTTAAACAACAAATTTTCATTAGTAGTGCACATTTTGGGGGGGGGGGGGGTTATTTCTGCGATTTTCTTCCTAATTTATTCCTCCCCGTCACTAGGGGGCTCCTACTACCACTCAGCCGAGAGGGCCGAAGACTATCACGTTTCCTCCGAACCACGTGACGCCAGCCGACCCCCTCTTTTCAAATTGCACGCTCACACACGCACTGTTGAGGCACCAACAGCGCTCCTTCCGCTTGCGTGAGCTCACAGACCCCCCTGTTTGGCTGTAGAGCCGTGATTAATGTGGGAGCACTAAGTACCTCTGGAAGAGCTCGGCCAATCAGCTCTCTCTAGACCTCTGGCTGCGAGAGGTTACAGCATCACCTGGGAATCGAACTAGCAATCTCCTGATGATAGGGCGAGCACTTTACCACTGCGCCACTCGGAGGCCCAGTAGTGCACATTTGAGTACACTGCTAGTCTAGCATGTGGTTGAGGTAGCATGCGAGCTCAGGGAATAAATCTTAGAGAGGAAAATTATTTTAGCTAGTCTTTTTTCGATTTCCCCTACACATGCTTCCCATTGAAACCGCACATTCAGACAGCGTAATGCATTAATGCTCACTTACACTGCAGTTCCCCATGTTACCTCTAGGTGGGTAGATGTGTACACTAACTTATTGCGCCTGACCTTGTGCTTTTCTCTATGTTGTTAGCTTTATCGTGGGGGATTTTAGCCGCCGCGGTGTGAATATTTCTGGTGTAGCATGGCAGCAGTGTGGCGAGACGCCATGTGCGTGTTGTATCGTTTGTCAAAAGTCGGGTTCTCGCACCGTGGTTCTCTATGACACGTAAGACGATTAATAACCATAATAATCATAACAATCTGAAATAATCCCAGCAATCACATGACCATCACGGGCTAATACGTGATAATCAGTCCACTGTTGGCATGCGCTGATAAAAAAAAAAGCAATTTTCCAGAGAAAAGTTAAGTTCCTGCTAGCTAACATAATGTCACATGACCTGGTTAGGTTAAATAGCATGGGCTAGCTAGCATGACTAGCATTATTCAGTACTGTGGTCAGATTTGTGACACTTTACCACAAAGGATCTGCAAGAAAAACATATTGATTAAAGCCTGCAGTGGAACTGAATCAATTCACTCTAATTAACAATATTAACAAATTAGCATGCTAATCAGCTGCATTTGTTCCTAATTAAAGTGTTGTGGACAAAAATAATAATTCATTTATTTAATTTAAAGCTAATTCTTTCCTAAGATGTGTTCATACATATTTATTGTTCATCAGAAACAAACACACAAAACACACACAGGCTCTTCAAATAATTATCATAAAAACAATACTTTAAATATTATTCATTACAGTAATGAATACTGTATACTTTTTAATAACACTATTGTAAATATTTGATAGTGCTTTAATGAATTTGTTAATGAAAAACACCAACCAGTACTCAGTGTTCTTAACGGTACTCATTATAAAGGTACTTATCAGTTACTTAAGTAAAGTAATTCACTTAATAATCATTTGAAAACGTTTTCAAGGGAACTATTCTTCAAATAACATGTTTTAGGAATGGAGCAAAAGTTTTAGCCCCCCAGGGTTATATTTACAGCCTATAGAACACAGGAGCTTTGTGTGTGTGTGTGTGTGTGTGTGTGTGTTTGTGAGTGAGACAAGTTTTCTGATTTCTCACCTCTGTTCTGAATCAGAAACCTTCCTGATGTTTGTGCAGATGATTTCTCAAAGCTGGATCTCAGTCAGTTTAAGTGGATTCACTTTGAGGTGAAACTTCTCTTGCTTTTTTTTTTTTTTTACTGACAGTGAAACTTTAAAAATGATTGACAGATAGAAAAGCAAGTGTGTGTGTGTGTGTTTATTCAGGGTCGCAATGCTGATGAGCAAGTGAAGATGATTGAGCAGGTGAGGAGCTACAACTCCACTCAGGAGGAGAAGAACAGGATCACCGTCTCCGTGGAGATCGAGAAAACCCGCTCTTCACTCTATCAGCTCTTCCCACTTGGAGACGTGGTACCGCAGTCCGCCTTTACAACACCGTGTCGAATGGTTAACACTACAAGCATTAACATCACTGTGTGTGTTGCAGGTGTTTGTGAGTAAAGACGTTGCAGTGCATTTCGGGTTTCAGTCGGCATCCAGTGCTGTGACGGGGTTTTACAACCGTGTGAAAGACGGGTAAGACATAAACCTTAAAACTATGTGTAACAATTAAATAAAATGAATGTTGTGTTTATACATTTAAGAAAATGAACAGCATTTGTGTGACCAGCGTTTGATATATTTTTTCTCTTTTTTTTTGTCCACATTTACAGTTTTACCCCATTAAAGAGGAATTTGGTTTATTAAGCAGTTTCTGTTTTTTATTTGCAGATTGTTGATTAAAGGAGATTGTCATTAACCGGTTGATTAAATGAGACAGAATAATAGTGTAACAAGATTCATTTCTAAAGCAGAATATACAGTATAGTAAATCTGAGTGTAATGCAGGCAAGTAATAAGTGCTGATGTTCTTCTTTTTCCACTAGATGTCACTAGAGATCTATAATTCTGCATTTCTGCTGCAACATAAAGTCTGATTGGCGTACATCAGTGTTTTTATAAAGTGAAAGTGCGCTGTGTGTACCTGTGTGTAAGCATTATCCGTTTTTGCGCATTGCAGCAGGATACAGTATTTCTGATAATACTTAGTAAACAATGTGTATACATGAGACACAGATTCAGATTCAGTCCTCCTGATGATCTCTGTGACATTTCCTGTGTTTAGGGCTGTGCTGATCTGTGCCTGGGCCGAGATGGGTGCCGATGCCATGTGTCCTGATGGCACTGTAATGCACGCTGATGCGTTTCCTCCTGAGAAATTGGTGGACACGCTCGGAGCTGGAGACACCTTCAACGCCTCAGTCATTTACAGCCTGTCCAATGGTCAGAATTCAGTGACAGCAGGTGACACACAATATTTATTAATTATATAACCCTAACGTGATCCTGATCGTATGTCCATGAGCTTTGACACTGATTGGTCTTTGGCTGACATCATCCCTAAACATCATCACTCAGACCTAAAGACCTGAGGATTTTTTCTGCTCGGTCATGTGATGATTATTATTGAAACATGTGCCAGTCAAGCAATATATATATATTTACATATAATTACATGCATTGAATATGTAAATGCACAGATGGTCACACCCACCCTGCAGAGATGAGAAACTGATATGGTTTATAATAAGGATCATATGTTTGGATTTAGACATGAGTGAATAAATTAATTCAGTGTTGTTGTTTTCCGCTCTGTTTCTCCTGCAGGAGGGTCGTTACAGGAAGCGCTCACATTTGGCTGCCAGATTGCGGGAAAGAAATGCGGCTTTCACGGCTATGACGAGATCGTTCAGTGAAAAACAAAGCTGGAGATGCAGACGTTCACAGAGGAAGCGCTGTTAACAACATTAATATATAAATGAATGGATGAACAAGCTAATGAATTCATTAATTAATAAATGAATATTCATAGGGAGACCAATCCCTCATACACTTGCTCTTAGTTGTGTTCCCTTTTAAGGGCACATGGGTCAGATTTTGGGGGGTTTTATTTGCATATTTCGTACACTTAAATGATACAGATCATCAAACTAATTTCAATATTACACAAACATAACCCAAGTAAACACAAAATGCAGTTTTTAAATCATGTCCAAACCTACCTGCCCCTTTGTTAAAAAAAAAAAAAAGCCCCCTTACTAAATCAAACCAAATTTAAATAAACCTGATTATTGCCGGAACTGTTGAATCAAGAAATCACTTACTGTAAATAGAACTTGTCTGACAAAGTGGTTCACACTTGAAGGTGTAAAAAAGCAACATGATCAAAAGAAATTTAAGAACTGATGTGAAACAGAGTAATTGACATGTATCCGTTTGGAAAGGGGCATTATCCACAAATGGAGAAAACATGGAACAGTACTGAAACATACCAGGAATGGCCAGCCTACCAAAATTATTCATCTAGGAACTCATAAAAGAACCCAGAACATCTTCTAAAGAACTGCAGGCCTCACTTGCCTCAGTTAAGGTCAGTGTTCATACTTCAACAATAAGAAAGAGAAAAAATATCATCCATGGGTGAATGCCAAAGGCTCGTCACACATTTTCCAAAAACATATTTGACTTTGGGCAAGTATTCTGTGGACTGAGGAGACAAAAGAGTTTAACGTTTTGGAAGGTTTGCGTCCCATTACATCTGACGTAAAACTAACACATTTCATTAAAAGAACCAAGAGTCAAACACGGTGGTGGCAGTGTGATGGTCTGGGGCTGCTTTACAGCTTCAGAACCTGGACAATTTGCCATAATTCATGCTTTACCAGAAAATCCTGAAGAGAATGTCCGGCAGGCGGCACGGTGGTGTAGTGGTTAGCACTGTCGCCTTGCACCGCCAGTTTGTATGTTCTCCCCGTGCTTGGTGGGTTTCCTCCGGGTACTCCGGTTTCCTCCCACAGTCCAAAGACATGTAGGTTAGGCTAATTGGCGTTCCCAAATTGTCCGTAGTGTGTGAATGAGTGAGCGTATGTGTGTGTCTGTGCCCTGCAATGGATTGGCACCCTGTCCAGGGTGTACCCTGCCATGTGCCCCAAGTCTCCTGGGATAGGCTCCAGGCTCCCGTGACCCTGAATACAGGATTAAGCGGTATAGATGATGAGTGAGTGAGTGAGTGAGTGAGAATGTCCGGCAATCACTCACTCATCGTCAGGTTCAAATGCGCTTACAGTATGTAGCAGGGTAATGATCTGAAACCCATAGTCAGGAGGGTTTGGTAAGCTTTCTTCCCTTAATAAATGACGTCATTTAAAAACTGCCTTTTGTATTTACCTGGGTTATCTTTGGTTATTTATTTTTTTTTTTTGATAATCTCAATATCACATTTAAGTGTGACACATGCAGTAGTGTATGCAAAAAAAAAAAAAAACTTTTTTCACAGCACTGTACATTAGCAAGGACAAAATAATTCTGACAATATTTAAGAACAACTATTTCCTTTAATTCGTTCAGAATGATATCACTAATCTACTTTTTATCCAAATACTCAATTAAAAAACATCGAGTGATTTACTTAGCATGCTAATCAGCAGTGAGCTGACACGACCACGTCTCCCTCCTCCCTACACACTCTGAGTCGTGTTACTGAGCAGCCACTAGCTCGGTTTGTCTGGTTGCCTGTCTGCTGCACAGCATTGTAGGAATTCATAAAAAACACGGAGCCAGAAACAAAAGAGCCAATTCTATTAATTCATCTGTTCTTTCTGTTTCAGTGAAATTTTATTGCTGAAATATTCATTTAAATGATACAACATAAATATAATGTTCTTTGCTTAACACCCAGGATAATAATAAAAATTAGCATGAGAAAACAAAAATAATTAACAACATTAACAAAAGTTGTGTGTTTGTGTAAATCTCTACAATTGTGCTAGAAATACAGTATAATGTAATTAAAGCTGAATTCAGTTTGGTGTTTCTATCTCTGTATTAATTCCATTCAAGTATTTAATTAAAGAAACAGAAAGCAAACAACAACCAGGCGTTGCCTCTGACTAGAACACAAGCTTTGTCCTCATCATCCTCACACACAAGCCTCCCTGAAGCAGTGCACTATGTAGTGAACAGGGTGTGTTCTAAGTATCAGAGTTTACACAGAGGGTTGTAAAGTGGTCATAATATTGGAAAAATAAACTCCAGAGTGTTTTCAGCCCATCATGACATCATACATCATACCCACCCACACACATACACACACAGAGTCATTTCCTTCCATTGCAGTAATACAGACGTTAGTTATTAAAACTGTTTGGGGAAAAATAACAGTGATAAAACTCTTCCTTTATGAAGAACGATGTGCTTCATTAGACACGTTATGCGGGGACGTAAGAAACGATTCCTGCCGCTGTAACCGTCCAATGTGGTTCTACGATCTTGGCTACGTCACAGTAACCAAATTGCATATATAATGGAACCCCATTTAAAGCTCACATATTTTCCTTCATTTACATTATTATTATTATTATTATTATTATTATTTTAAGTTGGCATAGGTCACAGAGCCTCCTAAGGTGTCTGTGTGTGTGTGTTAATGGTCCAATCCTGACATATGTTTTTTTGTCTCAAATTCCCTCTTTCACTGCCTGTCAGAATGGCACCAGTTCAGTGATTTTATAATTGAGCTATTGCTGAACCATGCCCTGTTTCCAACGAGCCTTGCCCCACTACTGTGAAAAAAGAAAGAAAGAAAAAAAAAAACAGTGCCACCTTTACTGTGGTTACAAGGAAGCACCAAAATGCAGCGAGGTTAGCTGTTTGCTGTCAAATGCTAACCTAATCTTTTTAGCTCTTTCAAACAAAAGGCCAACAAAACTCATGTCTATTTGAGTCATGTTTTAATGTACATATCAGTTATAAAAGTGATACAATTGAGGATGCCACTGCAAATTAACACTCATCTACACAAAAGAAGGTGGCACATTGGCTTAGTGGTTAGCACTGCATGGCAAGGTCCTGGGTTCCATTCCTGTGCTGTGTCTGTGTACATGGAGTTTGCATGTTCTCCCCATACTAGGTGGATTTCCACTGGGTTCTCCGATTTCCTCCAAAAGACATGCAGAATAGGCGTTTTCAAATTGCTCGTAGATGGTCCTTTGGAGAAGGAAATAGCAACCCCTTAGACAGCATCTAGGAAGGCCTGGCGTGCTCTGGGTCATGAGGTCACGACATCCGAGTCGGACATTACTGAACAACTAAATAGACACAAAAGAAGCTAGTTTAGCTATTTTTGTGGGTAGCTTCAAATGGCTAACATACCTTTTTCTAGCTCTCAAAAACAGGAAAGCTGTTAAATATACCTCTATCCCTCTATTAGTTTAAATGGAGGACGTCACAACACCATAGCACTCATAGGCACAGGAAATAAATTACAGTTGTAAGAACCTACAGTTGTGGTTAGCTGCTAATGGCTAACGTCTTAAGCTCTTACAAAAGCCCAGGCTTTAGATGTAACTCGTCTTTTTAACTTTTATATAGCTAAACAGATTACAGAACGCTGCGACTGACAATTAGTGTAATTAACGGTCATTAGAGCACCAGTTACACAGAGTGATACATATATTTAAACGTCCCACTGTCTCTCTGGAGTTTGTATGTTCTTCACATGCTTGGTGTGTTTCCTTACACAGTCTAAAGTCATGCGGATTAGGCTAACTGGCATTCTAAATTGCTCCTATTCTGTGTAGAGTGTGTGCGTGTGCCCTGTGATGGATTGCCACCCTGTCCAGGGTGTACCTTGTGCCCAAAGTCTACTGGGATAGGCTCCAGCCCCCCCACCCCCGTGATGCTGTACAGGATAAGTGCTATAATGAATGTCTGCACTCCTTTTTATTTCAGTTTGTTTCTTTTTATTTTTATCTCATAACAACCTGTTGAATTTACTTCTAAATGTGTGTTTATGATACATTTCTGTATGAAGTATAAATAAGTGTAAATTTAGTGACATCACACACAGCATGACATAATTATTTTCCTCTGCGTGTGTGTCAGTGATATTCTTGCAGAAACATTTCTCTTTCCGTAAACGACTCATCTGGCTTACACATTGGAAAAATCCGGCGTGCGCACAAAAGCAACAAAAGCGAGCGAGTGTGTTCCGTCTGCAACACGGATTGATTGTGTGGGGTTTTTTTTTTATACCCGAGAGCTCGTGTGGAGAGTTTTTTAAACACGAACAGCTGTGAAAACTCACTAGCTGTCACGTTTTACTGAGCCGAGCTGCTTTCTT
Source organism: Clarias fuscus (assembly GCA_030347435.1). NCBI lineage: Eukaryota > Metazoa > Chordata > Actinopteri > Siluriformes > Clariidae > Clarias > Clarias fuscus. The sequence continues at coordinate 5,520,532 of CM059216.1, forward strand.
TCACGTTGAACGAACACACTTCTGCTCTGCTCAGGTTACAGGATCCACGGCTGCGTCCTGAACACTTCACTCTGGGAGCGTGGCGCTTCAGACAGTGTGTGTATGTGTGTGTGTGTGTGTACTTACACTTCCTCACAGAAAATACAGGGCACTGCAACATTTACACTTTGCCACAGCATGAACGGATTGTGACCTGCTAGCTAACTGAGTATTTGGCAGTTCTTATGAGATATGGATGAGAGCTAGTCATTAGAAGGCTAGTGAGTTTGTTAGCTCCCTGAGATAAAAAATATATGGCAAATATATATATATATATATATATATATATATATATATATATAAACAAAATATCACTAAGCCTTATTTTAGGCAAATTGAAATGCTAATGCTATAGCGCTGTCTATAACGCTTAATACTGTATAGTTTAAAGCAGGGTTGTGGGGGGGCCTGGAGCCTATCCCAAGGGACAGGGCACGAGGCGAGGTACACTCTGGACAGGCTGCCAATCCCTCACCAGACACACACATACATTCACACTCACACGCTCATTCACACACTATGGGCAATTTGGTAACACCAATTAGCCTAATCTGCATGTCTTTGGACTGTGGGAGGAAACCAGAGGACCCGAAGGAAATCCACCAAGCACAGGAGTGAACATGCAAACTCCATGCACACAGACCCGAGGCAGGAATCGAACCCGGGACCCTGGAGGTGCGAGGCCACAGTGCTCAACCACCACTCCGCCCATGCTATATACAGTCACTTTAAATTCATGTTAAAGAAGCATTTTACACTTTAACAAGCACAGACTCCTCTTCATTTGTAATGCTAATCCTGATATTTACCTTATCCTATTTATATATAGAAAAAAAATCCTTATACAAATATTATTTACATGACTTCGCTATAATTTTTTGTGTGAATAAAAACATCTCAAATTTGTTCATGTTTATTTGTATTTCTATATAAATACTTAATCAGAGCTGCCACCTCTTAACCACTAACTGTGAGACTCACGCAATCACTTACCTTCTCACACTTTCTCTCAACAATTCAAATTTCTCACACTTGCATATCAAACAATTGTTTGTCGAAGTTACAAGCAAAATCACTGAGCTCAACCAGTCAGCTATAACCGGCTCAGAATCTCTACATATGTCCTGCATACACTCTTTCACATACACAGGTATACTGAGGCCAGAGCACACTGGAACGATGCTCCGACAAATCTTTCGCTCCAACTGCAGAGAAATAATATTTGCATAATCCATTTGAAATGAACACACATTTACAGCTGTGTGAAGTCATTAGTCACGCGCAAAAGGAAGGGCTAATAATTGGAACAGCTATAATAGTGCTGAACAGTCACTAAAATAGCTTGTTATAAAATCTAATAAAATAGATTGACATTCAAATGCATTTGCAGACTGCAGCAGCGTTATATGCCAGCTGGAGCATTCAAGAATGAGTGAGGCCAATGATAAAGATGGAAATGTATGTGGGCATTTACAGTGAAATTAAAATATTTGCATTAGGTTTAAACATTTAACACTTTTTATAATCATAAGAACACTCAAAGGCTAACAAGCATAATTAAGAGAGAATCATGCATGCATGCATGAGAGAAACAGAGATTCAGAATAATACATGCAGCATAATCCCACTTTATATTCTTTATCTTTTTTTCTTCTCGCTTTCATTTGTATCAATGACAATTCTTATTTGACTGTATTATTATTATTATTATTATTATTATTATTATTATCTTTGCTTTCCTTTTTTTAGTAGTTCTCACCTCTCGTGTCATGTTATGTTTGACTGCACAGTTAAATTTGTATGTATTTTTGTTTTTTAATCGGTTAATTTCTGTTATTTTGTGACTTGTGACAAATGTCCATATTTGTCATGCCAATAAAACACCCTTTGAAACTTTGATTCTCTCTCTCTCTCTCTCTCTCTCTCTCTCTCTCTCTCTCTCTCTCTCTCTCTCTCACACACACACACACACACACACACACACACACACACACACAGACACACACACCACTGGTCCACTTTGGTGGATTTTTCTATCCTACAATTTATAATATCTTGAAATTAGAGAACTAGAGAACTAACTACCGAGGGACCCAGTAATGGAAGGGACCTTTTACATCTGGAAGGAAAAGTGAGAGATATTGATATGGATCAAGAAAGGAAGGGCCCCCAATAATAGGGCCCAGAGTTGCTACGCAACTGCCCTGCATGGACCTTCTGAAGAGCATGTTGGGGGTTTGGCTGGTGGGTAAGGAAGGCTCTATTTCTTTTATTTGTATTGGCGAATATTTCAAATGTCAGTTGAACTAACTGGAGTAAATACAATCAAATTCATCTGTTGTTTGACTTTTACACTGTAACACTCTGTGCAGAGCCTGAGCCATGCAGGGTAAGGTGTATGGTTGGTGTTAGACAAAACCAGAACCAATGCCCTTATTTTCAGAATCTCACTCAAAGCTTTTTTGAAAAGTTGGCAGCCCTGATACTCATGACTGTGCTGATATTTTCTCAGTATGAAAGCTGTATGATTTAGACCAAGGACAGATGTACGACCACGCCTGAGAGACACAGAGCTGTGTAAAATTAAATAGATTTATTTAACACATGTGCTGCCAACAAAGACATTCAGAGTCACAGGTTAAAGCGCGAGGAGCCTCGTCACGTCTTTCACGTCTTTCACGTCTTCATTTTAAGATTTCACTCTTTTCAAAGTGAAAATGTTTTCTGAGGGAAACAGTCCAAATAACAATAACAATAATAATAATTATTATAATAATTATGATAATAATAATAACAACAACAACAGGTCCTCATGCAGAATAGTGAGAGCAGCATGACATAGTATAACTCCATCACATGGCAAACATCTTGCACAAAACAGTCACTGACGAAGTCGGACATCGCTTTGGAATTTTACTTAAAAAAAAAAAAAAGAAAGAAAAAATCTGTTTGTACTTGATGCTAATTCTCTTTATAGGCACGTACTGGTCATTTCTTTGGATTTCAGCTGAGAGCACTTTCTCTATGTCTTATTTCCAAATCAGGTCAAAGAAAGATACTAATGCTAGCACTAAAGCTAACTCTCCTTATAGGCACTTTAAAGTTGGACTGCATAAAGAGAGCATGTTTTGTTTTGTTGTTCAGACATCATGAGTCCTGTGTTGAAGAGATTGCTCCATACTCAGTGCTAATGCTGCAATAACATTCTTAATGCTAACACTAATGCTGAAAACACCTGATCGAGGCTTTAAAGTTGTACTTTTTTTTTTACTTCCTATAGGTTACTTTTCTCCCTGCTTCTTAAATTTTGTGACAGATGTCTTTGAACTTCTTTATTATGTGAACCTGTTTTAATATGTGTTTCTTTTCCACAATAACATGTTTGGAGTTAAGAGAATGTTCTACTGCTAATGCTAATGCTAACATCCTTCACTGGCCATTTAAAGTTGTAGTCAGAGCTACTTTTGCTGTCGCTATTTCTTTCAGAGCTCTGTAACGTCATAACAGAATGCTAATGCTAATATTACTTATACGTAGGTACTTTAATGTCGATTCTGTCAGAGGAATCGAAACTGACATCTTCTGTGAACATTTGCCTTTTTTGCTGAAATTGTGTTTTATTTGTATTTCTTAGGCAGATCTTGTGTGTGTCATATTGTGTGTTTTTTTATATTGTGAGTTTTCGTTTCTTCAGTGTTAACTGATGGTCATGGTTTCCATGGGTCCCAGCCATCTGTGCTTTGTTTGTTTGATTACTTGTGTGCAAAATGGTGTTTCAGGTTTCACTGTGGCTCAGCGAAATGTCTATGCACGCATGCACACACACACACACACACACACACACACACACACACACACACATACTTAATCAGGTGAGCGCCATGGATGTGCTACTAAACGGTTACGCAATATATTTGTCTTGTACTTCATCACTATGGTAGCATAAACAGTCTTTTGAATGTCCTCATTTCAGACATTTAGTTTTTTTTCCTATAATTCTGTTCAGCACACTAGAAGTTAAAAACAGGCTGACAGAACTGAGGATCATAACATACTAACATGCTAACATCTACTAACTCACAGTGAATATTTTCTTTCCTATTCTGTCACATTTATGTTTTTAAATCAACTAAAGCAGTTTCTTTGGTGATGTGTAACTAGCTAACATGGTACTTAGCTAGCTAGGTAGTTTTTTCTATGCTAATTACCTTGTTCTTTCCTGTAAGACCTAATCCTTGTAATTTTTTCTACACAATTTTGTGTCCCCCCCCCCCCCCCCCCCCCCCAAATGAACACAGCACCTTTTGTGTGAAATTTTAGTAATACAGAATCTTTCGTTGAGTAATTTTTCAACACATTTGAGGTAAATGTTGATGTTCTGGATCATTCTGTCTAATCTGCACACTCACTGAGTCTTTGTAAAGTGTGTACAAATGACTAAACGACTTCACAGCTACATGCTACGTAGCATTTTTTTGTAGTGAATCCCAAGTGAGGCACTGCTCACAGGTTTATCCACTCTCAGAAACATGATTACTGAAAATGAAGGCACAGGTCTATGCTATCATAATCCTGATGCTAATTATTAACAGCATTATCCTCGTGTCCTGTAGCGAGAGCCTTAGCCTACTTTTACACTGGAAGTGAAACTTTGGTGATAAACAATTCATAACATTGTGTGATTTATATAAAATCTGAAATATTTTTTTATAGCAATAATAGTTATAAAAAAAACAGTAGTTTCTGTAAAAACAAAAGAAAAAAAATGTCTTCAAAAATGGTCAAAAGAAAAGATTATGTAATATAATCGATTGATTTAAATCCTCTTTTGATTTCAGGAGTTCACACGAGAACAGAATCACAGAAACGTGTGTGAATGTGTTTACAGTGTGACTCAGAAGGTCAAGGTTCAGCCCTGTCGTTGATAAATCTCACGGTTATGAGTAATCCTCATAGAGCAGAGCGCCGCTGAACATGGTGAGAGGTTCGACCGAGTGTGCCAGTTTCCCCATCACCAGGTCCACACACACTGTGTCATCCATCTGCAGCGGGAGGATGATATTGAACACGGCAAGAGATCCAGGTGTCGGTTTCGTCTCTGCTACCGGCTTGTTCTCCAGGCCCTCGGGCTGATACCCGGCCGAATCCACGCGTGCCATTCCGTAGTTTGACTTAGACAGAACTGCTTCGATCTTCTCATTCTTGTGGCCCGTCAGAACAGCGCTGAAGAAGTAATGACCATCCCGAGGAGCTGTGAAGATCCCTGCAAGACGTGAACAATGCTTAGGATCAGGGTGAAAATAATACATTAAGAAAGAAGTAAACAATAAAACAATTAGGGAAACAAACCACAATAAGTTTGAGTGATGAAGTAGTGTTCAAATTTAAAGTCCCACCCCCCACCCCCATTGTGACCTCATATAAGAAGAATCCCTCTTAAGTAGCTCATTTACATAAACAATGGAACGGTGCACTTGAAGAAGGCGCAAAATAAAGAAAGTTTAATGTATATAAAAATTATCTAAGAGGTATTTCAGCTGGCATATTAACACACACACATACTGGGAGAATCTGAGACCTTTGTTAACATGTAAAAGAAACAGTAAAATTTGAGAAGTTTAAATAATGAATAAATATAAATAATAAAGATACGAATGGCTGAATTTCTGACTGATGGTTTTACCTGTTCGTGGATTATAAAAGTCTCCTTTATTCACAAAGATTTTATCGAACACTATAGTTCCGGATGAAGTCATTGGGTTTGTGAGCGCAGCCGAGAACGAGACCTGAGGAACGTTAGCATCAACGCCCGGAAGACCTGGAATATAGAACAAAACCACTGTGTTTTCTTTTCTCTATATTGTGTATATGTTTGTCCTGAAACCTAACCATCACATGAAAAAGTAGTAAACACTGGCATTTTTAACATATACATACACACACTCACACACACACACACACACACACAATACTAATGACCCTTAGCTGCAGCTCTATTCTGATAAGGAACAGCTGTTATGTCTAAAATAGCTGCAGGGCTCCAGAGGGATTAAAAAATAAATAAATAAACAAGTACCTTGTTCTCCTCTGAGACCTGAAACGGAAAACATTGAATTATGAGCACATTTATTTTTTATTAGTCACATTAAAACTCTTTATACAGGTAATTTTATTTGCATTTCTTCTCTTTTATTCTGCAATATACAGAATGTACACCATAACGTATTATTCCATCTTTTTATTTAACCTTTAAAGTTTTTTTTTTTTTTTTTACCTGGTGGTCCTCTTGGTCCATCCACACCTTGTTTACCAGGTGGTCCTTGTGGTCCAGGTAGACCTGGAAATCCTTTTTGACCTGTCTCTCCCTGAGGGCCTGGGGGTCCAGGCAGACCTGAAATCAGGAGCCTCAGTGTTAACAAAGGCCTTTTACTTACTTGAACTGAAAAAAATGTCTCTGTCTATGTTTGGGCATCTGATCTTCAAAAGGGTAACGTGAGGCTTTTTTTTTCTGTAGAAACTGATGATGCTACTTACTAGGAAAGATAAACCTGTTCAGGGAAAGTAGCAGATTTAGCACTGAAGTTTAGTATAGCATAGTATTTCCTGTTTAGTAAAATCTAAAAAAATAAAATAAAATCATCCAACGTAAATATGTCATTACGGCTAGCTATTGGCTAATCCCAAAGTAACAGTATAAGGAATGATGAGTACTGATGGAACTGTGACTCTGGTGCTTCAAGATTCTCTTCCTGCGTGTATGTCGGCTTTGTAAACATATTACCATAAGCATGCATAAAATATGTTCATGAAAAACAGACCTGTAAAGTCCTGCTCCATCAGACTCCTGAACTCCTTAAGAAGATGCAGCATGGAGGAGTTGAGCTGTTTGATCTTGCCGTGGATGTTCTCCAGATGTGTACTCTCCATCGTGTCGATGAAGCTGCTATGATGGATCACGGTCATGTTCAGCCCGTTCACGCAGCTCCACAGCCCAGTCACATGCTTGTTGATTCCTTCTTTGATCTTCTGCAAGTTCTCAGATACAGAGTCGAGTCGCCCACAGACCCCCTCCAGTTTGGTAATCCTCTTCTCGAGCCCGTTGCCTGTTCTCTCCACAAAGTTGTGTCCGAAGCGTTTGATGTCACGATCAATGTTGTCGAAACGCTGCTTACTATCCTCGATGTGCTCCGTCACTTCCTGTTGGATCTTATCAAGCTCAGATATGATTTTGTCCTTTGTGTTTCCCAGATCAGTGATAACGCTATCGTGCTTCTGGACGGTATGCTCCAGACCTTTTAGAGTGTCGTTGATGGAACTGAAGGTTAAAATGACTCCTGATAACTCACCCTGGATTGATCCAAGATTAACATTGTTGCTGCTGATCACGCTGTGGCCATCGAGGGGTCTCTGAGGTCCGTCCAAATCTATGGGTTCTGTTCCTGTTCCTGTTGGAGTCTCCAGACAGATCTTGCATTTGTCCACATCCAATTTAAGTTTATTCACTTCCTCCTCCAGGCTGCTGCATCCGTCTGAGCAACCTGAATCGACCTTGCTCTTAATATCATGCAACTCCATTTGCCACTTGTCCATGGCATGGTTTGTGATGTTCTTGAGCTTCCTCAGGTCATCTTGCACTGTCCTACAAAGGTCAGACTGACAGTTCTCAATTTCAGTAATGATACGAATAAAATGTTCTCCATTGTCGCCGGTCACCTCTTTGATCTTGCGGACATCATTGTTAAGATCGATCACTTTGTCCCGTAGCGTGTCACCAGAAACAGAGAGGTCTTTGAGCCTTGTGTCAAATCTCTTGATCTCATCCTCATTGGCCACAACCCTCCATTCCAGGGACTTGACTGTATCTGTTTCTTCAGTAGGAGTAATTCCACTTCCTCCTGGGGGTCTTCTAGAACCAGAGAATGAACAGCATTCATTTGTTCTCCGATCCATATGAGCTGTGGCATTCTGAACCCGAGACAAGCGCTTGTCCAGCTCAAACAAGGTTTCTTTCACATTCCCGATGTCCATCTCCATATATTTGATTCTGATGTCTTGACCACGGAACTGATCGTTGAACTCCTTGCGCAGGTCAATAAGGCCTTTTTGGAACAAATCCTTCAAATCATTCTCCATGTATGCACAGTTGTCTTCTGTCCTCTGTACTGTGCTGTTAAGCCGTCTCTCCAAGTCTTCCAGATAACCATTGATAGTATCCTCTAGTCTACCTCCTCCACTTCCTCCTGTTCCTCCAAAATCTCCACCAGCTCCCGTTCCTTGAAGTTCTTTCTCCAAACGATCCTCAAGGCTGGTGCATGTCTCAGAAGTTGACGTTACCCTCTTATCCACATCCCTGAGATTCGTCTCGAGATCCAGGATTTTATCACAACAGGTTTGAGATCGACTCAGATCCCGACGTAGGCCATCCAGATCCTGGCGGTGACGCTGTTCCAGGTCGTTAATCTTCTTTTCCAAGGCTGAAATCCTGTCTCTGTCACCCTGCTGCTCGTTCCGTAGGTCATTGACACCAGCTTGGCAAGCAGTGCAGGACTGGGAAACCCGTCTTTCCAACTCACGCAGGATTTCCTCTTTTAAGGAGTTGAATTTGTCTCCATCATGGCTGCCCAGATCGTTCCCGCCTTTTCCATTAACCAGGTGATTATTGATGCTATGTAGAGTTATGTCGTGTGCTTGAGTCCGATTGTCCAGCTGGTCCAGTTTGGTCTGGATGTTGTGAATCGTTTCCTTCATTTCTGGCTTTGCGGCATCTGCTGGCGTTATCCCACCGCTCAGTCCGGGCTTTTTCACCTCCTCCTGAAACTTTTCATTCATGGTGCGTAATGTAGATTGCAAATCATGAAGGTCTTTGGTCAAACGTTGGATTTTATCTTCCATCTGTTTCATCTTTTCGTTGTCACCTCTCCCTAAACACACAACAAGATCATTACTTTCATATTAATACTGTTGTATTGTCATAATTTAGTTTTTCACAAAAGCATGACCAGAATAAGCCTTAGAGACACATACTCGATTATGTTTTTTTTTACCAGCCGATGGACAATAAATTGTTTTAGCCAAATTTATTCAGATGATTTTAAAGTATAAACCATACCACTGCCTCCATTCTGTCCGTGTCCTGTGTGTCCCGGGTTCGAGGGTTTAGGCCACGGTCTCGCTGTGGAAATTTGAGTGACAGATCCTCCATTCCCGCCACCATTATGCGTGTTACAGTCCTCTCCACTGTATCCATGGCAACACTTCCACTCCATCTCACTGACCATTTTGTATGCTATCTTATATCTGGGCCTCAAATATGTCCGATACCTTCAGTACACACACGAGAAGAAAAGAAACAGTTTATAGACAAAATGCTGACCTTTTGCACAAAAAAGTTTTACAAAAGTGTTTTGACAAAAAAGGTTTTGTAACAGTGTTCTTAGCATAAATGTGTGTGGGTACAATATACAAAGACATTTTAATACACATATTCTGTACAGAAAATCAAAAATAAACTTTTAAATATGTGGCTAGAAATGGTTCCCTAAAGAGTTCTTCAGTATTTCTTTTGGTTTGAACCCTAATGGGGTAGGGTTAAAAATTCGAGAGCACTCAACATTTAAAGAACCCTTGAAGAGCGCTTAATCTTTCTAATAAGTAAACATTCAGTTGTAGGGTTTTACATAGAACTTTTAAAGGACCATTAACAGTGATGTATGTACCTTATATAGGTATATAGGTATATAGGTTCTATATATGCTATATAGGTTCGGTTTGTGATGCCCTCCACAACAGTGTTTATGAGAAGGTGCTCGGCTGAAATATATCTAGGCTCTATTATTCTGATCATTCTATTTACTCTTCAAGTAGGGTTCTTGGTAACCTCATAGTCAGAGCAGGATCGAGTCGTTTAGTTGAAAGAAAGTGCTGATGTTATGAAGGCTGATTCCTGTGGTTGTGGACTTTGGAATGATGCGTCATCTCATTCCTTACATAGCACTGTGTGTGTGTGTGTGTGTGTGTGTGTGTGTGTGTGTGTGTGTGTGTGTGTGTGTGTGTGTGTGTGTGTGCGTGTGTGTGTTAGCTACTCCTCATCCAACTGTTTCTCATCATGCCTTTGTTTTGTGTTCTGTTTTTCCCTTTCAGTTGTCAGCCAGAATTAAATGTCTTCAGCATCCCATTTACTCAGACACCACTCACTCAGCTGGGACGCCTTTCATGTGCTCTTTAAAAATAAAAATTAATTTCTTTAATTCATAAGTGTGGTTTTGTCTGGGACATGTAGAAAACTGTGTAGAAAACCTCAGACTATATGGAGAGCTTTACTAATGTTATTTAATGTCGAAACTTATTTGAATCTTTTAAAATATATGTATGGTTTTCAAAGCTTTGCTTTGAGAGCGAAGATAAAAAAACACACACGATTATACTTACATTAGGATACGGGGGCACTGCACGCCCCAGGCACACGGCTGATAATCAGGCTTCACGTACGTCTCCACTCCATCCTCCACCACACAGCTCACTGTCTTTGTCACCACATATGCACACCAGTTCCTATACGAAAAACACATACAAACACAATAAAAAAAAGTGTTGTGCTGGTGGTGTTTTTAGGAACCAGTTCATCATTTACAAAAAAAATTATTTATTGCAGCAGTGACTTTTGGGGAATGTGTGCTCCCATTGAGCTCAGTCCACAGATGCCCAGTTTGAACCTGTATAGCTCTCTTCGTTCTTTTCTGTATTCTTTAAAGGCTTGTATTATGTTCTAACGTACTTATTTTTCCTTATTTACAAGTGTTCTCCCCTGAATGGACTCTTCTATTCAATGAAAACTTTGTTATACTGTCTCATTATTCCTCTACGTCCTGTAGTTTAGCTCACGCCATACATTATTTCCTGACGTCACTCAATCATTTTTAAGCAGATGTGACAGCCAGGAAGTTCAAACTCAAGTCACTGATGTTCGACAGGAAGTCCAGGTGCAGGACAACATCCATGCTTCAACATCCATATCCAGGCTTCTGTGTTAAGGGATTTTAGCAAGACACAAGCACATTGCACACTAGCCGCTATAAGAGGAGAAAATGCTTGCTAGCAAAGTAGTTAATCACGTCTTTATTACAGCCATTATACACTCACCTAAAGGATTATAAGGCAACACCATACTAATAAGGTGTTTGTCCCCCTTTCACCTTCAGAACTGCCTTAATTCTACGTGGCATTGATTCAACAAGGTGCTGAAAGAATTCTTTAGAACCGTTGGCCCATGTTGATAGGATAGCATCTTGCAGTTGATGGAGATTTGTGGGATGCACATCCAGGGCACGAAGCTCCCGTTCCACCACATCCCAAAGATGCTCTATTGGGTTGAGATCTGGTGACTGTGGGGGCCATTTTAGTACAGTGAACTCATTGTCATGTTCAAGAAACCAATTTGAAATGATTCGAGCTTTGTGACGTGGTGCATTATCTTGCTGGAAGTAGCCATCAGAGGATGGGTACATGGTGGTCATAAAGGGATGGACAGGGTCAGAAACAATGCTCAAGTAGGCAATTGGCACTAAGGGGCCTAAAGTGTGCCAAGAAAAGATCACCCACACCACTACACCACCACCACCAGCCTGCACAGTGGTAACAAGGCATGATGGATCCATGTTCTCATTCTGTTTACGCCAAATTCTGACTCTACCATTTGAATGTCTCAACAGAAATCGAGACTCATCAGACCAGGCAACATTTTTCTAGTCTTCAACTGTCCAATTTTGGTGAGCCCGTGCAAATTGTAGCCTCTTTTTTCTATTTGTAGTGGAGATGAGTTTTACCCGGTGGGGTCTTCTGCTGTCGTAGCCCATCAGCCTCAAGGTTGTGCGTGTTGTGGCTTCACAAATGCTTTGCTTCATACCTCGGTTGTAACGAGTTGCTCTTCTATCAGGCTTTAATCAGTCGGCCCATTCTCTCTGACCTCTAGCATCAACAAGGCATTTTCGCCCACAGGACTGCCGCATACTGGATGTTTTTCCCTTTTCACACCATTTTTTGTAAACCCTAGAAATGGTTGTGCGTGAAAATCCCAGTAACTGAGCAGATTGTGAAATACTCAGACCGGCTCGTCTTGCACCAACAACCATGCCACGCTCAAAATTGCTTAAATCACCTTTCTTTCCCATTCTGACATTCAGTTTGTCTTGACCAGGACCACACCCCTAAATGCATTGAAGCAACTGCCATGTGATTGGTTGATTAGATAATTGCATTAATGAGAAATTGAACAAGTGTTCCTAATAATCCTTTAGGTGAGTGTATATACAGTGGTACCTCAGCATACAAATTTAATCCGCACAAGTGGCAAGTTCTTAAGGAGAAATTTCGTATTGGGAAATAATGTAAATACAGATAATATGCTCCAGCCACCCAAACAATATTAGCTAATTCCAACATTATATTAATAATTTAGAAAAGACATGTAAATTAAGTAGAATATGAATTAAACAGACATTAAACCTAACCTAACCTTAATTTATGTTTCCTTTTGGCACTGGCTGCTTTAAAAGTAAAACTGAAAGTGGCTCCCTTTTCTTCTTGCTCTCGTCCTTACTAACATTCTTGGGACCCAGGGAGCTATGTCTTCACTAAGTCAAGCACAAAAAAAAAAGAAAAACCAAAAAAAGGAAACTTGCTTAGCTTGGCTTTCCTCTAATGCAAACAAGTTTTGAACGGCTCACAGGGTATGTGCAACTTAGGTGAAAAGGCGGGCCGTTTGTGTGCCATGGTACCACTTTGTATATATATATATATATATATATATATATATATATATATATATATACATATATATAGGGTGGGCCATTTATATGGATACATCTTAATAAAATGGGAATGGTTGGTGATATTAACGTCCTGTTTGTGGCACATTAGTATATGTGAGGGGGCAAACTTTTCAAGATGGGTGGTGACCATGGTGGTCATTTAGAAGTCGGCCATCTTGGATCCAACTTTTGTTTTTTCAATAGGAAGAGGGTCATGTGACACATCAAACTTATTGGGAATTTCACAAGAAAAACAATGATGTGCTTGGTTTTAACATAACTTTATTCTTTCATGAGTTATTTACAAGTTTCTCTTTGTTCACAGCCATTGACATGTCGAAGAGGTTTACACGTGATGAGCGGATCGAAATTGTGTTGATAGCTGGTGAACGCAGTAACCGGGTCATTGCAGCAGATTTCAATGCAAGACACCCTACGAGACCACCCATCTCCCATGCTACAGTTAGCAAACTACTTGCTAAGTTTCGTGAAACTGGTTCAGTGTTGGATTTGCCAAAATGTGGACGCATGAAAACTATCACTAATGAACAAACATCAGTGGCTGTCCTAGCTTCATTCAGCAAGAGCCCACAGCGTAGCACTCGCCGCATGTCACTGGAGAGTGGCATTAGTCGAACATCCCTTGATATTAGCTACTCACAAATGGCACCCTTACAAACTCCAGCTACTGCAGCATCTCAACGAGGATGACCCAGATCGGCGCACACAATTTGCAGAATGGGCAAAACAAAAATTGGAACAGGGCCCTCAGTTCACGCAGAAGATTTTGTTCAGTGATAAAGCAAACGTTTATGTGAATGGTGAAGTTAACAAACAAAACCACCGCTATTGGTCTGACACTAACCCACATTGGATAGATCCCTCCAAGACTGTTGGAACAAAAAAGTGATGGTATGGTGTGGTATATGGGGTACAAAGATAGTGGGGCCATTCTTCATCAATGGAAACCTCAAGGCCACTGGATATTTGAAATTGCTACATGATGATGTGTTTCCCTCTTTAGGCACTGAAGCTGGCACATTCCCTGAGTTTTTCCAGCAAGATGGTGCACCACCACATTATGGGTGTCAGGTCCGAGCATTCCTAGATGAACAGTTTCCTGAAAAGTGAAAAGGCATTGGACTACGGTTCGGAAGGTCCCAGGTTCAAGTCCCACTACCACCAAGTTGTCCCTGTTGGGCCCTTGAGCAAGGCCCTTAACCCCAACTGCTCAGATGTATAATGAGATAAAAATGTAAGTCGCTCTGGATAAGGGCGTCTGCCAAATGCCTAGATGTAGATGTAAAAGTGGATTGGTCGTCGTGGGCCAGTTGAATGGCCCCCAAGGTCTCCCGATCTGACCCCCTTAGACTTTTATCTTTGGGGTTATCTGAAGGCAATTGTCTATGGTGTGAAGATACGAGATGTGCAGCACCTGAAACTACAGATACTGGAAGCCTGTGCTGGCATTTCTCCTGCGGTGTTGCTATCAGTGTGTGAAGAGTGGGAGAAGAGGGTTGCATTGACAATCCATCACAATGGGCAGCACATTGAACACATTTTATAAGTGGTCAGAACCTTGTAAATAACTCATGAAAGAATAAAGTTAAAACCAAGCACACCATTGTTTTTCTTGTGAAATTCCCAATAAGTTTGATGAGTCACATGACCCTCTTCCTATTGAAAAAACAAAAGTTGGATCCAAGATGGCCGACTTCAAAATGGCCACCATGGTCACCGCCCATCTTGAAAAGTTTGCCCCCTCACATATACTAATGTGCCACAAACAGGACATTAATATCACCAACCATTCCCATTTTATTAAGGTGTATCCATATAAATGGCCCACCCTGTATATATATATACAGTACAGACCAAAAGTTTGGACACCTTCTCATTCAAAGAGTTTTCCTTATTGTATTCTTTATTTTGTTCTTTAGCCCAAACAAGTCTCTTCTGCTTGTTGCCTGTCCTTAGCAGTGGTTTCCTAGCAGAAATTGGGCTACCATGAAGGCCTGATTCACACAGTCTCCTCTTAACAGTTTTTCTAGAGATGTGTCTGCTGTTAGAACTCTGTGTGGCATTGACCTGCTCTCTGATCTGAGCTGCTGTTAACCTGCGATTTCTGAGGCTGGTGACTCGGATGAACTTATCCTCCGCAGCAGAGGTGACTCTCGGTCTTCCTTTCCTGGGGCGGTCCGCATGTGAGCCAGTTTCTTTGTAGCGCTTGATGGTTTTTGTGACTGCACTTGGGGACACTTTCAAAGTTTTCCCAATTTGTCGGACTGACTGACCTTCATTTCTTAAAGTAATGATGGCCACTCGTTTTTCTCTTTTTCTTGCCATAATACAAATTCAAACTTTTTGAATGAGAAGGTGTGTCCAAACGTTTGGTCTGTACTGGATGTATACCTATACATATATACAGTGGGACCTTGGATTACGAGCATGATTCGTTCTAGAAACGGACTCGTGTTCCAAAACACTCGTAAACCATAAGAAATAATCGTCCCATAAGAAATAATGAAAACTCAAATAATTCGTTCCACAGCCCAAATAAATTAATCCAGAAAAATAATTAATTTATTTTTAATTAATAATTAACCTATTCATGTATATATATAGCTGTTATAGCAGCTATACACCTTTGTTCCCAGACCACCCTTTCTTTATTCTCTCTCTCTCTCTCTCTCTCTCTCTCTAAAAAACAGCAGCTTGCCATGTTAACTCCTCTGTCCTGAAAATTAGGGAAAACTTCAATTTACAGCTTTATCTCTGACTGTGACAAAGCTCTGACACTGGAGACTCCTTCTGTTAATTTTACCATCTCCTTACTTCAAGAAAAAATTCACCACATCAATATTTTGTCATCTGTATGTCCTCTGAATGAGTTGTTACTATAGATGGCATGGTGTAGGTCTCCATCTCAAATTTCTCTTTCTGTCCTGAGGGATCTGAGCCAGACAGGACCTCTGCACCACTGACCTGTGTGTGTGATGTGTGGAACAGGAAGTGGTTAGCATGATTGGTGCGTAGGTTCTGAAGTTCTGTTTTTGTGCCAAAGGAAGATGTGTGTTTATCCTGTGAGCCGTATTTTAAACTAGCTGCATACACAAATACAGCACAATTTCCCCAAAAGTAAACCAGATGCTTGTGCGAAGACTTTTATTGGCTCAGTTTATATCAGCTGAAAACACACACTAGGTCGTTATGAATCAGTATTTGGTGTCTTTAGGTAAACTATACAGGCAAAAGTATGTGCACCCATATATCATATGTTGTATAGAATGGAGCATTATAAATTCCTTAAGATGACACTAAGATACCCCAAACCCTTATCCAGCATGACGATGATCCTGTGAGGTCCATGTTCCATGAAGAAATGATATATTATAATTTTGTACTCAAGTAAAAGTACTGTTACTTCAGTGAAATTTTACTGAAGTACAAGTAAAGTTACCATTATAAAAATCTACTCAAGTAAAACTATGACGTAGCTCATAAAAAATGTACTCAGAGTAAAAGTTACCGAGTTAATTTTTTTTCTCTTTTTACCAGCGGGGTGGGATGAGGCATTCTAGCGTAATTCAAAAAAGCAGAGCAGATATAAATCTCAAACTAGCTAAAGGAACACCTTTGCATAATAAAGTTGTTGTGCTTGAAAATCAAAGTGGTCACTTAAATATGGAGCCCAGTCTAGGGTTGAGTGCACAAACATACAGTGAAATTATCTAGAAGTATATACAAAAACCAATACAATGACAAAACAATAATCAAAGTCAACAGGAGGCAAAAAGTCAAAACCAGAATACACAACCAAATATCAAAACGGCAAAATCACAATCTCTTTCCTCTTTCCTGCGTCTATCTCCGGTTTATATATGGTCGCGCTGGTTGATGACGTCACTCTCAGGGCGGAAGCGAATGTGTGGAAGGTCAGGTAGATGCCGACGTGGAGACAGTCAGAAAACCTGGAGTGGAGTCTGGAGCGATGCGCGACCAGGACACGATACACACACGTGAGCCCAACGAAGCGTTTATACTAAGCAAAATATTTCATTCATTTGTTTTACTCAATAGCGAAATTTTTTTCTAATGTAGCGAATTACAATACTTCAAACAAAGCATACTTAAGTAAAAGTCAAATTACAGATTTTAAAAACTACTTTAAAAAGTAGAAGTACACAAAAAAACTACTCAATTACAGTAACGCGAGTAAATGTAATTCGTTACTTTCCACCTCTGTTGGAGTAGAAGAACTCAAGTGTCCCGCACAGAGCCCTGACTGAAGACTAGTTTGTGCTTCCGTACATAATTTAAACCTGTAAATATATGAGAAGAGTCACTTACTCACTCACTCATTCATTGTCTATACAGTTTAATCCTGTATACAGGGTCGCAGGGAGCCTGCAGCCCATCCCAAGAAACGGGGTACACCCTGCACGGGGTGCCAATCCGTTGTAGGGCATGAGAAGAATATGTTGAATGAAACTATTTGTGCTTTGCTGTGTTTCTGAGTCCTCCTGCTGGAAATAGGCAGCACAGAGCTGATGATGGAGCTGATCATACACTCACACCTGATGGCTCAGTTTATATACACATCAGCATCATCACCTCCCAGTTTCTTGATCCCTCCCATTCCCCGAGTGTGGCTGCACAGGTGTGTTAACATTTACACACAGATAATGGAACAGATAATGTGTGAACGGAAGCAGCGCCAATATCTGGAGCCACGTTTCCGACATCATGACACACATACAGTACATCCCAAAAAATTACAGATCCCTATAGCCCAACTTACACTGATGTCTTAAGTCAAATGTTGGCCTGGCGCATTGATGTCAGGTCATGACGGCTGTCGATTGTTTTAAATGTCATCAATCAATAGTTGTGTGTGTAGGAATGCCCCAGCTCATGAGACACTCATACACAGCTTGGTCTATGATTAAGTTCAGGTTCAGGTTTAAGAAAATCCTTGACCTACGGCCTCCGAGTGGCGCAGTGGTAAAGTGCTCGCCCTATCAACCGGAGATCGCCAGTTCGATCCCCTGGTGATGCTGTAACCTCTCACAGCCGGAGGTCTAGAGAGAGCTGATTGGCCGAGCTCTCTCAGAGGGGAGGGATGAGAGGTACTTAGCGCTCTCACATTAATCACGGCTCTACAGACAATCAGGGGCGTCTGTCAGCTCACGCAAGCCGAAGGAGTGGTTAGCGCTGTCCTCCGAGTGTGTAACGTCGCCCCCAACGGTGCGTGAGCGAGCAGTTCGAAAAAGATGCGGTCGGCTGGTGTCACGTGGTTCGGAGGAAACATGTGATAGTCTTCGGCCCTCCCGACTGAGTAGCCTTGATGTGGGAGCCCCCTAGTGATGGGGAGGAATTGGATGCGCCTAAATTAGGGAGAAAATCGAGGGGGAATCCTTGACCTAAGGTTGTAACAATGCGGGTCTCACGGGAGGCAGAACTGAGATACTCTGTACTGTTCTGAACAGGCATCCAGACAGGCATTTGCCAGGTGACAGTGACATAATGAAAATGAACATGGACTGCTGCAACTGGAAGTGTGTCTGTTTAAGGGCTCGGATACCTGCGCACTTTGTGGTAGCACCGGTAAGGGTGTCAGGACCAAAGACAAAGACATGACAAGGAAAAAAAGACCCAGCCTCAGTCTTCCTTAGACTGAGCAAGAGAGTTAAGCGTGCGCTCTCAGGTTAAGTGAACAGTGAAAAGCACAAAAAAAGACTTGCTCTCTCTCTCACTCTCTCTCTATTTTTTGTTTGTTTGTTTATTTCCAGAGCCTCTGTCTGGTCTCAAGAAGACGTTGGTGCTCTCTTCATTTTGTGGTGTCAGTTTTCTCTACTGTCTTCTCAGTTTCCAATTAACAATCCCACATTATCTCCAAACAGTAATGTCCTCCCATGTACAGTATGTCTCATAAGCACTCTCACAGCCTCCTCCTATATCGTTGGTGTCACGTTTCGGGGTGTTGTGTGGCATAAACGCAGGGGATCCAGGTTTTAACGGAAACGATGTTTATTTAAAACACAAAACAGGCAGGGAAACTCAAACAAAACAAATAGACTTTAAATGAAACGGAAACTAAAACACGTATAGACGGAGAAACAAAAGACACTAAGAAACATGCTGACATGACTAAGGTAAATGAACAGTTGCAAGACAACACAGGAGAACTAAAACAAGCTATTTATAAAGAAACTAACGAGCAAGTCGGTTCAGGTGAGCGCCCTCATGTCACCTGACCGAAGTGCATGCCGGGAAATGAAGTGAAACGAAAAGAACTACAAACTGAAATCACAGGGCGCTTTGGCGCCCTCTAGGGGTTATCCCTGACATAACCCCCCCTCAAAGGGCGCAACTCCGGGGCGCCACAGGAGGTCCAGGGCACCCCCCCCAGGGTCCAATGTCCGCCCCTCTCACCCAGAGGTTGGCACCTTTGTCCCGTGGGCCAGGTGGCCTGATGCCCCTGTTAAAGCAGGGCGGCGGAGGCAGAGGACTTTCGCCGTCCTCTATGATGCCTGGTGGCGTTGGCAGCCGAGGAAGAGGATGCTCGCTGTCCTCGGCGGCGGATGAAGGCGGCGGCGGAGGAAGAGGCAGCTTGTCGTCCTCAACGGCGCATGACGGCGGCGGCGGAGGAAGAGGATGGAGCTCGTGCTCCTCGGCGGCGCATGAAGGCGGCGGCGGAGGAAGAGGATGGAGCTCGTGCTCCTCGGCGGCGCATGAAGGCGGCGGCGGAGGAAGAGGATGGAGCTCGTGCTCCTCGGCGGCGCATGAAGGCGGCGGCGGAGGAAGAGGATGGAGCTCGTGCTCCTCGGCGGCGCATGAAGGCGGCGGCGGAGGAAGAGGATGGAGCTCGTGCTCCTCGGCGGCGCATGAAGGCGGCGGCGGAGGAAGAGGATGGAGCTCGTGCTCCTCGGCGGCGCATGAAGGCGGCGGCGGAGGAAGAGGAAGCTCGCGATCCTCAGCGGCGCATGAAGGCGACGGCGGAGGAAGAGGATAAAGCTCGTGCTCCTCGGCGGCGCATGAAGGCGGCGGCGGAGGAAAAGGAAGCTCGAAGTCCTCAGCGGCGCATGAAGGCGGCGGCGGAGGAAGAGGAAGGTCGAAGTCCTCAGCGGCGTATGAAGGCGGCGGCGGAGGAAGAGGATGGAGCTCGTGCTCCTCGGCGGCGCATGAAGGCGGCGGCGGAGGAAGAGAATTGAGCTCGTGCTCCTCGGCGGCGCATGAAGGCGGCGGCGGAGGAAAAGGAAGCTCGAAGTCCTCAGCGGCGCATGAAGGCGGCGGCGGAGGAAGAGGATAAAGCTCGTGCTCCTCGGCGGCGCATGAAGGCGGCGGCGGAGGAAAAGGAAGCTCGAAGTCCTCAGCGGCGCATGAAGGCGGCGGCGGAGGAAGAGGAAGGTCGAAGTCCTCAGCGGCGTATGAAGGCAGCGGCGGAGGAAGAGGATGGAGCTCGTGCTCCTCGGCGGCGCATGAAGGCGGCGGCGGAGGAAGAGGATGGAGCTCGTGCTCCTCGGCGGCGCATGAAGGCGGCGGCGGAGGAAAAGGAAGCTCGCTGTCCTCAACGGCGTACGAAGGCGGCGGCGGAGGAAGAGGATGGAGCTCGTGCTCCTCGGCGGCGCATGAAGGCGGCGGCGGAGGAAGAGAATTGAGCTCGTGCTCCTCGGCGGCGCATGAAGGCGGCGGCGGAGGAAAAGGAAGCTCGCTGTCCTCAACGGCGTACGAAGGCGGCGGCGGAGGAAGAGGAAGCTCGAAGTCCTCAGCGGCGCATGACGGCGGCGGCGGAGGAAGAGGATGGAGCTCGTGCTCCTCGGCGGCGCATGAAGGCGGTGGCGGAGGAAGAGGATGGAGCTCGTGCTCCTCGGCGGCGCATGAAGGCGGCGGCGGAGGAAGAGGAAGGAGCTCGTGCTTCCTCCGCCGCCGCCTTCATGCGCCGCCGAGGAGCACGAGCTCCATCCTCTTTCTCCGCCGCCGCTGTCATGCGCCGCCGAGGACAGCGAGCCTCCTCATCCTCTGCCGCCCTGCGTCACCGAGGACGGCGAGCACCCACTGCCTTCACCGCCCAGCATCAAAGAGGACGGCGAGCTTCCTCCGTCTCCGCCGCCCTGCTTCAACGGGGGCATGAAGCCACCTGGCCCACAGGACATAGGTGCCAGCCTATGGGTGAGAGGGGCGGACATTGGACCCTGGGGGGGATGCCCTGGACCTCCTGGGGCGCCCCGGAGTTGCGCCCTTTGAGGGGGGGTTATGTCAGGGATAACCCCTAGAGGGCGCCTAGCGCCCAGAGACTTTGTGTTGTGTTTTGTTTTGTTTAATCTCGGTCAGGTGACACGGGCGCCCACCTGAACCGAGTTGGTTATTAGTTTTATTATAAATAGTTTGTTTTAGTTCTCCTGTGTTGTCTTGCAACTGTTCATTTATATTAGTCATGTATGCCTGTTTCCTAGTGTCTTTTGTTTTGTCTATACGTGCTTTAGTTTCCGTTTCATTTAAAGTCTATTTGTTTTGTTTGAGTTTCCCTGCCTGTTTTGTGTTTTAAATAAACATCGTTTTCCGTTACCACCTGGATCCCCTGCGTTTATGCCGCACAACACCACCCCGAAACCGTGACAGTTGGCCCCCTAAGAAGCCCTGCTAAAGGGCTCTTATTAATATTATTTCATCCCTTGGTGCACTCTAATCCGCACCTCGTACCAAAGGTCAGACTGTGATCTTGGTGATCCAAACGTACACTACTGATAGAAACAGAATCCACAATAAATAAGACACACTGTGGAGAAGGAACACTAGCTCTGTGCATTCACACACACACGCACGCACGCACACACACACACACACACACACACACACACACACACACACACACACACACACACACACAGATTTCCAGATAAGAATTGTTATTATTACGTTATCGGTATCTTTTCAGTGGAAACATCAACTTCAACCACACTGTTTTTGTGTGTGTGTGAAAGTTTATTGGAACTAAAAGCACAGAGACAGAGAGAGAGAGAGAGAGAGAGAGAGAGGCGAAAGCCAGGAAGGCGATCTCAACTGCAGGTCTCTCTCTATCTGTTTCTTCTTGTTTCTTGTCTGTCACTATGATAATGACCCGTCTCCTACATCCTCGCACTGATAGTTGTCCTAAAATATTCACCCCCCTCTCACACTCCTTCCTCTCACACACCAGATTACTGTTTCATCTCAGCCCTGAGTCTGTGTGTCTGAGAGATTTCACTGAACACCGCTGTCTTTCATCACTTCCCGTCCTCACCGCAACGGCGTCCAAAGAAAATGCAGCTTTCCGATGCATTCACAACAACATAGATTAACCCCAGGATGAGATTAAACGGAACACAAGCTACACACAAAACACAACCTACAAATCTTTAAAAACAAAAAATATATATTTTAATGTCATTTACAGAAACTATGTCTGTTGTAAGATCCTGTTTCTTTATGTGACATGACACAGACAGAGACATTACAGCATATACAACATACAACAACAAGCTGTGGACTTGAAATGACAACACACACACACTGGGAACCAAGGACACGCAAAGGGACAGAAGGAGATAAGCCACGACATCATGACTAACAAGATCGGGCAGATAAAGCTGAGAGGTAGTGTGTGTGTGTGTGTGTGTGTGTGCGTGTGTGTGTGTGTGTGTGTGTGTGTGTGTGTGTGTGTGTGTGTGTGTGTGTGTGTGTGTGTGTGTGTGTGTGTGTGTGTGAGAGAGAGAGAGATAAACAGGTTCAATTCTAAACAACGCTGGTAAAATTGAAGGAAAATAAAAGATTTTTTACTCTTTTTCACTCTGATGTGTTTTCAGTAATTCCCGTCTCAGCCTGCATTACACACTGATTGCATCACAGTGGTGTGTGTTTCTCATTTCCAGCTAAAACACTCCAGAGACCAGAACAGAGATCTGCTGAAGTTTTAAACACACACACACACACACACACACACACACACACACACACACACACACACACACACACACACACACACACACACACACCTCTCCAATAGTTCTGCTGTGTTTGTAAACAGGCCAATAACTAAATGTCTGCTCTGACTCAAAGCTGTGTGATATGAACATAATATCCATATCGTGATCAACAATGCAACAATACAAATTTTCAAAATATTACCAATATCATTAGCAGTTTTGCAACACTCTGACTGGATGATATATACAATTGATATAATAAACATTTCTTTTCGTAAAATTATTCATGATGCTTCGGTTGGGAGTTTATTAACTAACCCAAAGATAGTGCTTTGTGGAAATCTTATGTGATGTTATATTTTCTCTGCTGAGACTGGAGACTCCTTCCATAACTGCAAATTAACATCTCCTTATTTTAATAAAACTTCACCATATCACTGATCGTTTTAATCTTTTCATTTCCATTAGAGTGTGTGCTGCACACACCCCTGCGAATGAGCTGTTAGAAACGATGAGGTATTAGAAGGAGCGTATTAATAAACCCTACTGCACTACTCTCAGAGCTGCAGTTATAGAGAATTAATAATCAACACCCTCTGACCAACCAGAATTCAGAATTAAGCAGCAGCACTATGGAGTAAGTATGAATATACTAGTGTATTATAACAGTATTATTAGTCTTCTAGATATTATACTTGGGTGGGTGTGTGTTGTATGTTATTACTGTTATTAATGTGCTGCTGTGAGTCATTAGACCGAAACACTGTGTCAGAAAGGAAACCCAGATACACACACGTCACTCCTTGAGCTGGAACTGCTGCTCATAATCACACACACACACACACTCACATACACGCACACATGCCAAACTCCAGTGTTAGGGTGGGTGTGCTGAAAAGGAAGGAAGGGGGTGAGAGAGAAAGAGAAAGAGCCTGTTTTTCTGTGTGTGTGTGTGTGTGTGTGTGTGTGTGTGTGTGTGTGCGTGTGTGTGTGTGTGTGTGTGTGTGTGTGTGTGTGTGTGTGTGTGTGTGTGTGTGTGTGTGTGTGTGTGTGCGCGTGTGTGTGCGTGTGTGTGTGTGTGTGTGTCTGTGTGTGTGCGTGTGTGTGTGCGTGTGTGCGTGCGTGCGTGCGTGTGTGTGTGTGTGTGTGTGTGTGTGTGTGTGTGTGTGTGTGTGTGTTCACCCAGCTGTGTAATGTCACTGACTTTTCAGTGTCCGTCTCATTCTCTTTGTGATAAGAGTCTTTTTGGATGAAGGACACTTAATTGGGCAGACTGATGTAGTCTCTGTGAGATTAGGACGAAGCCGGTGTTTAGGCTTTCATCTCATCCACTGTGTCACTTTTGAACACTTTTTAAAGTTCCCTCAGGCAAAGCAATGGTGTACAGGATGAGTGTAAGACACACAGCTGCTACACAAGCTGCTTAAAATTCCTGAAACTCTGCTCCAGCAGCACATCTGCAATTCCCCAGTACATTTGCCTTATACAATTACACACCTCCCCTGCATACTTTCCCCATATACTTACTCTATACACTTCCAGCATCCCCCTGCATTCTTCAATGCTTCTCTATACACTTTACTTATACAGTAACGTGTAAAGGATAGTAAAACCTCTATTAATTAATTGTGTTGCTGTGTAAAAACATAATGAAATGGTTAGTATTAGACAAATACAACCTCAAACAAACAACAACAGTTTTGGCCACAATTTCTTTGCTTCATTTTTGCTTAAAAACACTTTCAAAACTTTTTTTCCCTACATTTTTAAAAACATTTTGTTGGTTCTACAAGGTTGTCTTTATCTAATACTGCGACCTGCTAAAAAGAGATTATTTTTAGTATGTTTTTACACAAAATCACATAGGATTAAAAGAAAGGGTACTAACCTTTACACAAGACCATATTATAGTATAGTATAATATAGCATAGGGTAGGGTAGTGTTGGTTAGTGCATTGTGGTATGGTATGGTACCTGTATGATATGGTATGGTATGGTATAGTGTTGTGTGATATAATATAGGGCACTATAGTATAGTATAGTATAGTTCAGCACAGTATAGAATAGTATAGGGTTGTGTATTTTATTGTATTGCATATGGTATGGTATAGTATAGTTTAGCATAGAATAGGTAGTATATGGGTAGTATAGGGAGTATAGTGTAGTATGGTATAGTTCAGGTTAGTATAGTTCAGCACAGTATAGAATAGTATAAGGTTGTGTATTTTATTGTATTGTATATGGTATGGTATGGTATGGTATGGTATGGTATGGTATGGTATGGTATAGTTTAGCACAGCATAGGTAGTATATGGGTAGTATAGGGAGTATAGTGTAGTATGGTGTAGTAAAGTATAATGCAGTGTTTCCAACATTCACCCCTCCACTGGAGATCAAAAGAAAAGCTGAGCCCCCTTGCAACAACCCGTCCCATCCCAACCCTGCCCATATGCAGACATTTAATCATACTATAAGTGTAATTTTGATTTTATTTAATATGTGTGAATCTGATTCCAACAACCTCACAGCCTCAGAGTAGACAAAGGCTCACGAACACCCCCCCCCCGAACCCCCGCCCCCACCAAGTGATCTTTGGTGCCCCCTTAAGGACGGTACAGACCTTGATAAATGCACAGTAGAAATCAGAGTTATGTTTAATAGTGAAAGTAAGACCATTTCCACACACGTGATTTGGTCTAAACAACTGTATTCATAAGAAACAAACTTCTTAGTGAGACTAATCAGAGAAAGGCTTCAGTTTGCTAGGGAGCATAAAGATTGGATTTTGAAGCAATGGAAAAAGGTCATGTGGTCCGATGAGCTCTGATCGAACCTATTCCAGAGCCATGGGAGCGTCAGGGTAAGAAGTGAAGCGCATGAAGCATGGCGCCCCCTGCACAAGACTCTGGAGGTAGTGGTATGATCTGGGGCTGATTCAGTTCAGTTCAGTTCAGGTCTAGGCTCAGCAACGTCATGTGGCAATAAAATGAAGTTAGCCGACGACCTAAAGTCCTGAATGACCAGAAGTTTTCTTCTCTGATTTTCACACATGAAATGGGCTCCAGAGTCCTGACGTTAATCGCATGGAAAGTGTTTGAGCTGTGCTGGAGAAGGCTTTATGGTGTGGTTCGACTCTCCCGTCATCAGTCACAAGATCTCGGCCAAAAATTCATGCACCTCTGGACTGGAACAAATGCTGTGACTTTCCATAAGGTTTTGAAACAATGCCACGATGAATGCGCGCTCGAGCTAAATATCAGAGTGTGTGACTTTTGGGAAAGGCAGAGGAGTAAGAAACTGTGGCATTAAACCGAGAGCGCACGGTCGTAAAGGCTGTAATGGACCGGTGCCGTTATTGGGCTTTATAAGCGTTAATAAAGCTCTGTATGATTTACTGATTCTAAGTGTGTGTTCTTTTAATCTTCTGTTTCATTTTAGACGCGTGGAAGGATAATATTTAATATTATTGATGTACTGTTAGTCATCTCAATACACACCTCAATAGCTGTATGGTGTTTTCCCTCTTATGTTAAATGTATTTATTTATTTATTTATTTATTAGTTTGTCTATTATTTGTTTTATTTTTCTTGCCACTGTGTGGTGAGTGTGCTGTACCTGTGCCTGCTGGCGGCTCGGGGTCCGTCCCCGGTTTGTCCCTGCTCCCTGTTCCCTGCGTAAAGGCTGTAGCGCTGCTGTCCTCCCCATGAAGCTCCACACATACTCACACACACTATCAGAAGAACCAGACTAACCCCAGCCATGCTGTAAATCCTCCCCACACACCGCAGAAGCGGTTGATCCCCGGCTGCAAGTCCCGCGTCCTGAGTTTAATCCCGCAGAGACGCGCGCGGGGAGAGACGCGCACAGAGCCTCTCCATGAGCTCCAGCCTCCGCAGATGTGCTTAAAAAAATCCTTCTTCGCTGATTTAAACTGGAACACAACTGAAACTCACTCCACCATCCCTGTGTGCCAAAGGGTGTAGGTTTTAGATTCCGACCTGCTGAAGTCCTGGTCCGAACCGGAGTAGAAGCGCGCAGGACTTTTTTCTTCACTCGGACTGACTGGGGTAGTTTGGAGGCTCATTCTGGCCCCCCACCCTCTTCTCATTCTCCTCTTACCTCCCTCCCCTTACAACCCTAAACCCTCCCTCATTCTTTCTCTCTCTCTCTCTCTCTCTCTCTCTCTCTCTCTCTCTCTGTCAGATAAGTTCTCCAGCAGGACAGAAGGTAAGGCACAGGAGCAACTACAGCTCATCTACTCACTAACGTCTCCATATCACATTATGGAGTGAGCAGGCGAGCACCACACTGGCCAAAAGTTTTGAGAATTAAACAAACATTAATTTTCACAAAGTCTGCTGCTTCAGTGTTTTTAGATTTTTTTGTTAGATGTTACCATCCCATACTAAAGTATAATAACAAGCATTTCATAAATGTCAAAGACTTTTATTGAAAATTACTATTAAAATTAATATTAGCTGTGTTGACCCTTCTTTTTTATGACCTCTGTAATTAGCCCTGGCATGCTGTCAATCAACCTTTAGGCCACATCCTGACTGATGGCAGCCCATTCTTGCATACTTGTAGTTTGTCGGAATTTGTAATGTTTTGTTTGTCCACCCGCCTCTTGAGGATTGACCACAGGTTCTCAATGGGATTAAGATCTTGGGAGTTTCATGGCCATGGACCCAAAATTTAAATATTTTATATATATTATAATTATAATTATAATTATAATTATTATTATAATAAGTTAACACTTTTGCCTTATAGCAGGGTTTTTGGATAGTAGTCTCTAAGGATGTTTTTGCAACGAGAAACTAGTAGAGAGCGTACTAGTACAGAGAAAAAACAACCCTAACAATTCTTTATTCATGACTGTGTTCAAAATTGTGAGTGAGCCCACTCCTTTGGCTGAGAACAAACCCCACACATGAATGGTCTCAGGATGCTTTACTGTTGGCATGAAACAGGACTGATGACTAAAAATAGAAACTCTGACAAAAAGATCTAAAAACACTGAAGCAGCAGACTTTGTGAAAATTCAAATTTGTATTATTCTCAAAAACTTTGGACTCAGCTGTATTTCAAATCACTGTTTGCAAGGAAATATTTAGACAAATTTAGATGCACGTAAGTGGAATTAACTTTTAGCAGAATCGAAAGAAACAACAGCTGTTTCTTTCCATCCATCCATCTACTGTAGGAACCTCATTAGTCCAACTAGGGACTGTGGAGGCCTGTGGTGATCACTGTTTTTGTTTCCATTTTTATGACCATGGTCAACATTGACGTGCTCATTTACACTATGGGCAATTTAAGAAATGCCAGTTAGCATAATATGCATGTTTTTGGATCATGGGAGGAAACCAGAGTTCCCAGAGGAAACCCACCAAGCACAGGGAGAACATACAAACTCCATGCAGGCAGACACCAAGACGGGAATTGAACCCAGACCCTCAAGGTGCAACGCGACAGTGCTAACCACCGTGCTGCCAGTCATTTATTTGCTCTTCCCTAAAGCATCTAAAATACCTTGCATCTCACAAAAGTGCAGTAAACTTCATTTCCTGTCACTGCTGTGATTCCCTAATTTACTGCACCTTTACAATCTGAGCATCTGGATTTGGTACAGAAACAGACACAGTTAGCCTTTAGAGTACTCTTTCGGTTAAAGATTTATACTTTCTATTTAAAACAGGTACCTTTGATGGTACCCCAGCAGTGTCTGTCTGTTTTTTAATTGATTCCTTGGCACATGCTTGTACCTTTAGTGCATGTATTGTATTGTGGTTTTAAAGCTTTAAAATATGAATGAAAATGTATTTATATACCTTGCATATACTCACTCACTCATCATCTATACCGCTTTGTCATGTATTCTGGAACCTATCCCAGGAGGCGGGGTACACACTGGACAGGGTGCCAATCCATTGCAGGACACAGGCACACATTATGGGAAATTTGGAAATGTCAATTAGCTTAATCTGCAGGTCTTTCGACTGTGGGAGGAAACTCATGCAACATGCAAACTCTATGCACATAGAGACGAGAATTGAGCCTGGCTGGGAATCGAACCCGGACCCTGGAGGTGTAAGATGACAATGCTAAACACTACACCAACATGCTGTCCACCTTGCATATAGTACCATGAAAAAGTATTTGCTTCCTTCTTGATTTGTACATATTTGTCACACTTACTGTAAATGATTCAGATGCTTGATGTTGAAAAAGCCTTTTTTATGTCACTATATACTATTTCCACATTTTCAGATGAAAGATACATATTAAAGGTAAACAGTTAAGGTTTCCTCCTAAACACAAGGAATGGTACTATATAGTACTCTTTGTGTGATTTTTTTATTTTCTCATGACCTTCAAATGTGTCCTGTTTCTTTCTAGTTAGCACTAAAAGCTACAATGCCAACGACGCGTCCTGAAGTCAGTGCTATTTTCTGTAAAATTTGTGTACGTACATTTGTTCTTTTAAACAAATGACAATGGAAAAAGGAAAATAATTGTTACTGTATTGTATAATTAATGATTGAGGTGTGTGTGTGTGTGTGTGTGTGTGTGTGTGTGTGTGTGTGTGTGTGTGTGTGTGTAGGGGGCTTTTTATCAGTGTGTACACTATGTGGAGTATTTCAACAATGTGAAGGGGTGTGTGACTGTTTCAGCACAGGTGACTCTACACACAGACACACACACTCAGACACACCCTATAATAGTGTACTGAGTGGACCTTTTGACCTCCCACTTTACCCCTGTAGTCGCGAAATTTAACTCCGATGGATTATTCGGGCTAAAATTGCCGTTAGGTTTTACAAATGAAATGGGACATAGTGGATTATTTTATTTGACACACACATATAAACACTAAGTAGGTTTCTATACAAAATTAAATACAAAATTAAGGTTGTAAAGAAGTGTTCTAGTCAAAATCCAATTGGGATCCTTAAACAGGCTGTTCATGCTCGAAAAACCCTCTAATGTGGCTGAATTAAAACAATTCTGAAAAGAAGAGTGGACCAAAATTCCTCCATGGCTATGTGAAAGACTCATCGCAAATGCTTGATTGCAAGTGTCGCCGCTAACCAATTATTAAGTTTAGGGGCAATTACTTTTTCACATAGGGCAAAGGGAGCTGTTCACTTAATGAAATCATCATTTAAAAACTACATGGCTATGTGACATAGTATTTTGTGTATTATAAAAATTAGTTCGATCAGTTCCACAATCATTTACATTTGACAAATGAATGCAACAAAAAAATTAAAATAAATCAGTAAGAGGCAAATACTTTTTCATGGCACTGTACATTTAATATTCGAAATGTCACTTACATTATAGCAGCTATAAACACTCATCAGCATTTCTTTATTCTCTCTCTTAATGTTAATAAGACAAAAACTGCAGCTTGACGTGTTATCAACAATATTTTTTGGAATCTGTTTACACTGAGCATGAGCTGCACGCACCCCTGTGAATGAGTCGTTACTATGGAAATGATAATGTATCAGACTTAATATGCAATAATACACAATAATCTAAACGTGCACTACTGTCAGAGTTGCTGTTCCACAGAATTAATCAACACCGCCCGCTGTGCCGTGGTATGAGGATATTTCTACACTACAATGTGCGCACTATTTAGAACACTAATAATGTGAAGATTGAGAACTCTAGTGTAATGACTGGAATGTTATAGAGAAACGCTGATGTGACGTTGTGCTGTAACGGCTATTGAGTAAAACACAACTGCTGAAGTGTGTCACAGTGAAACCCTCCAGCAGAAGAGTTTTCAACAGAACCAGATGTGCTGTACACATGTAGCCCAGATATTAATAGGTAGATATATAAATAATTAATGCGTAAATAAGTGTTATTAATAAATGTGATTTATATGGTTACATATTGACTTACTAGTACATGGTTAACAACAGATATTGCCTATTGTGCTTTAAAAAATGCCAAGTTCATGGTATAGAAAGTTGCTGAAGGTTAAAAATGTACAAGATGTGTATTTGTACTTTTGTTTTTTATAGAGTTGTTAATTTTTGGAACATAATTTCCTAGAAATTGTATAAGACTGAACAGGCTTTTATTTATTTATGTTTGTTAAAACCGGAAGTTTGGGGCGGAAGAATAGCGGAAAATAGCGGAAAAAAGAGACGGAGAAGGAGAGAGACTGAGAGGAGAAGCACATGCTACTGACGCAGTGACAAAGTTAGGTTTAAGTAGTGTTCTGTCAGAGTTTACTTGCAGGTGTTAGACTGTCGGCATGATAATCGAAAACCAATGCAAACTTCTGTGAGACACTGAGGAGTTCGGATAGAATTTCCTTTAGTTTGATATTTTCTGGATACCAGCTCGTTAATACAGCGAGGGGATTTTAGCAACGTGAACAGTCTGAGCGAGTTAGCTAACCCAGCTACACGTGCTTCGGAGGACTGTTGCTAATCTGGAGATACGGAATAACTGCGTGACTGGGATCAACAGCTGCTACTCGGCGTGTGAGCAGGAACAGGACAGCAGGATTCAGTGGATAATCTCGGAACAGGGAAATAAGGTACCGTCCGTTTATTTTTGGTTTGTTGCTCTTAGGAGTGAAACGACCAGTGAGTTTTTGGTCTCACCGCCCCCAAGCACCGAATCAGGCCTGCAACGTTTTGTTTCAAGTAATTTTGATCATTTATTTGGAGATTAAACTAATTTTAAAAAAAGGGAAAGCCAATTGATTTACTCTATATGAAACTTTAATATTTGTTTAATTTGTTTTATTGTTTAAATAAACTTGAATATATATTTTTCTAAACAAGCTTATTGATTGTTTATTGCTGTTTATGCATAGAAACTGTATTGTGAATTGTGTGAATTGTGAGTGCACATATATGTTTTATTTGGTGCTTATAGTATTTTTTTATTTTGCAATAGAGGTATATATTGTCATAGTGACCCAAGTCTTATTGTATTAAAATAATAGAATAATCTGAGTTATCATAAAGGTAAGATAGAATTAAAGGACTCAGGGCCCCTTTCTACATAAGTTAACAGTAGACGGGCTACATAAAATGGAGGCACCGCTGGGATAAGTCTTGGGTATCTGAAGGTTAAAGTAGTTACCAAAACAAAGACTGTGATAACTTGTAAAGATGGCAGACAAGAAGGAGTTAGTGTCTGAGCTGAAAAGGTGGTGCAGGGGTGAAGGTTTGGATGAAGCTCATGGATTACTGGTAGTTGTTCCAGAAGATGTAGAAATATCCAAAATTGAAGAGACTCTCCAAACTATTAAGTGCTTGGGCAGAGTACGAGTTAGGGGAAGGATCTATAATGTAAGACTGAACAATTTGATGGTCTTGTGTGAATGCAAGGAAGCCCTAACTGCAGTACAAGTTCCTCCTGAGGTCTATTTTCCAGAGTGTGATGAAACATGGTCAATAGTCGTTACAGATACGGCCCCAGTTTCAAATGAAGACTTCAATAGCAAGTTAGAGTTACTGCTTCAGTCCGAGGGCAAAACTATAGAGGATATTAGAGCTCTGTTTCCAGGTGCACCACCATCCCCTAGCTCTGCTGATCTAGTAATACAGGCGTTTGGTGATTTCTTGGAAAAGACCAATAAACCATCACTAGAAGGTGGATATAGACGCTTGCGCATCTTCTCAGGAACACAACCTGTTCCAGCAGGTGAGGAGCAGTATGACCACTGGCTTGAACAAGCGTGGCTGATGGTGGAGGAGAGTGAATGCACAGATAAAGAGAAAAGACGCAGGTTGATGGAAAGCTTAAAGGGTCCTGCACTTGAAATAGTTAAAGCTGTACGAGTTAGCGACCCTGATGCTAAACCTATTGAGTACTTGGAAGCCCTCGAAAGTGCTTTTGGAACTGCAGAATCAGGAGATGATTTGTATTTTGCTTTTCGTCTGATGCAGCAGCAACCTGGAGAGAAACTGTCAGAATTCCTCAGACGATTAGAGCGCACTCTCTCTAAAGTAGTGCAGAGGGGCGGCCTCCCCCAAACCAATATGGATAAAGCTCGTGTGGAACAGTTGCTGAGAGGGGCAGTTGCTTCTGACCTTATGCTGATTCAGCTTCGCTTAAGAGAGCGAAAGACCGATCCCCCTACATTTCTGAAACTCTTGAGTGAAATAAGAGCTGAGGAGGAATATGAGGCTTCAAGGATGAAGCTCAACACTTCAGTACATGCCATACACACAAAACAGCAAGCTGATGTGAAACAGTCTGAGATTCAGAGCTTAAAAGCTGAAATGAAAGAGCTTAAGTCACTTATTTCATCTGTTGTGGTTCCACCAGTGGAAACTCAGGAGGAGTGTCCTACAAATGCACTTTCAGCTACTACACCGGCAAATGAAAGGGGTCAAGATTGTGAACTCCGAGCTTTAAAGAAACACGTGAAAAGACTACAGCACAAACTAAATAAGAAAGTCACTGCAACAGGTACTTCGGTCAATCCAGCTACTGTTTCAACAGTTGAAGTTTCACCTAAGGCCAGTAGTTTTCCTAGTAGACCCATTAGACCCTCTGAGGATCAGTTTTGTTACCGGTGTGGAGGAAATGGACACTTTGCAGCAAAATGCCATTATCCCGAGAATCAAACCAAAGTTATTAAAAGACTGATTCAAGCCTTAAAGCTATCGAGAGAAAATCAGCCCTCTACTAACAGCGCCGGGGCTGAAATTAATTGTATAGTTAAGAGGAGTCTTGTGATCACACCTGAGAACACAGGAATACCTGAAGGTTTGATTGGGCCACCGAGTATAGTACAATTAAAAGTCAATGGCCATCCCTGTGATGCTCTGTTTGACAGTGGCTCACAAGTTACCATCATATTTGAGTCCTGGTACCAAAAACACTTGTGTGATGTACCAGTGCATTCTGTGTCTGGTCTTGCTCTCTGGGGTTTAAGTGAGTCAGAAGTGAGTTATCCCTACCGTGGCTACATTGTAGTTGACCTTGAGTATCCAGCAGAAATCACTGGAACCTGTAAGACTGTAACAGTCCTTGCTCTCATTTGTCCCAGCCCCCGAACTGCAGAACAGACTCCTGTCATTGTTGGCACAAACACCAGTCATGTCAGAAGCCTAATCAAGCAATGCAGAGAAAGTGGTTTAGATATCACCCAGACATTAGGTATAGAAGCTGGCCATGCAGATGAGATTGCAGCTAATGATTTGGCCCCACCCATCTGTGTTAAAGATGACAATATTGGTGTGGTGACGTGGAAAGGTCCTGGTTCTTTAACTTTACCCCCTGGGGAAGATTTACAAATTGTTTGCAAAGTTGACTTCAAGCAGCCGGTGGGCAAAGAAATCCTGATGGTTGATGCATCCTCAACAGTTTCACTTCCAGCCAGTGTGTTATTGCAACCCATGGTGGTTCCAAGCTATGCAGTAAATGTCAACAACTTTAGAATATTAGTACAGAACCAGTCCTTAAAAGAGACAATTGTACCAGTAGGAACAGTGATGGGACATGTGTACCCCACCGAAAGTGTCACTACGGTGTCTTCTATTAAGACACAGTCAACCAGTTTTGATGTCAACCAGATTAATTTTGGAGACTCTCCTGTTGCAGAGGAATGGAAAGAGCGACTGAGACAGCAGCTGTCGCAAAAATCCAATGTTTTCTCCCTGACTGAATGGGATGTTGGGTTAGCTAAAGGTGTAGAGCACACCATCCGAATGTCTGATCCCAGACCTTTCAGACAGCGCTCTCGGCGACTTACCCCTGCCGACATTAATGATGTGAGGAAACACCTGCAGGAGCTCCTCTGTGCAGGCATTATTAAGGAGTCTCGTAGCCCCTATGCTTCCCCAATCGTGATTGTACGGAAGAAAAATGGGACTATCAGGATGTGCATTGATTACCGGCTACTGAATAGCCGGACAGTTCCTGATCAGTATACCACACCGTGCATCGATGACGCGCTGGACTCCTTGTCTGGAAGCAAGTGGTTCTCGGTGCTTGACTTAAGAAGTGGCTATTACCAAATATCAATGGCTGAGGAAGACAAGGAGAAAACTGCATTTATCTGCCCCCTAGGGTTCTTTCAGTTTGAGAGGATGCCTCAGGGCATAACTGGAGCCCCTGCTACTTTCCAGCGATTAATGGAAAAGACAGTTGGTGATATGAACTTGCTCCAGGTCCTTGTTTACCTTGATGATTTAATTATCTTTGGAAAGACTTTGGAAGAACACGAAGAGAGACTTCTCAAGGTTCTTGACCGACTTGAGGAGGCTGGGTTGAAGATCTCACTAGAAAAGTGTCAGTTTTGTCAGCCTAAGGTGAAATATCTTGGACACATTGTGTCTGCTGATGGTGTCTCACCTGATCCAGAAAAGATTAATGCTGTCACGAACTGGTCACAACCTACTAACCTAAAAACTTTGAAATCGTTCTTGGGTTTCTGTGGGTATTACCGGAGATTTATCGCCAACTATGCTTCCATTGTTAGGCCGCTAACTGAGCTAACTAAAGGTTATGCTCCCACCCAAAAGAGCAAAAAACGTAACAAAGATCCTACCAAGTGCTACCTGAGAGAGTCAGAGCCCTTTGGCAGCAGATGGGATCAGTCTTGTAAGGATGCATTCCACCAGATCATCTACTGTCTGACCCATGCACCAGTGTTAGCATTTGCTGATCCTGAGAGGCCATACATCCTACATGTGGATGCTAGCTTGCAAGGGATTGGAGCTGTTCTCTACCAAGAGTATCCTGAGGGGTTAAGACCTGTAGCATTTGCCAGCAGGAAGCTGAGCCAGTCGGAGAAACGTTACCCAATACACCAGTTGGAGTTCTTATCTCTTAAGTGGGCTGTGGTGGATAAGTTTCACGATTACCTATATGGGGCACGGTTCACCGTACGTACGGATAACAACCCCTTAACGTACGTGCTCACAACAGCCAAACTTAATGCGGTTGGACACAGATGGCTCGCTGCCTTATCCACATATGATTTTAATGTGCAATACAGACCTGGCAAGCACAACATAGATGCAGACCTTCTTTCTAGAAACTTTCCTGATGGAAATGACACTTCAGATTGGGAGACAATACCACAGGATGGTGTTCGGTCCATATGTCAACGAGTCTGTACCCCCGGGTCTTCAGCTAGTTTAACCAGATACGTGGATCAGTTAGGAGCATCCCCTGATTGTATTCCTGACATCTATACATATCCAATGCAAATGGAATTAAAGTCGATAGAACACATGTCAAAACCAGAACTTGTACGTGCTCAAAAGAATGATGCAGTAATAGGACCTGCCGTCCAAGCTGTTGCACAGCAGAAATGGCCAGAGAACACTGATAATACAGAATTTGGTCAGTTGAAACGTGAAGCGGATAAGTTGATGCTAAAGGAGGGTCTACTCTATAGATGGAATAAACGACTTTCAGGCGAAGAGTACATGCAGCTTGTCTTGCCGAAAGAGTTTCATGAAGCTGTGCTGAAATCAATGCATGATGATCTAGGACATCTGGGTATAGAAAGAACCACTGATCTGCTGAGAAGTAGATTTTTCTGGCTCAAAATGTCACGAGATGTAGAGCAACACATAAAGAATTGTGGGAAATGTATTACTCGTAAGACCCCTGTCCAAAGAGTAGCTCCACTACATCAGATCATAAGCAATGGACCAATGGATCTTGTATGTATTGACTTTCTTTCAGTGGAACCAGATTCCAAAGGCATGAGCAATGTTTTAGTGGTTACTGACCATTTCACCCGCTATGCTCAAGCATTCCCTACAAAGAACCAAAAGGCTCAGACGGTAGCAAAGGTCTTGGTTGAAAAGTATTTTGTACATTACGGCCTGCCTGCTAGGATCCATTCTGATCAGGGCCGAGACTTCGAGAGCCATTTGATCAAAGATCTCTTGAAGATGATGGGAGTCCGTAAATCACGGACGACTCCATATCACCCACAGGGAGATCCACAGCCAGAGAGGTTCAACCGAACTTTACTAGCAATGCTAGGAACACTGAGCCAAGAGAAGAAACGTCAATGGAGTCAACATGTGGGACATTTGGTACATGCCTACAATAGCACTAAATGTGATGCTACAGGGTATTCACCCTACTTCTTGATGTTCGGCAGAGAAGCCAGACTTCCAGTAGACTTGTGTTTTGGTACATCTCCAGATGGGAAAGGAGATGGTCACACAAAATATGTGGCAAAGTTAAAGGAAGACTTAAAAAGAGCTTACCAACTAGCCTCGGAAAATGCAGACAAGACACACCAAAAGAATAAGAAGTCATATCATAAGAGGGTGGGTTTCCAGTCACTGGAAACAGGTGACAGAGTGTTACTCAGGAACCTGGGGCTGAAAGGCAAACACAAGTTACAGACACGATGGAGTCCCATTCCCTACATTGTAGTGGGGAAAATGCCCAACTTGCCGGTTTATAATGTGAAACGCGAGACAGGGGGGGGCATCAAGACAATCCACAGAGATCACATCCTGCCGATAGGGCAGTGGGTGCGACTCCCAAGGATGGAGACAGATGGTGATACACCTAAAAGGCCGAAGACTAGAGCTAAGACTTCCAAGAAATGGATGCAAACTTCCCTGGAATCTCAGACAATCTCACAGGTGTCCCTAGATTCAGATTCATCCTCTGACTCAGAGTATTGTAGACCATCCAGACCCCATTATACACTTTCAGAAAATGTGGCGCAAACAGCCAGAAGGACTGTAGAGCTCTCAGGTTCTCTAGAAGAGGAGGCAAGTGCCCTTCCTCAAATGAACGAGAGACAGGAAGATGGTTCAAGCGAGGAATCTCGGCATGAAAGAGAAGAGGAGATTAGTCAGGATTCTCATTCTGAAGCGGAAAGTGATCCAGATCAAGAAGAGTCTGGACCTGACACATGTTCCGATACTAGTGATGCATCGTGCCCAAACGAACCAGACAGTCCTAGTGTTTTGGGAAACCGAACGTCTAGAGACACTGACGCACGTCCAAAGAGAGCTGTGAAGCCTATTGTCAAATTAACCTATGATGAGCCAGGTAAAGGCCGAGATCAGCCAATTACCATTATACACAGAGGTGTTGTGATTAAAATTGGAAAAGGATAGAAAAGTAGATAAGTGTTAGCCACCCTTTCCCACTTCCTGTTGTTGAGTTAAAAGTTAAGTCTGTTGAGGACACCAGACATTTAGAAGGGGGAGGGTGTAGCCCAGATATTAATAGGTAGATATATAAATAATTAATGCGTAAATAAGTGTTATTAATAAATGTGATTTATATGGTTACATATTGACTTACTAGTACATGGTTAACAACAGATATTGCCTATTGTGCTTTAAAAAATGCCAAGTTCATGGTATAGAAAGTTGCTGAAGGTTAAAAATGTACAAGATGTGTATTTGTACTTTTGTTTTTTATAGAGTTGTTAATTTTTGGAACATAATTTCCTAGAAATTGTATAAGACTGAACAGGCTTTTATTTATTTATGTTTGTTAAAACCGGAAGTTTGGGGCGGAAGAATAGCGGAAAATAGCGGAAAAAAGAGACGGAGAAGGAGAGAGACTGAGAGGAGAAGCACATGCTACTGACGCAGTGACAAAGTTAGGTTTAAGTAGTGTTCTGTCAGAGTTTACTTGCAGGTGTTAGACTGTCGGCATGATAATCGAAAACCAATGCAAACTTCTGTGAGACACTGAGGAGTTCGGATAGAATTTCCTTTAGTTTGATATTTTCTGGATACCAGCTCGTTAATACAGCGAGGGGATTTTAGCAACGTGAACAGTCTGAGCGAGTTAGCTAACCCAGCTACACGTGCTTCGGAGGACTGTTGCTAATCTGGAGATACGGAATAACTGCGTGACTGGGATCAACAGCTGCTACTCGGCGTGTGAGCAGGAACAGGACAGCAGGATTCAGTGGATAATCTCGGAACAGGGAAATAAGGTACCGTCCGTTTATTTTTGGTTTGTTGCTCTTAGGAGTGAAACGACCAGTGAGTTTTTGGTCTCACCGACCCCAAGCACCGAATCAGGCCTGCAACGTTTTGTTTCAAGTAATTTTGATCATTTATTTGGAGATTAAACTAATTTTAAAAAAAGGGAAAGCCAATTGATTTACTCTATATGAAACTTTAATATTTGTTTAATTTGTTTTATTGTTTAAATAAACTTGAATATATTTTTCTAAACAAGCTTATTGATTGTTTATTGCTGTTTATGCATAGAAACTGTATTGTGAATTGTGTGAATTGTGAGTGCACATATATGTTTTATTTGGTGCTTATAGTATTTTTTTATTTTGCAATAGAGGTATATATTGTCATAGTGACCCAAGTCTTATTGTATTAAAATAATAGAATAATCTGAGTTATCATAAAGGTAAGATAGAATTAAAGGACTCAGGGCCCCTTTCTACATAAGTTAACAGTAGACGGGCTACACACACACACACACACGCACACACACACACACACACGCACGCACGCACGCACGCACGCACGCACACACACACACACACACACACACACACACACACACACACACACACACAGCAACAGCTGTGTTTATGCTGCAATTACTGGGTCCATCGTCGCCAGGCATCAAGGATTTTCCTCTTCTCGTGTCTCAGAAGAGAAAGAGAGAGACAGACAGACAGACAGACAGACAGACAGACAGATGAACAGATAGTGACTGAAAGAAAGAGAAAACCATAGAAAGACAGGGAAAGGGAGAGAGGAAGAAAGACACAGAGAGAGATAAAGGAGCCTCTTTTACACAGAAATCAAACTTCAAAGGCAATAATAAGATCCCATCAATACTGTGCTTTCCCTCTCATTTAAGAATTCACTCTAAATCCATGATAAAGCCATGTCAGCATTCTCTTTCAAGCAATGCGTGGCATTCTGCTAATTCAGTAGGCTTAGTAGTCACACAGTTGGTTAAGTGCAGGAATATTGCACCATTGTTCTGTCTATAAATACTGACTGGAAGCTGGCAACAGAGGTAATAACGGGTGAAACAAGGTGCACGTGAAAACAGAGAACACCCCAATAATGGAACGGAAGTCTGATGTTTTGAGATGCGTGATGTGTGAGTGACATGCCATCTGGAGGTACAACAGGAAACAGTTAGCAGTTAATCGGAAAACATCTTATATAGAGTAGACGAGATCACACATGCGTTATATACAGTAGATCAAACCATACATTTTTTATATATATTACATTAAATAAAAAATATGTACTATATAGTGTAGATAAGACCACGGATATCTTATATACAGTAGATCAAACCACACATATCTTAAATAGAATAGATCAGATATATACAGTATATTA
The DNA here is from genome assembly GCA_030347435.1 of Clarias fuscus. Lineage (NCBI taxonomy): Eukaryota > Metazoa > Chordata > Actinopteri > Siluriformes > Clariidae > Clarias > Clarias fuscus. The sequence goes on from CM059216.1 coordinate 5,560,670, forward strand.
TTAAATCAGACTACAGATATTTTTCAGCATTAATGCCGTAAGATGTAAAAATAACCAATGCCAATGCACCAATACACTGCATGCTACACACTGAGGCGGCTTAGAGCTGAATTAATCAGGTCTGTATGAATTGAAAAATGCAATTAAAGTGCGATGTTGTGGGGGTCTTACTTTCACTTTATTAGTGTGATTTCTGTGTGAAGAGAGGGATGTAGAGTGGCAGAGTGGGAGAGGTACCAACTGAGATATACTGTAATGTTCATCTCTGATACCGTTAGTGGTACAATGAAGTAGGAGCTCTCTCACTCACTCACACACACACACACATCCACACACACAAACACCGTTTGATGTGTGCACTTCTGTTTCTTCAGCTATTATTATGATGTGTAATTACCTTTATGTGTTAATTACAGTGTGTTGAGATGAACACGTTTCTGCATGTAGTGGAAACAACTTAAAACATTTACACACAGACCAGTGCTGCAGGGCAGCAGTAAACACATGCACGCATGCACTCACACACACGCCATTACTGTTAAATTTAACTGCTGGGTGGTCTGAGACAGGAAGGGAGAGAGAGCAGGAGAGAGGGATGAAAGGCAAAGAAAAGGGAAAGACATACAGGCTAAAGGTGTGATGAACCAAGAGTTAAAAATAAATGAAAAAGAGTATGAAGAGATGAAAAGGAGGAGGGAAACGAACCAGGGAAATAGAGAGTGTGTATTAGTGCGTGATTATAGTGTGTGCTTGCGTGTGATTATACTGAGTGTCTGTTACCAGACTACCAGACTAAATGGGCATCGTGCAATCTGTGGCAAAGCTCCTGATTGGCTGGCTGTGACATTATAATTTCTCAGTGTGAATTTGTGTGTGTGTGTGTGTGTGTGTGTGTGTGTGTGTGTGTGTGTGTGTGTGTGTAGCCTGAGGAAATAGTAATAAAGTTAGTGAAACTTTGACATTGTGACCCAAAAAGCAGTCAGAGGTCACAGACGAAGACATGTTAGACCCACACATCTATGTACACACAAACACACACACACACACACATACACACACACACACACACACACACACACACACACACACACACACACACACACACACACACACACACACTTTCTAACATCATTCCATCCTGTACTGTTTTCTTTGTGTGTGTGTGTGTGTGTGTGTGTGTGTGTGTGTGTGTGTGTGTGTGTGTGTGTGTGTGTGTGTGTGTGTGTGTAAGGGTCAGCGTGTGTGAGTGAGGGTCAGGGGACAGGTAAAGACTGATATTTGTGGTATTTATGAGTCTCACCTGGACCTTCAGGTTTAAGGCAGACACAGAGGCACACGTTTGTCACATTCCTCCTAAACGAGAGATTTATATTTTATGGCTGTGTTCATCGTGCATCGTGTCTGGTTTTATAAAGTCCCCCTCTTGGTGTCTTTTATTCACAGTCAGGCTTCCAGAAATTATATCAAGCACATTTCTTCCTTTTTGACTATAGAATATAACTAGAAATAATAAATAAGTCTTTACAGGTTTATTGGAATATGATGTCAAAGGCCACTCCCACTGCTGCTGTCTACATCAGTGTCGCACACTTCTCAATTTTTGCAGTTTTCTAAACAAACAGACTAAATCTAAACAGACATACTGTATAATACTGTATTTCCCAGATGGCTTTATTATGATTATTGCACCTAAAGATGAATTTAAAACCAGGCAACAAATCTACAGCACCCCAAGCAACACACCCTCAGTCACAGGGACACTGAACCCCTGGTACACTGACACACTAGGTCATTGGGACACAAGCCACTGAGAAACTGGGACACAGGGACACTTCGACACTAATACACAGGGACACAAACACAGACACTACAACACTCAGTCACAGGGACACTGAGAGATTAGGACAAACTGGAATGATGGGACACTAAGACATAGAGACACTGTGACACCAAGACAGAGAGAGACGCTGAGATACTGGAACTCAATTGCACAGTAATACTGGGACACCAAGACATTACTGGGACACTGGGGCACTAAAACACAGGGACACTCAGATGCAAGGACACTGGAACAGTGGGGCACTGAGTCACAGCGAGACAGGGACATTTGAACACTGGGACACTGAGAGGCCTGTGCATTGGAACACTGCAGCACTTGGACAAATGGACATTAGGGCACTGATAAACTGAGACATTAAGACGTCGGGGCACTAAGACACTTTGACACGGGAACATTGGGGCACTTGGACACTGAAATTCTGGGAAACTAAGACAGAGGAACACTGGAATTACTGAGACACAGGAACACAGAAACAAAGAAAGGAATAGAGACACTTGGACACTCGGGCACTTGGATTGTGAAGGCCAGCTGTGGGAAGGAAATTTTTACCAGGGGCAATCATATAAGTTAGATTTGTCTTCACACACACACGCACGCACGCACGCACACACACACACACACACACACACACACACACACATTTTTATTCAACAATTCAACATAGTTATTTTTAATTTCGACAAATTCCCCCCTACTATACGACAATAAACTATACAATACTCTAATTACTATAGTAAACTATATCTGTCACATATAAAAACATCACTTTATTTTTGAAAAAACTAAATCTGGCAATCTTAATGGTGTGAGCTACACACAGGTAATTTTAATATGAATGTCCCCAGAAAAGCGACTGCTTAACCCGACTCTGAACACCAGAAACCTCTCCTGCGTAAAATGAGTCAAACACTCCGGCTCAAAAACAGCAGCAGAAGGAGAGAATCACAGAGGAGAGGAACTGTTTACCGACTGCTAATAAACCCTTATTAGAACTCTTCACTTGGGATTCTGCCCACATGAACCTTGGCTCTGTTCTCTTCCCACAATCCCCTGCTTCACCTGGCTTTTCCTCTCTATATGAACACACTGGACGTATTTAACACTACTTCGCTGCGATTATCTGGTTAGAGAAGAAGCCTTGTTTGAGCTAAACCAGAGTAATGTGTACAAACAGACACTTCATTATTCCAAGAAGACGACAGTTTGCGTCACGTTTCCAAATCAGTGCCATGAGGAGAGTTTTAGCCCAGAACACATTCAGAGAAAATTATAATAACGGTAACACCCTGTGTGTTTTGTGTATTTAGCATATATTTATGATGCAACCTTCTCTCTCTAACTCTGGCTCTCATTACTTGCAGTTTGACTAAAATATCGATGGGAGAAAAGCCGCTTGTTCCTCATAAGGGGTGTGCTGGTTATGCTTTTAAACAGTCTCAACACACACACACACACACACACACACACACACACACAGTGGTGGTGGTATGTATCTACCATGAATCTACACTATATTATATTATAGTTCAGAAATTAATAATGAAAGATACAACGCTTGCCTCACATGCTGTGTGTATGTGTGTGTGTGTGTGCGCGCGCGCGCTAGTGTTTAATGTTTCCCATCTGTTTTGCCTAAACGGCTTGTAACGGCCTTGTTGGTTAGCGTTAGCAGGTTTTGTTATCCCCCCCCTGGTGAAGCTGGTGGTTGTGTGGGAACATCCACGAAACCATCCAGGCAAATGAGTTCTGGCCACTAAAGCTGCTCAAGTGCTCCGTCTTAGCGACAGATTCATGATGTGAGGTGAAAAAAATTATGACTTTCGTCTTGACCCAAATTTAAATACCAAAATTAAGTCCTTAGGAGGGGTACAGAATGTGCACTACTGAGGGCAATCATTTACACTCCCACAATCATTTACTCTGTATTTTTTAAAGTTTCAATACAGAATAAAAGCAAAATTAAATAAAACCAGAATAAAACTTTCACAAAAAAAAAAAAAAAACCCTCTGACTGTTACTCTATTGTAACTCCTTCCACTAATGTTACGGGAAAATCTCTTTACTTACCAAAAATCACCACAACATTCTGTTTACTATCAGTGGTAGTGTGCACTGTAGACATGCCTGTGAAAGAGTTGTCGCAAAAATGTGTAAAAATTATAATGTACCAGAGCAATCGCTTTCATCTTAAAATAAACCTACAATACTGTCAGAGCTGCTATTATAGAGAATTAATCAACAGTCTTTCAATATCAAACCATTATGAAATATGAGTTATGAAGGAATTATACCTCCCTGCATAGTAACACACACACACACACACACACACACACACACACACATACAGCTACAGAGTTCCTCTGAGGAAAGGACGGAAGTTTCAGCCGCAGAGAGAGAGAGAGAGAGAGAGAGAGACCAAGAGGTTCGACTCGGACGCCTCTTGCTGCTGAGTTTGAGTGAAAGTTTAACCAGTAAAAGAGTTTAAAAAGCAAAAGGAAGAAAGGTTTCCATTGTTCTCATGGCCACTCCCCCTTCTTTGCCCCTCCCCAGGTGTCTCTCTGTCCGTCTCTCTCTGTGTCTCTCTCTGCCTATAAGTCTCTCCTTCTCCCTTTCTGCATTTTCTACTCTTTTCTTCTCTCTCTCTCTCTCTGTCTCGCCCACAGGTCCATTGGGAAACTCTGTAACTCTGTACAAATCAAACACGCTGGACTTCTGTTTCGAGTTTGAGGCTGAAGTGCAGCAGTTCCTCCCCCATGAAGCCCTCCTTTGTTCGACGAGCAACTTTTTCTCAGAACCAGGGGAAAAAGAGAACGAGTCCACAAGAGCGGCCATGCCAGTGGCTCATTCCTGATGCTTTCCACTAGTGGCTATGCAAACTCTCCATGCACTAAAAGAATGCGTAGACGTCAGATGATGTACATTCACTCTGGCCTAAGCGTTCGTATTTCACCTCACGCTGCTTTTGTGTTTGTCTCTTATTTAAGGGTTCTACATTTTCTATAGCAGAGTGCTGCTTTTTCAGACAAGGGTTCAAATAGAGGACAATAATGCCTAGAACTAAAGAGGAAAATAAAAAATGTTGAGAAATATATTACTGTTTGAAAGAACCCAAGTTAAAATGTGTGCCCGGTGTTTATTAGATTTATTTCAACCAAACATTAGTCTGGAACACTGTAGGAATTTTCTCCTTAAAGCAGAGTCTTTCACTTTCACATTCCACTTGGAACACCTTTTGTAATATAAGAATATATTACAAAGAACACATAAGGAAGGAATGGTTTATAATGCTTAAAACAAATGTTTTCTGATAATTATTCTCTGAACAGTGACACTTGAAGGTGTGTTATTGGATGTGTTCATTAATAAGTAATAGAACAGCAGCAGTTCTCAGAACCTCACATCCTGGAAAAAGGAAAAAAACGAGTTTTGGTTCTGAGTTATCACTCTCTAGGGGAGAAGGGAGGGGATTTGGAACATGCACAGTCCTCAGTGTGGTGTTTTTTTTTTTTTTATTTGGCAACTCAGGGAACCCGTGTCAATCACAGTGAAAACATTTAACCTCAAAAAAATGTAATTATCTGCGTTCTGCGCCGTGCCGATTTTATGCCCAAATACCACAGACTCGGCCGTGCGGATAGAAGCAGCGCCAAAACAATTAAACTCCACGTCCAAACTTTTCCAAATTGCATTTCTAGTGTTTAACTTGTCTCGAGTACGAGTGTGCAACAATACCAACGATTCCTAGTCTCAGAATCATCCAAACCATGACTGAGGACTTCGATCCATCCTGGTGTCTACATGCAAGTCAAGTAGGCTTTTATTGTCATTTTAACAATATACAGTACAGTTTAGTACACTCTGATACAAAACAACGTTCCTCCTGAAGGGGGTGAAGGGACTACATACAGTGCATACAACATAAATGAACAAAACTAGCTAACTAACTGACTAGCTGAGACAAAACCAATTAACCCAATAAGTTAACAAAACAATCTAAGTACTATACAAAAGACAACATAAAGTGTACACACAAATGTGCAAACAAGAGTGACAACAACACACTGTAACTTTAGATGGCCTTTCTGTTCCATCAAGTGCAACAGTAAAAGACCTCGGTGTGATTATAGATTCCAGCCTTTCGTTTGAAGCACATGTAGATAATATTACCAGGATAGCTTTCTTTCACCTTAGAAATATTGCCAAGATAAGAAACACATTGTCACTAAATGATGCAGAAAAACTAGTTCATGCTTTTATCACCTCTAGGTTGGACTATTGTAATGCCTTACTGTCTGGTTGTTCAACTAGGTGTATAAACAAGCTTCAGTTAGTACAGAATGCAGCAGCGAGAGTCCTCACTAGAACCAGAAGATACGAGCACATCACCCCTATCTTATCTACACTGCATTGGCTCCCTGTGAAATTTCGCATCAATTTTAAGATACTACTTCTGACATTTAAAGCACTAAATGGTCTCGCGCCACAGTATTTGAGTGAACTGCTAGTGTCTTACGATCCGCCACGCCTACTTCGATCAAAGGATGCACGCTGCCTGTCAGTACCACGTATTATTAAAACTACAGCAGGGGGCAGATCTTTTTCTTACAAAGCCCCAAAGTTATGGAATAGTCTTCCTATTAATGTTCGGGACTCAGACACAGTCTCAGTGTTTAAGTCTAGGCTAAAAACCTATTTATTTAGCTAAGCATTTTGGTAAATAGATTTGCCTCAGGTAAAGGCGCAGATCTGGGGGACTCATGGATGTAGAGTATTCTGGTGAACTGGTATGTTTAGATGCTGTCCTCCCCACTCTCATTGATCACTCAGGTTTGTTGACGGTGAGGTGATTGGTTGCTTTACATCTCAGGGAGCCCTCATGTCTGTGTTTCCTTCTGGCTCTCCCTTTTAGTTATGCTGTTATAGTTAGTCCTGCCGGAGTCCCTGCTTGCACTTTGCACTAAATATACATTCACCTTATACATGTTGACTGTGACCAGACCTAACTGCCATCTCTCCTTATTTTCTGTTCTCTCCTCTCTCTCGCTCCCTCTCTCCTTTCCCTCTCTCTGTATCTCTGTCGAGCTATATCACTCCTGAGTTGCCAGTGATCCAGACCCCTCTGCCCTCTGGAGCCGTCTAACCCGTCCTGGAGTCCTGCTTCTGGTTGGAGATCTCGTCGCATGGATGCCCCGTGTGGTCTGCCTGGATTCGTGTGGTGGCTGGGGATGGTTCCATGAAAACTGTCCTGTCATCGATTGATGCTCTGGGGACCTGTGACTTCAGTTGTTCGATAGCTCAGGACTGGAATCTCCTACAGTCTACCTGAGCCTCCAGGAACAAACTGGACTCCTTTTAATTTTAATTTTAAACACATCTCCTGTTATACTGAACTTCCAGTACACATTATTATGCTGATCAATCCCTGCTATCCGTTATCACCCAGATGAGGATGGTTTCCCTGTTGAGTCTGGTTTCTCTCAAGGTTTCTTCCTATTACCATCTCAGGGAGTTTTTCCTTGCCACCGTCGCCCTCGGCTTGCTCATCAGGGACAATCTTATCATTTTGATTCATACACATTACATACAAACTTACTTCTGTTATTGTGTAAAGCTGCTTTGCGACAATGGCAATTGTTAAAAGCGCTATATAAATAAAATTGACTTGACTTGACTTGACTTGAACAACAACATGACACACTCTTTGGTAATGAGGCAATGAGGAGATGATAGATGAGAAACAGCAAACATTTCTTGCTAGTAGCAGCAAAGATAGAAAAGAGTTCATGTGCCAATTACAGGTAATAAATATTGTATTATTGTATTTTTCTTCTCAGTTCAGCCCACTGTATTGAGGTGATTGAGGTTATCTGAGTGAGTGAATGAGTCTGTGTGTGTTTAATACGGATAATACAGATGGCTAGTGGGAAAAAAATATTACACAGTCTCGATGTAAAGGCCCGAATGCTTTGTTACAAATGGCAGAAGGGGGGAAGAGTGAGTATGAGTCTGATCAGCCACAATGCTGGTGGGTTTACAGATGCACCATTTGGTGTAGATATCTGTGACAGAGGGAAGAGATACTCCAATGATCTTCTCGGCTGTCATCACTATCCGCTATAGGGTCTTGCGGTCCGAGATGACACAATCCCCAAACAAGGCAGTGATGCAGCTGTAGAGCTCTCAATAGTCCCTCTCTAGAAGATTTTGAGAATCAGTGGTGGAAGCTGGAGCTTCCTCAGCCTTTTTAGGAAGAAAAGGCGCTGCTGGGCTTTCTTGTTCAAAGAGCTGGTGTTGATGGACCATGTGAGATTCTCCACCAGGAACAGCATTCGAACGTAGGTGTCCTTGTCTACATCTAGGTGTGTGAGGGCCAGATGGAGTGTGGTGGAGATGGCGTCATCCGTGGAACGGTTAGGACGATACACAAACTGCAGCAGGTCCAGTGAGAGCGAAGCAGTTCATGATGATATATGCGAGTGCAACATGGCGGTAGTCATTGTGACAGGACACATGAGACTTCTTCGGCACGGGTACAATGGTGGTTGTCTTGAAGCATGTGGGAAAAACAGTCACAGTGTCCTGTAGTTGGTGATGTCTTGTGAATTGTGGTTGTGAATTCTCTGAGAGTGTGTGTGCTTCACCTCTCTGATACCTCATTCTGAAGTCTCAGGTCTTCAGAGTCATTAAGAAGAAGATGACATGTCGAAGATCATGGAGAACCTTGGAGACCTGGAACACTTAATCCATCTCAAACAAAGTTTTCATGACATCACATGACATCATTAGGATCCTACACAAGTCACATGACATCATTAGGATCCTACACATTAAAAAACAAATGCCAAACTTGCAGTAAATCAGATGAATGTGGTCTCCTCATGATTCAGAAACCAGAACACGTATGGAGTTTTTTTTTTTGTAGGTTTGTAAAGTAAAATTCCTGAATAGCACTAAAGTGAAATTCCTGAATAGCTGCAGCTCTTTTGAAAATGGTGAAGGTTCACACACAATTTGTACAGTAAAGCTGTCACCGTGAATTTTATAACAACTTTAAACACAAAAAAATGGCTGGAGTCAGAATGTTTCACAGTGACTTCACACAGCATGAACATCAGGAGAACTCACATATCACACTGCAGGAAGATGAGGAGAACTCACACATCACACAGCAGGGACATCAGGAGAACTCACACATCACACTGCAGGAGCATCAGGAGAACTCACACTTCACACAGCAGGAGCATCAGGAGAACTCACACATCACACTGCAGGAAGATGAGGAGAACTCACACATCACACAGCAGGGACATCAGGAGAACTCACACATCACACTGCAGGAGCATCAGGAGAACTCACACATCACACTGCAGGAAGATGAGGAGAACTCACACATCACACTGCAGGAAGATGAGGAGAACTCACACATCACAGAAACGGTATATCAGGAAAGGTTCTGTAAATGAGTCTGATTAGGAAAAATCTTTACTCTGTAGTGTTCTACATAGAAACATTTAAGGCTCTGTTAAAACTAGAACCAAATTATTCGTAATAAAGGATTTTCTTCCAACAGTCAAAGTTCTGAGATCTTCTTGAAACACTCTCTGACTTTCCTTAAGAGGGACAGATAAAAGGGTTCATTGTCTGCCAAATTAATGTCCTGATTTTAACCCCCACCCACTTTTCATTGACCCCGCCCCCACTCATCTCAATTGAGTTAAATTATAAACTTCATCATTACGTGTATGATATTTATTCTTGTGTTTTATGTTTTTGTGGTAAATCATCAATTTCTACTCATTCTGTGAATTAATAAATGCTTAAATCAATTAATAATGTGTGTGTGTGTGTGTGTGTGTGTGTGTGTGTGTGCGTGTGCGTGTGCGTATACGTCTGTCTGTCTGAACACAGGTTACTTGATAGAGACAAATAAAGTGAATGGTGGAGTGTTTATTTCTCTCTCTCTCTCTCAGCTCGTCTGTTAGCAGTTAAATCTGGGCTGAAGCAGAGAAACAGGGGACAGACTCTGCTTTAACACCAGACTAAACACTGTCAGACAAAAATATACTTTTTCTTTTTTACCTCATGATTCTACTCAGGTTTAGATGAGGTTCTAGAAGATCCTTTTAAGAAAAGAAATATATATTTTAATAACCATACGAAACATCTGAGGTAAACGTTGACATTTGGCATGTGTCTGTGTGTTCAGGTTATCCGAATGTCAGGAGTGTCCCCCCATCCTGCATGATGTCACAGTAACATGGCTCTACATGAACTCATGATCACTAATGGGTAGCAAAATGTAGGAGTACATGTTGTTTCACACTTTGATGTTTTGTCAAGTGCAGACACTTCTCTGATAAATCCATTTCAGGAACGCTCTCCTAGCTATTTAGCAACATAGTCAGGCTTGGATAGTAAACCACAAATAAAATGATTTACCATGAACAATGTGTACATTTTATTACATAGCTTGCAAGCTAGTGGGGAAAACCGACTGGTCATTGAAATGCTAACGCAGCAACAAACAATTCACTATAGAAGTTTAATATTTACCCAGTGTAAAAATTGTAGGCCGTTTATAAAAATATATATACAAGGAGCGTTCATGTCAAACTGGAACTTGGGATGAAATTTCTGCCGGAATGATGGCGTAAACTGATTGACATTTGCAGAAGAGTTCAAGGCACACAGTATGGTGCTGAGATCCTTATCAAACAAACACATCTGTCTGTGGGAACAGTACACACAATCTTTCACCAACTCCACTTGCACATTACAGAAACCCGGCTGGGAGTTATTGCCACATGCCTCGTACAGTCCCGACCTCGCTCCAAGCCATTTCCACATGTTTGGGCCACTTAAGGAGTTCCTGTGAGGCCATTGTTTCAGATGTGAAGCAGGCAGACTGATCATGACTCTGGCTATGGAGAAAACTTTCTACCTTCTTGGTCTCCAGGCACTAGTGAAACACTGGGATAAATACATTATCCCCTGTAGCAGGGAATTATAAAGAAATAAATGGAGTTTTTACTTTCATAAAAAAAATAAGTTTTTCAATCAAAAGTTCCAGTTGGACTTAAACGCCTCTCACATATTATTATTAAGATGCTCTTGTTGCAGAAGGTTTGCTTCAAACTACTCAGGGAAGAATCCTAACTCCTCTTTAATAAAACATTTGAGGTTTACAAGTGCTTTTGAATGTGCTCTTTTTCCTTTGCATTTCGCCTTTAAAGTAGACGTTTCTCAACTACTAAGCTAATCAGACTACTTCTCATATTTCATTTGGTTATTTTATTCAATCCAATCCAATTTATAACAATGTCCAATTAAACTGCACACAACTGTGATAATTGGTCTTTAAAAAGAGTGGCACCACACATGCACACACACACACACGCGCGCACGCACACACACACACACACACACACACACACACACACACACACACACACACACACACACACACGCCTGAGATGGAATATAATAGCTTTTTTCTTTTAATTTATACTCATGATATACGTTACCATGGCAACAAGTACCATACACTCATTGTTCCTGGTTCGATTTTGTCTCCCACTCCATCTTGTTTTTGGGGCATTATCCTGTTGTGCCCAGCTGTTTGGTATTAGTTTATACCCTGCTATGCGTGTGAATCTTTTGACTTTTTCTGGGTTTTTTTGGTTGTTTTTTTTTTTTGCTATTTTAAGTCATCCTCTCTTTTCGTTCAAGTTTCACAACCCTTTGGATTTCCCCAAATCCCAGAAATGTTACGTTGGAGTTTGGCTTGTCTCTCGTGCACATTGCAGTTAATTTCTTTTTTAGAGACAGTCTTGATGTAGAGTCAGGGGACGACAGATGTTTTCTAAGAGGCAATGAAAGAGTAGCTCCTCCAGTTTAGCATAGTGCAATAGACGGTGCAATAATGGGTGTGGCCTAAAGTAAGTGGGTGGGGCTTGTCAGTTAAAAGTGTATATAGAGGATGATGTACTGTACAGGAGTGAGACAAAAGACATCAAGTGTGTGATGGTGCAAATATGTATAAATGAGACAAAGTGTGCTTCTGTGTTTATTTATTTTTTTACTGGTAACTGGGATCCTCCTGAAACAAAATTCCAGAAACCAAAACAGTCAAACTGTAATGAGAATCTGAAAGCAGACAATCGTTCCACTCCTGCTGAAAACTGCAGCAGGTCTAAAATAAGAACCTTGACTCATGCTTATCTGCTTTTATATTCCTCACACACACACACACACACACACACACACACACACACACACACACACACACACACACACACACACACACACACACACACATGCACACACACACACACACACACACACAGGGCCTCATGAGTCTCTGATGGTTTCCAGATGGAGCGTCGGCTGCTTTGTGAAAACAGATTTTCCACAGTGGCCTTGATCACATTTTAGCGAGCGTAGTGCACCACTGAGAACCGTTTCTGTTCTTTGAATATTAAACTGCCCACACGCACCGTCACTAAACACTTTCCTCAAGGGTTGTTTGCCATCATTTATGATATGAAAACACTTTGGTGCTGTAGAGTTCTACAAAGAGCTTTTCTTTAAGTGTTCATCAAAAAAAGGCAACCCAAAGAACCTTTTAGGATGGTGTTTAGAACACTTTAGGAAAAACGAGTTCTTTGATTGTTCATTGCATAATTAAAGTGGCACGGTGGTGTAGTGTACTGTATAGCACTGTGGCCTTGCACCTACTGTACAGTGTTGAGTGTTTGATCTGTGTGCGTGGATTTTGTATGTTCTTCCAGTGCTTGGTGGGTCTCCTCCAATAATAAGGAGTTATTCCTCCTGATAAGTTTTTATGGAATGACTGAGTAAGTGCATAATTAAAATAAAGAGCTTCACTTCTAGATTGTCTTTGAGTAAAGACTGTAGGTTCCTCCAGAAGTAGGTTCTATCCTTCACAGCTTCTTCCAGAAGGATACGAATAACCCAAGCATTTTAAGCGTTGCTTTATTTATCTGTCAATGCTGGGATTGAAGTCTTAAAAGTTCTAAAATATTTTTCAATATATTTCCTGACCAAACTGAGAGAAAATAAAATAATTTCCTAAAAATTATGGTCAGCGGCACAAAAAGATTGAATTTTTCTTGACACCGATCAGCGTCCTCCGCCTCTTCGTCCTCCTCCTCATCGTCCTCATAATCATCATTATATAATCCATCCCTAATAAACACCAGGACCCTTTAAAAACGCTATGACTTTTAATATCATGCACAGAATCAGTGCTAATGTGGACCTGATATTCCACAAATAATCGGAATAAAGACCATCATCTAAACACATCAACTCCAATCTGAACAGAACAAATTTTCAATTTGAATATGGATGGGTTGGCGGGTGGTGGGGGGGGGGGGTTATTTGGTAATTTGTTTAATAGGTAAATATTAGCTATGTAAACATTTAATCTGATCACTTCTCTCTTGTTTGAATAAAAATATTCTTTCTGAACGTTTGCCCAAAGTGGTGATGGACACCCATTCAATGATGGACGAGTTTCCAGGATGGAACTTGAGCTTCCATCAGTTAACAGTGAGAAGAAACAACTCTCTCCTACTGTACCTGTGTTTTTTTTTCTTGCACTGAGACTCTGGCTGAGGAAGGAGCACTGATTGGTTCTGCATTTCACATGTTGCAAAGTATTGAAGTATTTTGCCATGTGAACTGTTAAACTGGAATTGCTAGGAACTTATTGGAACTGTTTATTGGAATAATTTTAAAGAAATATTGTATTTGTTAATGTGCGGGAGCTACTGTTTAATTCTTAAAACAGCAATCATCTGCAAATTGTTTCACTGAAGAAAAAATGCAACAAGAGAACAATGAAGTTTTGCTTTTTAGCATAGCATGTCGTCATTGTGTAACAAATGAAAAGCAATACTGTCTGTGTCTTTTCCTTGTATGTGTATCTGACACGCACGCAGTCCTTCTCTTTACGGACGTTTCGTGAAACCTGAGGCATGTGTTAAAGGATCGGGAAGCAGACATTTTCAGCGAGGTGTAAAGTCACGCAGGGTGAAAGGCTGACTTCATTTCTCTCTTCTGCTGTCACTATGCCGACGACGAGTTTCGATTTTCATTTCGCTGTGATCTGTGTTCACATATTTCTCTTGTATGACTCATGTAGAAGTATTTTTGGTCTTAACCCCCAAAAAAAGAAAAAGTTTGGCCTGAAACTTATATTAAAGCACAGAAGCATAGGAGTGATGATGCTGGATCTGTGTTTCTCAACATCAAGTCGATGGATTTGGCCGGCATAGGGCACAGGATCGTGTGGAGCCTCAAAAAAAAAAAAAAAAACTGACTCACATTAAACTCTAATAAAAGAAATAAGAACAAAGAATAGACGCTTGGCGAGATTAAACAAGAACCCTGAAGCATAAAAACAGGGAATATGTCTGCTGCAACCCTTGATTTGTAAAAAAAAATTACATATGCAGTACAAGACTTTAAATAGCATGTTTTACGTTCAATTTATTCATTTTGTTCGACTTGGCATTATCTAGGGAACCAAAGGAACATGTCATGGGTAAGAGAATTCGAGCTGACTGTCTGACAGGAACCAGATCCAGCGTGCAGTGATGTGGCTTTAAAGCGGATCCGCTACATGTTCCTCTGATACATATACACGATATAAAAAAAAACACGCACATGGACGACATCACAATGAAGTCCAGGTCTCAACCCACAAGCATCTGTTTCTTATTCTGCACACAGAGGAATTTAATTACATTAACATGAATGAAAGTCTGTAGACTGGGAGATTCTGAGTGGTAAGAAGGTGTTGATTAATTCTCTATAACAGCAGCTCTGACAGTAGTGCAGGATTACAGTATGTTAACATGCACGCTATGACACATTATAGTTTCTATAGCAAAGATTCTTTCTCATCCCTGTGTACCTTTTTTTACATTTTGCGTAAGGAGGAATGTATTCAAGTGTCCAGGAGCCTGCGCTTCTTTACATTTTTTCAGTTACTTATAATCAGTAATAATCAGTTCAGGTTTAATACTAACTCCTGCTTTCCACATGTGGCATGAATGTACATAATTCAGTCTAAAATCAAGATTATATTACAGCAACCTACTGTCGCTTCCAGTTTTGTAAAAATAAATCAATCAATTGTGTCCACTGATATTCTTATAGTTCTTAGATGACCCATAAGGAATCAGAAACACAAACACACTGATGTTCTGCAGTGGAAATGTAAGAAGTTGGCGTGTTCTTGGGTTCCCTGCACGCCGGTTTGACTCTGATTTATTCCGTATTGTTCTTTTATAAACCACACAATCACTAGTTCTGCATGAACTGAGGCCTGCTGAAATCTTTATTTTATTTTTTCAGTTTTTAAAAAAATATATATTTATATACATAGAAATGACTTGAATTTCCTAGAAATTACTCGAATCCGAAACCACAAGGTCCACATCGTCTCTCTAACTTCCTTAAATGGCAAAAAAAAAAAAAAAAAAAAATCACAATTAACATTTGCTTAGTTTATATTGTAAATATACTGTACGTATTCACCTTTAAGAGAAGGTTTTGGGTGAATTGACGTTGCGGCGATAAACAAAGTTTTATTTACACAGCACTTAAACTGAAATTAAATATTATTCCGTTCTCGTGATTCCTCGTTTCTGTCGGTGTGGGAACTTGGACGTGAGCCTCGATGTGACTGAGGATTTACAAAATGCTTTATTTTAGCATTTTCTTCCAGGAAACCGCTGGCTTCATCGCAGCTTACTGATGATGTGTGAACTCTCCTGAACCAGAGAGAGTTGAAAACATCTGGATTAAACACAGAACCCCATCTCAAACTAGAGCTATAAATATGCAGTATATTTACACAATAAAAATAATCAGATACATCCTCAGTAAGGTCACATGACTGTATTATACCATTTAATTTAGTTCGATGAACATTTGCTAGGGTCACATGATCATCATGTCTATACATTTATACCATAAATCATTCAAAGAGACCCTTATAATGGGTATGTATGTGCATTACATTTGTATATATAGTGCTCAGCATAAATAAGTACAAGATCTCAATTAACACAAGAACAATTTCCAAAATTTTAAAAAGTTTAATAGAAAATGTGTTTAGCTCATTTCAGGAAGGTAAGGTTAATAATATAACTTTGATTACCAAATCTTCAGTTTTACTCAAACTAGTTGAAAATTAATACGTCCCTCCCCCCACCCCCAATAAAAACTACTACATCTGGTATTTTGCATGACCTCCATGATTTGTAAGGACTGCACGAAGTCTTCTCTGCATGGAATGAACTAGTTGGCGACAAATTGCATATTTATCTGTACATGTATCAACCTGTAGTTGAATTCTTGTTAATTAGGGTTTTGTTGTCCAAAATATAGCTGTTATCCTAAGACTTTCAGTGGGGTGTATTAATTTTTGCAACATGGTCCTGAATGAATTTGTTAGGAAAAAAACTGTTTACTGTTGCAAATGAACAAATATTGTTTTTGGCACAACAAATATTGCGCTTTTTTTTAGGTTGGTTCAATTTCAGATTTCAATTCCAGATGTGGTAATGACACTGATATACTGTACTGTACTATTCCATTACAGCTAATATGACTAAACTGATAGCTATTTTGATAAGGACTGTACTGAATATTGGTGTTAAATTCTGTTCAGTAATGTTCATGGCGCAACATCACGCTAACACACGCCGTAAATCACTGCTCAAAGCTCAAGCTGGAAACGGACAATGAGCATCAAATAGCACTTCGCTAACAGGTCAAATAATTGTCCTCCCTCCAAGAAGGTTTCTAAAGAAAAGATTTGCCATGTCGGCTTAAATGTTGTGCCGCTGTTGTTTTTGTCTTTCCTCCTCACGCAGTGAGTCACTGCGGGGAACAAATGACATCCTAGCATGCTTTCCTGCTTATTCACAGCAACCAAGCACAGAAACACTTCTCCAAGATCCACTCTGTGAGCAAGGAAAATATTTTTTAATTTTTTGCAAAATGACACCAGTAGCTTCAATGTAATCTTCAGAGATGCTTGTAATCTTCAGCTAACTCACTTATTTATTTATGTTAATGCTAAAAATATATTGTGTAGCTAATACCAGAAGAAAAACCTTACAAAAGCAACGCTAATGTTAAAATGATATAGCAACAGGTGTAATTTATCAGTTACACTTAAACGTAAATTACCCTTATTACTAGTGCTATTGCTAGACATAACATTTATGCTAGCATGATTTAACATTAGGCAAGTTACAGGTATATAGTCTATAAGATGCTCAAATTGAGCATGTGTAGAGTTTATTCTATATTCATGCTAATGCAAAAATGCTAATGATAAATAAAAAGAGGTCACTCTAGTTATTGCAAAAAGTAGTTTATTACATTATATGCATTTAAAGCAAAATTTTATTATTATTATTATTATTAATAATAATAATAATAATATATTATTATTATTATTATTATTATTATTATTATTATTATTGCCAAAAACAAAAACAAATCGGATCCTGTGCAGTCTATTAAATATCCACGTTCTCAGTAACACGTGGCCAAGAGGATCGGACGAGTGGAATGCCAACGTGTGCTAACGTGGCCGTTACATCATCCAGCCTGCTACTGTCCGGACCATATTCATGTGGCAAATCCACAAATCACTGCTTAGACTCCGGACATGAAGGGAACATCCCAGAAATAGCAAGAAAAAAAACCTCAAAATAAAGAACTACTCGAATATCACTCAGGATCTCCTTTAATCTTCTGCTTCTATCATAAGCCTATGATTTGCAGCTGAGCTATTGTCAGAGCTCTTGTTCTACACTGTAAACCCTAATGCTAAAAGTAATTAAACAAATTGAGTACTGTTAACATAAATAATAAGTAACATTAGGTCTTAATTAATAGACCTTTTTGAGTATTCAGAACTTTTTGGTATTCATGAGATTGTAGATTACACCTTTCAAGTTAGCTGAACAAATCTGATATTTTAAGTAATTGTAAGTACTTAAGTAACAGTAACTGTCACCTTAAAGTTCCACCAACTTAAACTCTATAGCGCACTGCTGGCTAAGTGGTAGGTGTTTCGCCTGCCTTGTCAAAGGCCCGGGTTTGATTCCCAACAGCTGCAGCAACAATTTATTTGATTTGCAACAAGTTCAACAAACTTAAAAATTGATAGTTCTGTTGACTTAAAATTGGAAACATCATTAGTTTAAAAAATTTATGTAACTGATTACCTCGAATATTTTGAATAAAATTTTTAAAAAAATACAATCTAACCCATGGCATGAACCTGTGAGAAACAGGTGCAGATGACAACAGATGATCAGGCCAGTGATTAGTATAGTAGTGATGCTGAATGCTGAGTGGCTGGAATAGATGAGAGGGGAAACAAGGTTTCTACTGAGATTAATACATGAACAACCGATTTTTAAATTGCACTTTGCAGCTTGTTACAGTAAATAATTTGCTCCTGTTTCTTTCATTTAATTCACATCATTTAAATGAATTTACTATGAAGAAATTAAGGGGGCTCAAGACCTCCCTATAGGACTGTATGTTTAGAAAAATAGATAAAATTATAGAAATAAAGTTGTATTTAATTCTATGCATCCTGGCCACACCCCTAATTATATCCCTGACTCTCAGGTGGGAGGAGCTATTAAACAAAAGGTGTGTTCCAGTTTGCATTAAAAATTGATTTTAGAACATTACCAAACCCGCTCAGAGAGAAATAAAACACTCTCTGTGACATCACTTTCTTGATTAGCATGCTGAAGGGTAGGGGGCGTGGCCTGAAGTCTGAGGGCAGTGCTTATATAGTAAACGTGATTATGATTATAATGTAGTCTGTCTTTGACCATTTAATTTCATTAAACTACCTTAATTGTATTACTGATATGATGATAAACGTTAATGATAAACTCCAGACCAGTTTGGACTTATAGAGAGAAAAAACGTCTCTGTAAACGGAAATTCCCTTAATGCTGAGAATATTCTATTAAAACATTCGCTAAAATATTCCGGGGTTTTTCCACATGTCTCAAACGCATCTGGTGTGTGTGTATGTGTGTGTGTGCCAAAGCTGTTGCGGAAAGAGAAAGAGTTGAAAACGACACACATTCAAGGAGGAGAAACCACACTGTGATGGCAGCGCTTGAGTTGTCCTCGTTTACCCGGACCGAGCAGGACTCTTTCTGCAGAGATATTTTTATCATCTCGTCCGTCTAAATGTATAAACACACACGCACACACACACACACACATGCAGGTCAGCTGATAGAAATGGTGCGGTGGTTGACGTTCCTGTGGGCTGAACAGAAATCAGACAACATTTCCTCCTGAATTCCACAGAAAGTTCACAGGGATGTGGAGGTTACGGCTATTTGTCAAAACATGCTTCTGGTACACCGCTAAGTGCTCGAGCTAAAATCACAGAGGGAAAAATATTTCTGGACTTTTTCTAATGCTCAGAAGATCAGCAGAATCCAGATCTTAAAAGACATCAAATAAAGATAATTAATAAATGTTTACAAAAATTTTTCTAGTGTTTTATGTCTAACCTCAGCACCTTAAAAAAGTCTTAACTGGTCATTCAAATCAATGACTAATCACTGTGTGTTATTTAAAGAAATCCAGAGAGGTTTGTCGTATCTCCTTTCACACTGGAAATGATTCGTGTGTTTCCATGAATAAAAGGTTCAAGGCCGTGTGCTGCGTCTGCTTGATAATTTATCAAAATGAATTGTGATGTTTGGGGAGGAAGAGCTTCACCGTCTCTGGATAAGGCAGATAAAAGCCAGGAAAAGGGGTGAACACAAACAAAGAGATTATTCATGACAGAAATTAATGTGTATAGAGAAATTAAACTATGTTATCAAGCGTGCTAGCTTCAGGCAAGTTGGAATTCAGTGCTTAATTACAGGGATTGAGCGTGTTGTGAAATTCTCCATGTTGGATGCTTCGGGTTTTGTTTTATTGTAGCCAGTACATACTTCCTTAGATCCAGCACTCACATAGCTATGGTAGCTTCTTTGCTCTGACTTCCCTTATAATTATTTATTTTGGTTTAATTGAATTGAATTCATTTTTATTTGTATTGTACAGTGGAACCTTGGCTTTGCGAGTGTTCCGCAAGACGAGCAAAGATTTATAATAAATTTTGACTTGGAAAACGAACGAAAGTCTTGGTTTACGGATACCGAGTATCATGTATCATGCTTGCGCTTCTTGTTTTGACACCGAGCATCACATGATCACAACTGAGCCAATAGTTTTTCTCTCTCTTGCGCTGTGGAATTGTGCTCCTCTCTTACTAGTATAATCAACAGCCGTGCACGCATGTACTGTTTACTATAATACTGTGACCACTATGTTCTTTTATTTTGTGTCTGTATGTGTGTGTGTGTATGTGTGTGTGTGTGTGTGCGGGTGTAAAGGAAAAGAAAGTGTCATTAGAGATGTTAAAGATTCATTTTCTCTCTCTGTATCAGCCTGCACTTTGTGTCTGTGTGCGCACGTGCGTGCGCGCACACACACGCACACACACACACACACACACACACACACTGCCCTACACAGAAACACTGCTCTGTTGCGATTCTTTTCAAAGGTAAGGTGCAGGTTAATTTGTTTTATTTTTACTTTACAGCAGTAATTCCGTTAGTGTGTCGTTAGAGTGTCATTAGAGAGATTTCTTGTTGTTTTTTTTACCGACAAAACAGTGTTTCCGTTGTGTGCGCACATGTGTGTGAAACTCAAATAAAAGTGGAGGAAGGATAACTGTGTAAGATGAGGAGAGGGAGAGGGAAGGGGCTCCTTACTTCAACTTCACACACACACACACACACACACACACACACACACACACATACACACAATAATAATTGGAGTTTCAATTATTTCTTATGGGAAAATTTGATTTGGTTTACGAGTGTTTTGAAATACGAGGCTGCTCGTATTCTGGAACGAATTATGCTCTTAATCCAAGGTTCCACTGTACTTTAATAATGGTCACAAAGGCAGAAAGATTTTTGGCAGAAGTTGGCTCCATTGTCTGCTAGATGATTTTTTCGTATTTCCCAGAATGCACTGTATTACCATGACGACTGAAAGCAAAATATAAGTGATGTTTAACAGATCAGATCAATTTGAGCTGGTATATTGATTAAATTTAAAAAAGATCTACCTGTTTCTTATTATGTAAGAGAAACAACATGTGTGTGTGTGCGTGCGTGTGTGTGTGTGTGTGTGTGTGTGTGTGTGTGTGTGTGTGTGTGTGTGTGTGTGTGTGTGTGTGTGTGTGATTGTGGACTTCTAATATATTCTTTTGTCCCCTGTTAAAAAAAAACATTTATAAATAATTCTAGACAATATGTCTGTAGTTAAGGGTTAATTGCACTGTGAATTTTCAGACACTCACACACAAACACATGCACACACACACACACACACACACACACACGCACACACACACACACACACACACACACACACATACGCACAATAATAATTGGAGTTTCAATTATTTCTTATGGGAAAATTTGATTTGGTTTACGAGTGTTTTGAAATACGAGGCTGCTCGTATTCTGGAACGAATTATGCTCTTAATCCAAGGTTCCACTGTACTTTAATAATGGTCACTGTCGCAATGCAGCTATGCAGAATAAAAAACACATGAGGAAATATTTATAAATCATAATTATTCATTTGTCCCTGATGAGCAGTACTGGACTGTAGCGAACAAAACTGCACTCTATATTAATTTAAACATATCTCCTGTTATATTGAATTTATAGTCTCCTAACACAGAGTACGATTTCAAATCAATCCCTGCTATGTGATATCACCCCGATGCGATTTCTCAACAACATTTCTGGACTGATATGAATTTACCATACTTACTTGTAGCTAATATACAGTACTAACTCTAACAGCGGAACAGATCAAATAAAAGATAACCAATTCTGTAGTCTTTTTCAGGTTTTCAGTCTTCACTGGCCAAACAAGCACACATACACTGGCCAATTAGAATTTTCTTTATATCTATTTATATAGCTATAGATATAAAGTTCTCTTTTTATATATATATATATATATGTATATATATATATATATATATATATATATATATATATATATATATATATATATATATACATTCTGTTAGTGTGGGTGTCTGTGTGTGTTTGTGTGTGCGCGTGTACATGTGTGTGAAAATCGTCCTACAAAGTAGCCCCCCCCCCCCCTCCCTCATCCTCTCCTTTCTCGGCTTACTTCAGCCACCGTTCTTATCAAAGTTAAAGTGCAAGTTAATTTATTTTCTTTTTACGTTATAATTTATATTTAATTATTTTTATATTAATATTTTTGAACAAATCATCTGAGTTTCCATGATCTTGTAAGAGGACATTTGCTTTGATATACGAGTGCTTGAATTATGCTCGCACTCCCAGAATTAATTGTATATATATATATATATATATATATATATATATATATATAGATATATATATATATATATATATAGATATATAGATATAGATATATAGATATATAGATATATAGATATAGACATACACACACACATACTGTATATGTACAAAGTTATCAGGCGTTCGAATCAAGTTACTGTCAAGCTTTACAAACTATAGGAAAAGTTTTTATGTGTCTATTTAAATAAATATTTTAACATTTTAATTTTGTCTATGAATATGCATATTTCATTGTACACAACACATTACCTAATTGATCCTTTAGCACAAGTTTTATTAACTTTTTAAAAGTTTTTTTGGTAATTTTAGATGAACTTCAGGGTTTACGGATCATTCTAAGATTCCATGATAATAATATTAGCCTGTAAATATTGTGATATATCATCAGACTGATGATCAGACCACAATAAGATACTGAGCAGCCAGGAAAAGCAACGGGATTTGGAACAGTTTCATTATTAACACCACACGTATGTGTGTGTGTGTGTGTGTGTGTGTGTGTGTGTGTGTGTGTGTGTGTGTGTTTCTCAGGCGATGACTGAAGCACATTCCTTCCCCCGTGACCTCGGCTGAACCAACGGCGGCTCTCGAGCCCACAGCGACTCAGAGCTCTGATGGATTGGTGAGATTTCTCCGCTATGTTTTTTTCTCTTTGAACCCTCGCTGCAAGAGTCGTGCTGCATATTATGAGCATGTGTTTCATTCACAAGGACGTGAAGCTCAAGGTCATGAACCTGAACCCTGAGTCGGTGATGTGACCCACTCTGGGCTCTCGCTTTAATCAGGGTTATAAACTGCTAAAGAAAATATCTGCCATTGATGGAAAAAGTAGTGTGTGTGTGTGTGTGTGTGTGTGTGTGTGTGTGTGTGTGTGTGTGTGTGTGTGTTCATACAACAGCCAGGAAATGAGATTATGTTAAATAAAAAAAAAGTGTTGAGATATCAGTAACAAACCACTTCCTGGATTAATGAATGAGCAGAAGAGGAAATGGGTAGATTTAATAAGTTTAGATTGAAGGTTGTTCATGAAGATCTTCAGGTCATGTTAAAAATACCCTGAGAGCACCCCTAGAGGACTCCTAGACAGCCTGGAGAAGACCTCAAGAAAACCCTGAGAAAACCATGAGAACACAGAGAAGGTGAGTCCCCCAGATTTTTACTCAGGGTGTAACAGCTGATCTCACACACTCCACATGAACATCATTTCATTGTTTCTTGAACCATTACATCCTCCTCATTATTTGAATCACAGAACGCCTTATTATGAGCAGGACATTAGGAGGATCTGCCAGAATGTTGGACCATTACCTCATCCTCAGCATCTCTACGCCTTTCAGAGGAACCAGAACAATGAGAGAAGATGACATTAAGCCTTTGTGCAAGGCGAAACACCAAAAAGTGAACTGAACACAGTGAACAGAGAGTGAAGACAGAGAGACTAAACAGAGAGGGAGTGAACATAAAGTGAACACAGAGAGGGTGAACATAGAGTGAACACAGAGAGGGTGAACATAGAGTGAACACAGGGAGGGTGAACACAGAGTGAACACAGAGAATAAACAGAGAGAGTGAACATAGAGTGAAAACAGAGAGAGTGAACACAGAGAGGGTGAACATAGAGAGAATAAACAGAGAGAATAAACAGAGAGAGTGAACAGAGAGTGAACACAGAGAGGGTGAGGACAGAGAGAGTGAACACAGAGAGAGTGAGCATAAAGTGAACACAGAGAGACTAAACACAGAGAGATGGTGAACATACACAGAGAGAATAAATAGAAAGAGTGAACATAGAGTGAACACAGAGAGACTAAACACAGACAGAGTGAACATAGAGTGAACACAGAGGGTGAACACAGGCAGTGTGAACACAGAGAAATTTCCAAACATAATCAGAACATAGAGAGAGAATCTGAACACAGAGAGAATGAACAATGAGAGAGGCTAAACACAGAATTTGAACAGAGAGAGTCTGAACAATGTATATAAGAGAGGACGCAAACAGAGAGAGTGTACACAGAGACTGCACACAGAGAGAGACTGAACACACGACGGACACACCGAGACTGAATGCAAAGAGCCCTAACACAAGAAGACTGAACAGAACAGGCTGAGCACATACAGTAGATTCTGAACACAGAGAAAGAGTCTGAACATACAGCAGAAAGACTGAACACAGAGAAGCTGAACATAGAAAGAGACTGAATGCAGAGAGACTGAACACAGGCGATAATACAGTGACAATGCAACATCAGCGTTCATGTGGCTTTTCCACAGTCATGAGCAGGAAATCTGTGATTTACTCTATAGCTGCAAAAATGGAAGGAATCAAAACCAAGTAGCGTTCCAAATAGTTGCCCCAGAGGTGTGTGTGTGTGTGTGTGTGTGTGTGTGTGTGTGTGTGTGTGTGTGTGTGTGTGTGTGTGTGTGTGCGTGTGTCTGTGTGTGTCTGTGTGTGTGTGTGTGTGTGTGTGTGTGTGTGTGTGTGCGTGTGTGTGTGCGTGTGTGTGTGTGTGTGTGTGCGTGTGTGTGTGTGTGTGAGTGTGTGTGTGTGTTGTCTTCTAATAAAGACTGCTGATGTTAAAGAACAACAGACTCTCAGCTCAGTGAGATGTGTCCTGGTTAACTTGATTTAATATTATACCTGATTCCTCACACACTCTGGTATCAAACTAGTGGAACATTTACAACAACATCCCTTCCTCTGGTGTGCCATGTAGACGTGTGTGTCTTTATCGTCTCCTAGCTCTGATCATCACAACCTCGGGTTCTGTTTAAGCGTCTCATCGTCTCTTTAACTGAGCAGGTAAATAAACATGAGTCCTTCCATAAACTTCCTCTAGGTGTCGGGTGTCGGAGAAACCTGATGCGTTTGTTTTTCTTAGACTTTCCCTTTCCTGCGCGCCGTGCAGAGGGACGTTTCTCAGCGTAATTGGTTTCGCAGGGCAGCGCTGAGGCGAAACATTTTTATCACATGTGAAGGCAGAAAACACGATGCAGGCCCTGGCATTCGGCCGCTATTGACCACATCACTTTCATCACTGTTGGCAGAGTTTAAACACGCTCGCCCTAAAAGCAGTGTATGCGTGTGTGTTTGTGCTTGTTACGGAATGTGTGTATTGAGTGATCCCTACTCTGATGGCGTGTACGCCTATTCCGTAACCAGGAAACTTCAACATTAAAACTGCCAACCTTAAACACTCAGAAATGTGCACATTATTTGTACTCAGACGCGATCACCGTGTGTTAAAGTGTGTGTTTTCGTGCGCTAAACACGAATAAAGACCCATGTCAAGGCAAAGCTAAGGAAAATGATCGTAAAATAAATTCAAAATGCAAAAAGAAGAAACCAAAAATTCCCACCGCAAAAGATTAACAAAAAAAAGTTAAATAAATAAAAAACCCAAGCATCACGCTAAAGTGGTAAATGTGACCTTGAACCTGAATGACAATGAAAGACGTCAACGTAAGTAAAAATAGGTGAACAAATCAGGCCGCCCTCAGTCTGGTGTGTGAGGAGTCAGGAGCGCTAGCGCTGTTATCATTAGCGTTAAGAGGAAGTTGTATTTGTCGTTTCAGCACAGATTCACTTCCTTCTTCCTTTATCACTGACCCTCTTCACCCCAATGCAGGAAACACTCAGTGCTAAACAAACACTCCCAACTCAATCCCTGTGTGTGTGAGTGTGTGTGTGTGTGTGTCTGTGTGTGAGTGAGGTGAGTGTGTTTCCTCGTTGCTCTTACACACTTTAACCCTTTCTATCCTGTTCATGTCAGAGCAAAACACTTTATTTCTCATTTCTAGATGTTTGTAATGACAGATGAAAGATGTTTGTGGTGTAGTGGTTAGCACTGTCGCCTTGCACCTCCAGGGTCTTGGTTTGATTCCCATCTCTGTGTGCATGGAGTTTGCATGTTCTCCCTGTGCTTGGTGGTTTTCCTCCGGGTACTCTGGTTTCCTCCCACAGTTCAGAGATATGCAGATTAGGCTAATTGGCGTTCCCTGCGATGGACTGGCACCCTGTCTCCTGGGATAGGCTCAGGCCCCCCGCGACCCTGAATACAAGATAAAGCGGTATAGACGATGAGCGAGTGAGTGTAATGAGACCCCGTGAAGTTCCCTGGGCTGTGTTCTAAACGTCACTCTGCTCCCTGTTCCCTCCACTGCAGAAACATCTGCACCACGACAGGAGCTAATTTTAACGACAATATTAGAGTAAATCGGAACTAATGATGTTGTGAAACAGCACCATCCCCATGGTTACAAGAAAATTCCACAACTTTAGAAGTTAGGCTTCGGGATTTATTTCCGTTGCGTATTCCTTTGTTGCTTAATTTTAAACATTTCATTTAGAAAACAAAAGCGGGTTTGAATCTGTTCTCGCCCTGCAGCTTCGAGTCTTTGTTGCCATGGTGCCATGTGCCATGTTTGCCCTTCTCCCTTTGCCATTAGTTCATTTGATTGTTCACCTGCCTCTCATTATTTCTGATTAGTATGCCCCCCATATACATACACACACACACACACACACACACACATACACACACACACACAGACCCCTGAATAATAACACATGGACCCCTTTAGCTTTGGGATTTGGGATTTCAGTCCTTAGCGTTCTCTGTGCTGTTTGTGATATTGTCTTTTTTTTATTAATCTGACTTCAGTTTCTCTAAATATTCGCTAACTACGCGTTTCTGCGTCCTGCACCGAACTCATTCATTTTACAAAGCGTGACGCTGGAATAACATCATCGACATGAATCCTAGCTCACGAACTAAACAAATCAGGGTTTGGAGTTCTGATCAGCAGCATTTTCTTACTGGAGTTTATGGAGTTGCAAGGCAATGTTAATAACGACACAGTCTTAAACAAACATGAAGTGGAGAGGAGATCATGTGTCACTTGTGCTACTAGCTCAAAAATCTAGTGAACTGACAGTTGAATGTCAACAACATTGATTAATCCACTGTAAAGCTTCACAGTTTTAGATGTACAATCTCATGTAAAGGTTAGTGCATAATACAAATCATTTAATTGTAGTGGGGGCGGCATAGTGGTAAGCAAGGTTGCCTTACACCACCAGACACACCTCTGTGTGCATGCAGTTGGCATGTTCTCCCCATGCTTGGTGGATTTCCTCCGCGTCCTCGAGCTGATTGGCCTTCCCTAAATTGCCCATAGTGTTTGAATGTGTGTGTGAGTCTGTATTTGCGCCCTTATTTGACGGATTGGATTTGTGCCCTAAGTCTCTTGGGATAGGATCCAGGCTCCAGCAACTTTGTATACAGGATTAAGCAGTGTAGATGATGGGCGATCATATTGTAGCAGAGGCAGCATGGTTGCATAGAGGTAAGCATTGGTGCCTTGCATCTCCAGGGTTGAGGGTTCAATTCCCACCCTGCGTCTGTGTATGTGGTTTGTCTGTTTTCGCTATGCTTGATGTGCGTCTTAAGGGCAGTCCAATTTCCTTCCAGTGTGCAAAGACATGCACATTAAGGTAATTGTAGTTCCCAAAATTGCTCGTAGGGAGTGTGTGTGT
>CM059216.1:5593585-5613585 GCA_030347435.1 Clarias fuscus
ATAAGACACACGTCGCTTGAGGTCGTGAAGCATCACCGTTTCTTTATTATCCTAAACAATAACAGGTGGCATACGCTATACTATTTGCACATTTTCCATTTTTACTCATGTGATAGGAGTGATTTTTTTGCTAAGTTTGTTTAGAAATAATAATTATGGCAGATGACAGAGATATGCGCTGCTCAGTAACAGTGTAGCTTTTTTGGGTAAATGTTAAACTCTTGTATTTGAAGTTATTTTGCATTGTTTAAATGCTGCACTTGGTCGGGTAGGGGTGCTCTGATTGATCGGTCGCTGATCGTAATCGGCCGATAATAGCTTGAGTTGATCGGCAGTCTATAATGGCCGAAAGAAAAGTCGATCAGATGACGCCAAACTCGTGGGACAATTTTTTGCGTGCTGCTAAAATGGCTTCACCGGTCTGGCAATTCTACGTGTTGTGTGAAAAAGGAACATAAGAAGTTTTCAAAGTTGGCTAGCGCTAAGAGAGCGGGTGAGCTCAGCAACTCGCGTGCCGCCACTCACTCCGCTGTCGGTAATTCCCCTATCTCACCTACGTGGTTTCGCGCGGTGGCCGTAAGTACGGGTCATCATGATTCACGGCGAGTTTTGGCGCTGTGATTACATTTCCATCTTTGCGCGTGAAAAAATTTTACATGTTTTTATTATTTAGTATTTATTAAATATTAAACAATTAAAAAAAATAATTTTCACATGTAAAATTACACGTTTAAGAAAAAAAAAAAACATGTTGATTTTTTTTTGTCGGTCCTCTCGAATGCTTGTGGACCTTGCAGAATTTCCGGCGACTCAGGTCCTACATGTCTGTTATTTTATTTCATTTTCAAACAATCTACAGGAAAGTTGTATTTGTCAAGCTCTAAGCTCTTCCCAATTGCTAACCAAGCACAGGTTGCCATGTTTTAAGTTGATGTGTTGCACATGTTGCTTGCCAATAAATACAGTTGTCAATGCATATTGATATTCCTCTTCTTGTAATTTCAATACTTGATTTACATTGCTGTTAGATATAGTTTAATAAATAATGCTACATGATGAGGCTTCGAGTAGAACCTGTAATCGGGGATCGGTATCGGTATCGGCCGATACAGTTTCTAGTGATCGGAGCTCGGTGATCGGCCCCAAAAATCCTGATCGGAGCACCCCTAGTATCGGGTGTATATACCGTATCTCTATAAGATGCTCTAGTTCCCGTCTGTGTAGTGCACGATGCTTAGAGTTATTTAGGACTCATCCCTCCTTTCTTACAAGTAGAGTAAATGAGACGCTTGCGCATCAACGTGAAGCCTTTAGAGATTCATCTGTCTTCTCCATACAGAACCGACGTGTTCCAAAGCCACACATGAGCTCGGAGCCTATATAGTGCACTTATTTCAGGAGCAGGGCACTAGGACACTAGGTTTCTCAAGCAGAACAGAAGGTCGAGAGATTACTAATAAACTGCTGAGCTTTAACCTGAACCCTTATGCCCCAGGGGGTCGTCTCGTGTCCAGCTCTGACATTTGACCCTGGCCTTTGACCCTGACATTTGATTTGTGCTTCCTAGCTGAAATAGGTGAAGTTATAGGGGAAATGGGTGAAATTAAGTTATTTCGATTTAGTCATACTGTAAGGGTAGAAAGAGATTTAAACTGTCCTTTTCTGAACCTGTACGTGCTCCGTGATGGCAAACTCACTTTGCTGAAATTTACAACTGTAAAATGCAAAATTTACTTTTTTATTAAACAGAATTGTATTTCCCTTAATATCTTTATTAAATATTTTTTAGTTAATTTAATTCATTTTTGTGGTTGTTGTTTTTTAAATGCTTTCCCTTTTTTTGTTCAGTCATGATGATGTAATGATATGATATCTTTCTCATTTTATCTCGCTGTTTCTCTGAAACTTCTATGTTTAAACCCTAGCAGAGAGATTTTTTTTTTCTTGTCTTCTGTAATACAACATTGTGAAATTGTGAGACCTTTCCCCTGATTAAAACAAGAGTCACACATTGGCCTGTTTTAACACTTTCACTCAGCTACGACGTGTTGCATCATTCCATCAGTGTGTCAGGAGCAGGAGTGTGTGTCATGTTTAATGCACAGGGTCACATAAAAACTCTGAGCACTGAAGTACATCTGTACTAAAGGTTTAGAGAGTTCACTCTGACTTAGTGATCCAGTGCACTTCTGTAGTGAGTTGAAGCTCTCCCGTGGCCTCACGCTGGAACAGAAGGACGTGTTGATAAACAGATTCCCAGAAAGTCCATTTTTAGGCGTTTCCATCAAACCTCTCAGCTCAGGAGGACTTCGTAAAAACGAGGGCACGGCTGCAGTGCGAGTCGTTAAGTGAAGCTGGCGCTCTCTGTGAAATGTATTGCAGCTTTATTCAGGAATGTGTAGTATAAACCATCTCCAGACTACACACACACACACACACAAAGATATATATATATATATATATATATATATATATATATATATATATATATATATATAGAGAGAGAGAGAGAGAGAGAGAGAGAGAGAGAGAGACCTCTTACTACAAACCAGAGCTGAGTGCTGAGATCAGGGCCTCTGATATGAAACAGTAATGGATCAAGACGTGATGTTTGGCAGAGAGACAGAGAGAGACTGTACATCTGTACAAATCTACAGTGACCACAGGCACACGAAATAAAATCCATACAGTAGGTCCGGGTGTGCTGATGTTTTTCTCAGGTGCTCATCTGCAGTAATTATTTTAAAAGTCAGACGTCTGGAGAACGTGTAGGAGCAAATCCAACCTATTCCAAGCTATTTTAAACTTATCTGTCTGTCTGCCTCTGTCTGTCTGTCAGTCTGTCTGGCTATCTGGCTGTCTGGTCGAGGTGAGGGTTGGATGTTCTTTCTCTGTCAAAAAATAAACTCTTCTAACCTATTTCTAACTTATTTGTCTGTCTGTGTGTCCATTTTGAATGCTGATTTTTGTAAAACATCTCTATACTCCCTGAGATGATGATGCCATTGTCTATGTTTGAAGTCTTTAAGACTTTTTGTTTAGATAAGTTTATACTGTATATTATGAATCTGCTGTGTGTAAATTATATTTTTGGCCACTTCTTCATCTTTTTAAATTGTAACCTAATTCTATTGGATCTACAAATAAATTCTGTCCTTCTTTAAACTATATCATTTAATACATGTAAATGTAATGAATCTATATCCATGGATAAATAATATCCTTGTATTTTTTGTTGTGTGTTGGAGTCACTAATACCGAGATTTTGCTGCCATCTAGCGGCTCTACTTTACAGCTAAACTTGGTGAACGTTTTTGCAGCATTCACGACAATACAAGTTGCTTGACGACAACTTCGGGTTGCACGTTTCAGATTAACATGGCTACCGCGCAGGCTGAGAGCGCTGGTGCTGCGGGTGGAATTGAAAAAAACGATGGAGTGGGAGATGAAAATCCAGAGACAAGCAGCGAAAAATCTTTGGGAAAGAACCCGGAACAGAAGCCAGTGTGTCTCATAGTGCTTGGGATGGCGGGTTCGGGCAAAACTACTTTCGTTCAGGTAAACACCGCGATGTTTTTTTTCTCCACCTCTATTCTTACCATTTTCACCTGCTGTGCTCTGATTGGCTAATAGTTCGTAATTCATAATGAGGCACGCGCAGTCCACGGAGGTGCTTTTGGTTGCCTAGAAACGCTCCTCGTGAGGATGAACCGCTGATCCTCGCGTGCTGCTACTAGCCAATCATAGTCCAGGAGGGCGGGGTTTTGTGACAATACGGGCAGGAAAATAAAAAATGTGCGTGAGGTACTGGTCACAGACCAACGAGGTTAGCATGGTAGCCGCTCTCTCTCTCTCTCTCTCTCTCTCTCTCTCAGTTCAGTTTAGAAGAGCGTTATTGGCATGAATGTTAACAAAAATATTACTTTGTTGCCAAAGCAATTATAAAACATTAATTACATTATAAATAACCTCAATCTGAATGTATTAAAAAAAATGTATATAAGCATTATAAACATATTAGATATTAACTAATATATTTGGTACACATAAACAAAACAAAACCAAAGAATAATAATAATAAAATATAAAACATCAATATTAACAACAATAACGACAACAATTTGTACAATAGTGATATTAAATTTTAGTTAGGAATATTTGGGGTGTTTGTACGCTGTGTCTCACTGTCTCTCAAGCTCTCACACGCTATCTCTGTATGTGTGTGTGTGTGTGTGTGTGAGAGAGAGAGAGAATGACATTTTAGTCAATAAACCTTAAGTGAGTTCATTTTGTTAATATGTTGTTTTTCAGCGACTCACAGCTTATCTGCACTCTAAGAAGAGTCCGCCTTATGTTATTAATCTGGACCCTGCTGTTCATGAAGTTCCGTTTCCAGCCAACATCGGTAACCCGATTTGATAGTATTTTCAAATATATTATTATTTGATAATAAAGTATTCTGAACAGGCTCAAAGAATACACACACACACACACACACACACACACACACACACACAAACCTACAGAAGGACGAACCAGCAGGGCAACAGAAAGATGGGCAGGATGACAGACAGACAGGGCAACGGACAGACGCGCAGACAGGGCAACGGACAGACGCGCAGACAGGGCAACGGACAGACGCGCAGACAGGGCAACGGACAGACGCGCAGACAGGGCAACGGACAGACGCGCAGACAGGGCAACGGACAGACAGGCAGGACAAAAGATTGGCATGGTGATGAACAAAAGACAAAAAAATTATGGATTGATGAGGAATAAAAAATAGTGGAATAGAAATAGATAAATACATTTTACATGTTTCTGTTAACAATGAGTAATAAAATAATTAGAAAATGAAAAATGTTCTGTTTGATTTTGTGTGTGTGTGTGTGTGTGTGTGTGTGTGTGTGTGGTTTATTTACAGACATCAGAGACACAGTGAACTATAAGGAAGTGATGAAACAGTATCCTTTACACCTCGGGTCTGATCTGCGTCTGATCTCATGTTCTTACGCATCAGATTAGGGCTGCACAATTTAATAAAAAAGTAACATTGTGGTTATTTTCAACACACATTGTGGCTGGAAATTGCTATTTTTTTTTATTCAAATGTATTTATACAGGCATGTATTACAGCAAATAATTGGACATGTGGTCTAATTAAGAGAATATTTGTCAATATTTACTAATCGCCTGAAATTCTTACATTATTGCAAAACTCTGCTTAAATCTCGACTGTGCATATATTACTAGTAATAAATTGCAGCTTTTTTTGGGATTAAATAGTCGCACAGGTCAGATTTCTATGTGATTGATTTCTTTGTGCAGCTCTACATCAGATGATTATTAATGATTATGTATAGTTACGGAAGTGCTGCGTCGGAGTGTCTTTAACTCTGACACAGATATGGTTTGGGACCAAACGGAGGAATCGTCACATCTCTCAACCTGTTTGCGACGAGGTTTGATCAGGTTAGGTTCGCTTGTTTGTTTGTTTTACTTATAATGCTTTAAGTACTTGTAGAGGTAAATACCAATATATAATGACTGATGAGCTACCTGCTTTCTTATCACAGTATTGATACATTGCTCAGCTCTATTATGAAATATTCTATCTATTATTATTATTCTATCTATTAATATTCCATTATTATATTCTATTATTTTTTCTTTGTAATGTATGTGTGTGGACAGCCAGAAGATGTCAGTGTTCTTTATTTATTTAGCTGTGTGTTAGTGTGTGAGATTAATTTCTTCCTTCTCTGTTCATTAGGTGATGAAGTTCATTGAGAAGAAGCAGCAGAATCATGAGTGAGTGTTTATAGTGTTCGACACACACACGCTGCAGTGTTCGGTAGTGTTAATCAGTGTTAACTGTGGCTTTGACCTTTACAGGTATGTTTTGATTGACACTCCGGGACAGATCGAGGTGTTCACATGGTCTGCATCAGGAACCATCATAACTGAGGCTCTGGTGTGTAATGTGGGGACTTTATATTCTCTAATCCGTGTGTGTGTGTAAATATGTCTTATTTAATTTCATTGTGTGTATGTTGTGTATGTTAATGTGGGGATTCACACTGCCTGGCCAAAAAATAACAGCTACACACTTTAATATTTCATTGGAATGCTTTTTTGCATTTTGCTTTGACTACAGTCGTGGCATTGATAAGCATATGCAATGTCACAATGTTTATTTTCATCTAGAGTCGCATTAATTTCTCTTCAAGATCCTGTACCAATGATGGGAGAATCAGGGTTAAAGTCTGGACTCTCTAGTTGCCAATTCATGTGTAAAAATGATGTTTCATGCTCCCTGAGCCAATCTTTGACAATTTGAGCCTCATGAACACTGGCATCATTAACTTGGTATATGCCCGTGCCATCAGGGAAGCAAAAATCAATTGATGGAAAAACCTGGTTCAGGTCAGGTCATCAACTGACTTAATTTCTTGGGCGCATAACATTGATGAACCTAGGCCTAACCAACAGAACAGGCACTTGGCATGATGGCACTCGTTTCTTCCTCGAAGATGATGGTTCAGCACTATCCTTACAGGTTTTTATTAATGCGTTTTACAGGTTTTAACCCAATTTTAGTAGTGTCAGCAATGTCATTAGTTGTTTTCTTTGCTTGATGTAGGACAATAATTTGCCACTTCTCAAACATAGTGAAGTTTTTGCCACGACCAGAGGTTATGACTTCTGACATGGTTGTTCAAGAAATGAGAAGCTACTCACTGTAGCAGTAGGTAAATAACTTGTTGCAGCCGAACCGTATTAATCACTGCAGTAACTGTCTATTAGAAGCCTCTGAACTACAGTTCAGTATGTACATTCAGTCTGTTAAGATACTGTAAATATGTAGTACTGAGGACAAAAGGAGTTTATTTCTCTTGAAAGAAACTAACATGCACACTATTAGCGTGTTGATTCACCATGGTATACGCACTGTAAGTGTTCGAAGTGTGTGTGCACCGCCTCGCTGTAGAGGGTGTTGATATCGTCCACACAGATTCTCTACCCGGATTTCCAGAACAAAGATTCCTGCAGACTCCTGCAAAAGGAGACGATTTCCAGGCACAGTCCTTGCCGGATCTTCACAGTTGAACACGGAAACTCGGTCCTCGTTCACGAACATTTCCTTATGAGCGGAAATAATACTTAACAATGAATAATCTTTCCTCTGTCGAGAGACACATTTCCAACAAGTGCACAACACAACTTCCTTTTTAGTACTGGGAACACGTGTGTCTGGAGCTATGCCTCGTCGACAAACACACATGTGCGTTCGAGTTTCAGTACTGTACGTTTAGGCACATATCGTGTTTATTTTGTTTGGTTAAATTCAGGTAGTGACTTATTCATTTGATGTTACTGTATATTATTGTGTGTGATTAAAATAAAGAGGTAAGAAAGAGGAGGTGAATAAGATGTGTTGTGTCCGTGTGTGTGTGAAACAGGCCTCGTCTTTCCCGTGTGTGGTGATGTATGTGATGGACACGTCCCGCAGTGTGAACCCTGTTACCTTTATGTCCAACATGTTGTACGCTTGCAGGTCAGGACACCCCTCACACACCCCTCGGACACGCACAAACACATTCACGCACAAACACATTCACGCACACACAATGTGTAATCATTTGTGTCTCATTCTGGCAGTTTTGTTCCTCACTCAAACTGTGTAACTCTGGTGTGTTTTGTGTTTAGCATTCTGTACAAAACCAAGCTTCCTTTCATCGTAGTCATGAACAAGGTAAGCACAAGTGTGTGAACTGTACATTCAGTTGTTCCTTTCAGTGTAAATAACTTGTTGGTTGCAGACAGTAAATTAAAGTCAGTATTTAAAGTTTTTTCTTTTTTTTTTTTTTTATGTTTTGCTGGCAGTTTGTTAGTAAACCTGTGCATCATAGCCATGTGTTGTTTCACAGGGTAAGATTTTAAGTCGTAGCCTTAGTGCAGTTCAGAGCAGTCATTTGTGTCCTATTATATTTGTGTCCTATAATAACGCCTTGTGATAAAAAGCTTGTCTTGTTGCTGTTTTCTCCAGCGCCGGTCACTAGGGGGCGCTGATCGGTCACAGAAAAAAAACAACAGTGTTCAAATACACTTTCAAATCAATGAAGCACAGATTAATGAAATCTAAAACATCAGCATGTTACAGGGACACAACATGAACCTCTGTGTGTGTGTGTGTGTGTGTGTGTGTGTGTGTGTGTGTGTGTGTGTGTGTGTGTGTGTGTGGGTGTGGTGCAGACAGATATAATCGATCACCGCTTTGCGGTGGAGTGGATGCAGGATTTTGAGGCGTTTCAGGACGCGCTTAACCAGGAGACATCGTACGTCAGTAACCTCACACGCTCGATGAGTCTGGTTCTGGACGAGTTCTACACAAACCTGCGTGTAAGTAACACACACACAGTACAGTTACAAACACACATACACCACACTTTATTTCAACAAATGTTTTATTTATATAGTGATTCTAACAATTGTCATTGTCTCAAAGCAGTTTCACAAAACACACTTTAGCTGATGTGTTAATTCAGGACGGTTTTGTGTTTATTTTTGCGTTGTGTTATTGTGGAATCGCAGTCACTCCTACTGCTGGTGCTTCTTTTTCACTCTTAAAACCCGTAATGGTTCTTTGTACCGTGCTTAGGAACGATTGCTCCCTCCTCCCCACTCTGTACTGGTTCTCTTTACTGGTCCACTTGTCACTCTTCGATGGAGCACAACCATTAAGCACAAAGAGAAGAAGACAACAAGGAAATCAATCTTCGCGCTGTCCAATATTATTGATATTTAAAAAAAAAAAAAAAAAAGAGCAATGCTCTCACGTTCTGTTCTACATTCTCAGCTATGGCTGTGTAGGCCAGAGGATGAGACTGGCACATGCTATGCTCTCTCAGAAATTCCGGAGGAGACATAGGGCACAGATGACATCGCATCTAAACTGGTTCTCCGGCACGATCGGCTGTCTTATCTGACTCAATCCATGTTTAAGACCAGCATTCCAAGCAGAATCGGGCATGCTTCCCAAGCATAGAATGACTGTGTTCTCACTGATGTAAAATTAACCAGACTTTGGGGTCAAGTTTTTTCAGAAATGATCCCTTGGCCCTAATGAGAAAATGCCCTTAGAGAATCCTAGAAGTTCTTTTTTGTTTGTTTGTTTGTTTGTTTATTAAAAAGTTTTAATAGGATCTTCTGTATTGCAACGCCCTCAGATAGCAGTCTGCTGCATTTAATCCGAGAGATGTTTCTGTTCCATAGTTTGCTGTTTAATCTCGGGCTCATAGTGATGAATTTGTGTCTTGTCACCAGTAATGATTCTCTTTAAAATCCTTTCACCTTTTATATATTTGCACTTCTATATATAACACTTTCTTCAGTACGGTAAACTGCTGATGAGGCAGAAGTTTTAATGTAAATGGAGTGCAAATAGTTTTTGATTCATCCTCTTAAAAGGTGGGAAGGAAAGGTTCTGCATGTAGAATTTTATGGGAAAACTTTAAAATTCTACATACAAATTCAAAGTGTTTTCTATTAAAAGTATGTCCCTTTTTGAAAGCTCAGAGCCCTTGGGTGGGTTTCCACTGAACCATTATTTTTCATTTCATTTTTTTTTCTTCTGGAGTGTGCAATAACTGGGTAAGTCTACAGTTAACTGTAGACTTTAGAGCGTGTCAGGAGATTAACATTTGCTTGTGGTTCTGGGTCACTCTTAGAGGAAGGAGTTCTGCAAGGGTTCTTTAAAGAAAGATGCATCTTCAGTATTAAAGCAAAAGTGTGAAACTGTCGGAGTGTCGGTTTATATTCAACGTTTAAGTCCAGACTGTTCCTTTAGATCATTTTGTATATATGTGTGTTTGTGTGGCAGGTTGTTGGTGTATCAGCTGTTACCGGTTCTGGACTGGATGAACTCTTTGTTCAGGTAGCAGACGCTGCCAAAGAATACGAGACGTGAGTTCCTCTCCACTCCAGACTCATTGTGCATGTACACGTGCAGGTGTGATTAGATGTGATTATAAAGCTGCGATTAGGTTTGGAGTTTGTACAGAGCCGTAGAATCTAATCTTTTAATGTGTTGAACTGTGAATGAGCGTGATGTGTTTGGTGTTCCGTAGAGAGTACCGTCCTGAATACGAGCGCCTGCACAAGGAGCTGGTGAGTCAGAGCCTGCGAGTGGGCGGGACCAATGAGAGAGTTTCTCATTAAAGCTTTGACCGTGCCCTTATTTACTGAAGTGCTGCTTATTGTTTCTTTTGCATCTCTAATCTCTAGGCTGAAGCACAGAGCAAAAAACAGCAGGAACAGCTGGAACGGCTTCAGAAAGACATGGGAGAAGTGTCCATGGAAACAAGTGTGCAGCCAGGTGAGTTCTTTTAGGTTAAGGACACATGCATGCACACACTTCTGCACACACTATTTATACACTCAGTATTGTGTGTATGGTAGAGTTGATGTATCTTGTTAAATACATAGACGTTCCTGACCTCAGCGGCCCCAGCGACCTCATCTTCACCCGCGGCAATCCGGACGAGGAGGACACGGACAGCGACACGGATGACATTGATCACCATGGTAACCAGCGCTACCATACAGCAGTACAGTACTCCATTTGATTTATACAGGGTGGGCAGTGCTTTGTGGACCAATCAGAATGCAGGATTGTGCAATCAGTCGCGGTTCTTCTTTTTTCTCTGTGGTTCCACCTGTTCTCTGTTGATAACTAAGACTCAGAGGGGTGTGCGTGTGTGTGTGTGATTGGTGGTGGTCTCGCATCTCAGAAACCTCTAAATGTGTGTGTTTTAACATTGTCTTCTTTCTCTTTTTTTCTACCTCAGCCACAGAAGAGAGTAAAGAGGCCACGTCTTTCGGAAACTTCCTGAAGGAAAGAAAGGAAGTGGTGCAGGTGCGAAACAGGAAGTCGGAGTGACACCAGGAGGAAGTGCAGGTCATCGCTCTGGTCCATCTTGAACTCTTGTGTTCTTTGCCTCTTTCTTCTCTGATAGAACTCAGTCAGATCTTAAAGCTCTGAGATGATCATGCTGTGGAGGAATAAATATTAAATATTTTTTTATATATACACACACAGTCAGATGTGGGTGATTTTAATTCAGCATGTTGCACTCAGAGGCCTGCTGTGATGAAGTGACTGGTGTGGGTGCCTGAGAGAGCAAGAGAGAGAGAGAGGATCTGTCCGCCCTCTGTCCTTCTGTTCATCTGCTTGAACGTCCAAATGTGTGAAATATCATTCAGGAAAAAAAAAAAAAAAAACCTGTCACTCACCCGGTGTCTACTGCCTAAGTGAAACACGAGAACATGTGTGCTCTCTACTGCTCCCTATTTCTTCTCTTCTTTTTTTTTCTCTAATTTTTTTTCCCCCGGCAGTGTCACCTAAAAAAGTATTAGCACCCTCCAAACATAAAAAAAAATAAAAAACTATAAAGTAAATGGTACATAAAATTGCTTAAAATTTCCACTCCAGTATGCTGCAGAAAAATGTACTCGTACTCCTGGAAGGAAAAATCTGTCCTATACCAAAAAAAATTTGGCACCCCTAAACAGTTCTCGCATGTCACATTGAGCAAGGCCGTTCTGCGATGTATAACTATATATTGCTGTGTAAAACCTTTTTACCTCTGCTAAGAGGTTATGATTTAGCCGTGTCCTTTCTGTGGTACAAGAAGCCAAACATGCATCTGTATCAACATGGGCACAACTGCAATCTCGTTTAAACATCTATAATAATGTCCGAGGTTTAAACTCGCACCCGTGGGACGCTGTACATGGATAAAGCTCTGAGATCCCCTGCAGCTCTCGCCAAAAGTTTTAGACATCACAGGACGGCTAGTGTATGTCTAAGTTCATGTTGGCTCTCCCGTTTTAAAGAGTTGCGCTTGTTCTTGGGTGTGAAGGGTGCCAATAATTTCGGAATAAACTATATGTGCAGTTACAGTTGTGCATCAGCACTTCGTGCAAAGGGTATGTGTTTCGATGTGGTGATATTTACCCCTACACATACTGTACATCCCACCTGCTGTCACACACAGTGCGACCTGTCTGTATGTGCGTGGGTACATGTGTGTTCAAGAGCACACACACACACACACACACAGCATATACTGGATAGAAAGAACAAGCACACATTGAATAAAAGACTCTCGTTCTGAATAGCATGCCAGGGTTACTACACACATGCACACACACACACACAGAACAGAGAGACAGGATGTAGAGCTGAATGGGAATCTGTTTGTGAATATGAACCGCCTACGAGGAGCGGACTAGGCGACACACACACACACACACACAGGCAAAGCTGTGAGGCTGAGTGAGAGTGGAGGCAGATATCAGCCTGACATTTATTCACAGTTCTCTCTTCATTCATCACGACACACTGAAAATGTCTAACACAATGTTCAATTCCGTTACCGTGCACTTTTGTCTAACACACACTCGCATGACACTGTTGAGACCAAAGGCCTGCTTTATTGGTGTTACAGCTCAAAGTTTATGGAACAAGACAACATATAAGTTTAGTGAGGGATTTAGTGTTACATTGCTCACAGATACGATGTGATGAAAGTATGTGCACCCATGACCCTTGCACATAAAATGTCTCTGTACACTGTAGCATTACAGTTTCCTTTTCTTGCGACTTTCACTGCAAATCTTTACCACAAAGCAAACTTCATAATGTTTAAAGGATGTGTTGGAGTGGAAGACCTGAGTACCTCACTAAACACCTTCACTACTGCTCTTGTAGGATGTGTGAATGATCGAGCCATGCTCTAAGGTCAAGTGGAAAGCCTTCCTGGAAGAGAAGATTCAAGTGCTTAAGAACAGTAAAGGGGGAAATTAATCTGGAATGGGAAGTTCACCAGGGGCATATGGGTCTAACGGTCAGGGGTGCACATACCTTTAGTAAAAAAAAAAATCCATAAAAAATGAGACCCTTCCTGATTTTTTTTTTTTTTTTTGCAAATTTGAATATTACACAAAGATAATGCAAGTATTTACAAAATGCTGTTTTTAAATGATGATTTAAAAAAACTGTCTGGCCCTATGTAAATAAGTAATTGCTGCCTAAATCTAATAACTGGTTGTGCCACTGCAATCAAACGTTTGCGATAACTGGCAATGAGTCTTTCACATCACTGTAGAGGAATTCTGGCCCACTCTTCTTTGCAGCATTGTTTCAATTCAGCCACATTGTAGGGTTTTCAAGCATGAATGTCCTATTTACGGTCATGCCACAGGATTTAAGTCCAGATTCTGTTCGCTTGAGCCAAGTGCGCTTGAGCTTCCGGTCCCAAACTGGTGGCCAAACATTTTCTTTAGGAATTTCAGGTGGAACGCAGGATTCATCGTTCTATCAATTATCTCAAACTGTAAAGAAGCCCAAGGCCATCACAATACCATCACCATGTTTAACTGCTGGTATGATGTTCTTTTTCTTTTATGAAATGTTGTGTAAGGGATGCGCCAGATGTAACAGGATGCACACCTTCCAAAAAGTTTGTCTCGTCGGCAAAAATATTTGCCCAAAAGCCTTGGGGGAAAATCATTTTTCTTGGTAAATATGAACACTTTTTTGTGTGTTTTTTTTGGACAGCAGTGCCTTTCACCTTGGATCTCACCTATTTTTGCCTGTTTTACTTATTGCTGAATCATGAACTACTGACCTTGTTCTGGGTTCTTTTATGAGCTCACTCACTCATTCATTCATCATCTATAATCTTCTTATATCCTTAGATCTTAATCCTGTATTCAGGGTCACGGGAGCCTGGAGCCTATCCCAGGAGACTTAGGGCACATGGCAGGGTACACCCAGGGTGCCAATCCATCGCAGGGCACAGACACACACACTCACTCACACACTACGGGCAATTTGGGAACGCCAATTAACCTAACCTACATGTCTTTGGAAACCCACCAAGCACGGGGAGAACATGCAAACTCCATGCACACAGAGACGGGAATCGAGCCTGGCCGGGGATCAAACCCGGACCCTGGCGGTGCAAGGCGACCACTACTAACCACTACACCACCGTGCCGCCTCTTTTATGAGCTCCTTGATGAATCGTTGTTTGTGCTTTAGAACTAAAGTTTTCTCCATTTGTAGATAATAGCTCTCACCATGGTTCACTGGAGTCCCAAAGCCTTAGAAATGGCTTAGCAACCGTTTCTAGACTTATATATGTCAATCAGTGGCAGCCGGTCAATACGGGGCACAGGGGCGCCGCCCCCCTTAAAGTTAGGCAGAGAAGAATGCTCCTTTAACATGTAATTATTTAACATAATAATTGTTTATTTTAATAATGAAATAAAGTCATTTAGTCACAATATTCCGCTGTATTTCTTAATATAATTTATTTGCAATTAAAACAAATCTAAACTGTATTACGTTCATTTGTGTTCGTGTACGCGGGGCGCCGGACAAACGAGTGTCTATGCAGACACGTAAATGTTTGAAAAGCATGTGACTTGAGGCTGAGCTCTGATTGGATTTTGTCAAGTCATCCTTGGGTCGCAGCACTGTGCGCCCCAAACCCGCCCACTTTTGTTCTTAGCGAATCATATTGTTTTTAAATATTTGGGCTCATGCGATTGGATCATTCTCAACGAGTCTTCCAGCACTTCTTATGGCAAGCGGAGCTGCTGACTGGATGCGATGTGAGTCATGCCTTTATTTCTGTGCTAGTAGTAATGATGCTTAATCATCTGATAAACAGCCTATTTACAGGCGACTATTAAAAGTTTAATTTTAATTTTGTTTGCGCTCCCCCAAATTTTGTTTGCACCGGCCGCCACTGATGTCGATTGCTTTGTTTCTTTAGATTGCAGCATAATGTGTGCTTTACTTTGTCAGACAGGTATTATTTAAGTGATTTCTTGATTCAACAGTTCATGATTTAGCAAGGGGATAATTACTTTTTCACATTGTGCCAGGCAACTTTTTTTCCATTAATAAATGAAATCATTTAAAAACTGCATTTTGTATTTACTGATGTTATCTTTGTGTTACATTAAAATTCGTTTGATGATCTGAGAAGCAAAAAAAAAAAATTAAGTGAGGGGACAAATACTTTTTCACGGCACTGTTCTTAGCAAATCATGTCATGTTCACTGTATATGTGTGTGAACATGACATGACGGATGTGAACATGCCCCCTATATGTCCTCAACTTATCTTAGGAAGTACTTTCTGGCGTTGTGTTTAGCACTTGTGAAAAACACTACAATGTCCTGCTAAATGGGGCCTCGCTGTTTTATACACAAGCACACGTTTCTGGAATCGGACCGAGTGAGGTGTGTGTGAGGTGTGATATTCTGTAGATCGTCATTACATCATAAATTCTGAGTCATGGTTCTGCAGCACAGGAGCTGTGGAATGACGTCATTATGGATTAATGCGTTTATATGTAGTGATGCTGGGAAAGGCAGGATGGTGAGAAGCTCGGAGGAAAATGACGCACACTCAAACTTAAATCTAATCACATGTCTAAAGCTGAGATCTCAAAATATTACATGCTGTTGCAGTCAAAATGAGCATTGTTCTATTATTATTATTATTATCATTATAAAAAGAAGTGTGAGGGGGTCGGGGCGTGATGGAGATCTTCTGATGATGTTTCTGGAGGATTTGCTGCAGAATCTGTCTCTCGTTCAGTGCTGTGTTGTTTTTACAGAAAGGCAGTGATGTGAGGTGTTTCAGGTATGCAGGAGCGACTGCATCACTGTAGCGGAGACACCCACACACACACATACACATGCTGTGGACGCAGCTGATTGGTCGACGATGACATCACTGCTCTGTTTTTTTGTGATGAGGCTTCCCTCTCAGCTTGTTTTTTGCTCTCTCTCTCTCTCCAATCCTGAGGTCATGGTTCTCTCTCTGTACAACCCTTTGCAATTCTCATTTGTCATTTCTTTAACCTTCTTTACCCCCCCCCCTTCTCTCTCTCTCTCTCTCTCTCTCTCTCTCTCACCCAGACATCATCTGATGAGATGACATCACTGAGTGTGTGCAGAATAGCAGATGAGGTGTGTGTGTGTGTGTGTGTGTGTGTGTGTGTGTGTGTGTGTGTGTGTTGTGTGTGTGTGTGTGTGTGTGTGTGTGTGTGTTCATCTCTCTCACCTCCCTTCCCCCCGCCTCTGGTAAACAGGTCCACTACAGGGAATGCTACATAGGGAACATGATGCTCTCTGAGTTCACTGTGTTCTGTGAGCACTCTAAAGCCAGTGAGAGAACTGCTGAGAGAGAGAGAGTGAGTGCTGGTTCTGTCACGCTCAAGAAATGTGTGTAAATATGAGTAAACGATTATGTGGAGGAGAAGCTGTGTGTGAAGAGATTT
Source organism: Clarias fuscus (assembly GCA_030347435.1). Lineage (NCBI taxonomy): Eukaryota > Metazoa > Chordata > Actinopteri > Siluriformes > Clariidae > Clarias > Clarias fuscus. Next base: position 5,609,953 of record CM059216.1, read on the forward strand.
GTGTAGTGTTAAGTGTTTGATGAATAAAAAAAACTGAGAACTCACCTTCAACCTCATAGCCTCTCTCTCTCTCTCTCTCTCTCTCTCTCTCTCTCTTCCTCTGCCTCCAGAATTAAAATTCCACCACATGCACTTCCACACACACTTTCACACACCCACATACACATTCAGTCTGCACGAGCAGTGCATGCCGATTGTAACCTGCCTCTCTCTCTCATATCACACACATGCACACACGCACACACACACACACACACACACACACACACACACACACACACACACACACACACACACACACACTTGTGCCTCAATGAAACTAGATTATGGAGTTTACTAATGATTTACTAATACACAGATTTAATAAGAACAACCTGTGTGTAACCTGAGTTGTATGTTCTCCCCGTGCTCGGTGGGTTTCCTTCAGGTATTCTGGTTTCCTCTCAGTCCAGATACATGCACTGTAAGCTAATTGGTGTTTGCAAATCGCCCGTCGTGTGTGATTGTGTGTATGCATGTGCGTGTGTGTGCACGCCTGTGCCCTGTTACAGCCTCAAGGCCTCCCACGACCCTATACAGGATAAGCGCTATAGAGAATGCATGTAAAAAATGTAAATACAGTAATAATTTAATATTAGAATTAAATCCAAATCTTGGAGGTTACATTAAAACCCGTATTTTATAGTAGAAGTACAATAATCATAGTAGAATATAGTAGAACAAATAATCAAATTCAGAAAATGATTTTTAATTTGTTTATTAATGAATTCTAAAAAACAATGTTAAAACACAGTAATGAAGCATAAATAAAAAAATAATAAACATTTAAAAAATAAATTAAAAAATACAAAATATGGCAAAATATAACTGGTAAAACAAGAAGGCTGAAAAGATTTTAAATGGAAAAACAATAAACAAAATGAATATTTTTGGAAACATTCATCAGGAACGATCATATTGTGGTGGAAGAGAAAATAAGCTGATCATGCAATAAATAAAATGCACGAATGAAAATAAATGCATGAAACAAAACTAAACATATGACAGCAAAGAAAAGTAAATAATTTCTAAAAATATGTCATTATATTATTAAAGTTATAGTAAAGAATTCATAAATAACTAATCCCATTCTTGAAAAAGCAAACTAAATAAACTGCAAAGAATATAATCAACAAATAATCATATACAATACAAACTATATGAGTGTGTGTGTGTGTGTGTGTGTGTGTGTGTGTGTGTGTGTGTGTGTGTGCGCGCGCATGCGTGTGTGTGTGGCAGATGGCAGTGTGTGAGACTGTGCTTACTGTGAGGATCTGCTGCTGCTGCTGCTCTACTGCTCTCACACACTGCTCACACATGATGACACACACTTTATAAATCTCCGCCTTAGTATTTATAGAGCTGACATTTCAGATCGATGCTCAGCCGGACAGAACCGGTTTCTCACCAGAACCTTTCAGAAATCGCAAAATGAATCATGGAGCATAAGAGACACGAGTCTGAGGAGCACAAACTTTCTCCTCTCACTTTATCCGCCTCTGCCTTTTCAACCCTATAGTTACAGGTGCATTATGGGTATTTTGGTTGCCCTAGAGCAGGGTTCTCTGCTGGTTCTCACTGTTCTGCACACTTTCAGGTTCTTCATCCTCCAAACTCATCTGGTTTTGCTGACAGAAGCTCCAGGACTGCAACAGGTACAGTGCGGGGAGACGCCAGATTCAGGCTCCTATATAACACCTTCAAGCGCTCACCATGTCTTTCTAGGATCCCCCTAAAGGTTCTTTATGGGGCCCCTTTTTAAATGGAATCTACAGCAAGTAGGAGGCTATGCATCCTTCATCAGCACCCTGTCCAGGGTCTCTTGGGAAGTCTCTGTACAAAATAAGAAGTACAGAAGGTGAATGAATGAAGACAACACATTTACACTTCTTTTAGGGTTCTTTGGATAAATATTATGTTTTATCTTCCAAAAAAGGTTCTACCAATACTAATACTCTACTCAACATCCCAATTATTAAACTAGAACCCTGGCGCAGAACTAGATTTAATCTTCTTTCTAGTGAAGTGTCTGATTTCTAGTGACTGAGACGTCTTTTATTTCTGACAACCTTTCTGAGTGATGACTCATTAAACAAGACTGATCTGTCATCAATGTGCCTGAAAAAGAACCACTTTCCTGCAGAACTCTTAGAAAGATTTTCCCATGCATGCAAGTTGATAAAAGCTGTAAAGGTCAGCTTTAACCTCTTGCAGAAATCCTGAGCAAATCATCAAATCTAGGACCATTAAGCGTTCTTCAGTTGTCAGAGCCCTAGGTGAGAAAGATGAGTTTCATTATCAGAATACTGTCTGTATCAAAGTAGAACCATTTTAGAACCTGTTGAAGAACCTTTTTCTGAAAGAAGCAGGAGCAGGGTTCTCCACAGCATCTACTTTTTTTCTTTTCCAGTTCTAGCATTAGAACAGAGTCTGCCTTTACACATAAATGAATACAGGATCATGCAAAAATATTTTCAGTTTAAAAAATAAAAGAGAGTTTTTAATCATCTAAAAAAGTTTTAAGCAGGTGTTTAGGCGTTTAGGAGAACCCTTAGAGGTTCTGTGTTTTCCCATCACAGGGGATTCCTTTTAGCAAGCTTGTAGTGTCAGGTGGCTTTTTTTTTTTTTTTTTTTGCAGACTACACCCATTCTGTCTGAGTAGAAAGAAAAGAACCTGATGAAATAATTGTTGCAAAATGATTAAAGAATTTAATCTCTGCATCTCGGAAATGTAAAAATAAAAAATTATACAATCTCCTGCAGTGCTTCCAGCACATATCGATATTGATATGTAAATCTTTGCAGCTCTACTAACAAAGAGTTAATAACCCCCCTGTCCCCCTTTCTCCTTCCTCTCAGCCAATCAGAGCTCAGCTTTCCTCTCAGCCAATCAGAGCACAGGGAGGTGATGTAATGCTTTAAAGAGCAGAAGTGGTGCTGATGCTGCGCAGTCAAACAGCAGCACAGAGACAGGACACAGCGCACAGACACACAAACCAGACATCACACCAAGGAGCGGAGGTAAGATCTCAGCTTTACATCACACTCTTAAATTTCTTCTCTTAAACGCTCTCGCTCTCTCTCTCTCACACACACACACACATACACGCATTCTGCTTCCTAGCACAGACGGTAGACAAAGAGCACAGAAGTGATGTTGCTGAGTTGCTTTGATGTTCTTAAGGGAATTTTGTAATAACAATGTAATCTTGCATGTAAAGTGTAGAAGTGCATGCATATTTAAAAAAAAACAAAAATGAAGCAAATTAAGCTTGTAAATATGCATGCATTTCTGAAGATAGGGAGAGTTGAGCATGCGAGATGACATCATCGAAGAATGACATCATCTCATGTCTAGAGTTAGAAGTGCAGAGTGGAACACGTAACAGTCTATATATTGGATTTACAGACCCTTTCTTTCATTTGCAGCCTGTAAAATTTATTTATTAGAACATTTTAGAACATTTATGCAATTTGTAAATGCAATGCATTTATATTGAATTTTTTTGTTTTCAGAATGAGTCAGTTTCTTTATGATTCTTAAGATTCCTTTTGTGTTAGGAATCTTTATGCATTTGTGAAATTTTTTATTAT
>CM059216.1:5616085-5666085 GCA_030347435.1 Clarias fuscus
TGGACTGCTCTCAGCAATTCTGTTATAGGAAATTAATCTATACCTTCTGACTAATCAGAGTTCAGGACTCGATGCTGTTTATTAACACACCGCTAATGACCAGCGCTAACATTAGTTTCATAATGCTGCTTCTGTGCCTTTCAGGGTCAAGAGGCCGAACTTCTGAAACATTTGGCCGAAAAGCGAGAGCACGAGCGTGAAGTGGCTCAGAAAGCCATGGACGAACAGACCAACTTCATAAAAATGGCCAAAGAGAAGCTCGAGCAGAGGATGGAGATCAACAAGGAGAACAGAGAAGCTCACATCGCCGCCATGCTTGAGCGCCTGCAGGAGAAGGTGAGCCGCGAACACTAACGTCCACCAAATCGAACACATGCTACACATTTCCACACACTCTAACGTCCGCAAAAAATCCATTTACTCTTAAGCTAATTTTCATGAATACTCAGTATTAGATCAGTTAGCATTTACATCTTGGTTAATGCTAACTGATTTAGCAGGACTGGGCTAACTATCGCAAATATGGCTTCATATTTAGCGAGCATCACCTGCTTTTATACTTGACGCAATTTCAACCATTAAACTGAAAAACAAAATGACTAGCGTAGCGGGTTGTTATCATAAAAAAAAATCCAGTTTAGCAGTTTATTCAGATTCACATTTGGACATGCTAGCATGTTAAATCCTATTTGCCGGAGCTAGCACTTCAGCTCTTGTTAAATTGTTCGCATTTAAGATGACATTTGTTTGATCTCAGTTATGCTAAATTGACTTTCAGAATACAGTTAGCATCTGAACTCCGACCATGAAGGATTCATGTAAAAAATGAAAACTACTGTGATCATGTAGTGTGCTCAGTGCAGTGTGTGTGTGTGTGTGTGAGACGTGATATTTAACAGGGTTTTTTGTGTTTTTTTTTGTGTTGCAGGAGAAACACGCTGAGGAGGTGAGGAAAAGTAAAGCGCAGATGGAGGTGGATTGGCAGTAGAGCATGCGCACACAAACAAACACACTCACACACTCACACAGACACACACACACTCACACACACAGACACACACAGAGACACACATACACACACACACATGGTCTGCTGTCCGTTTCAGTTCATTTTTATTTTACAGACATCATTTGGTGGTGGTATTGGTGGTGGTGGGTGTTAGGGGTATCTGGCATGATGTTAGATATTTTGATAATGTTGTAATAAGGACTACAAAGGAAACAGACGTGTGTGATGTGGGTTTGATTTAAGATTTGTAAAAATAAGAACATCTGTATGTCTTTCATTTCCTTTAAGGTTTTGCATGTTTTTTAACATATGCAGAATGTACGGTTGTGATGTGTCCTTGTCATGTCTTTGTAAGAAACGTCTTGTTTGTGTAGCTACAAGTGGTTTGTATTAGCTTTATTGTGCTAGAGATAAAAAATATATATCAGGGCCAGATTTGAGAGGAAGTAAATCATGTGACCTGTGGCTCTATTTCCTGTTTGTTTTAATACTTGCATGACCTGATAAAAGTGTGTAAAACTCAGTCTCCGTGTGTGTGCGTGTGTTTTTTGTGTGCTTTGCGTGGTTCTGTTCCTAACCTCGGTATCTCTGGCCTTTATCTTCCAGGTGCCTTGAGGTCTTCTGAACATTTTTGGATCCTGATCAACCAAAGGACTGAATACGATAAAGCCGTGAGCTTTATTAGCTTTTTGGAAAAACTTAACATACAAACAAACAAATGAACAAACAAAAAGCGAAAATCACGAAAGGTTGTGATGTTGCTATGGTTCTGATGGCTTTTGTGGAGGTTTTTCTTTTTCTTTTTTTTTTTTGCGAGATGAGAAACAGTGCCGAGTTTTCCAGTAGAGTCGGAGACAAGAGTGGCGCTAATAAAATACAAGGAGCCAAATGTGCCAAAAATGAGTGTGTGTGTGTGTGTGTGTGTGTGTGTGTGTGTGTGTGTGTGTGTGTGTGTGTTTGGACTTTCCTGTGCCTGTTTTGTTATAAGGCGAGACCTTAAATCCTCTGGTTTGCTGTGAATGTATTCCAGCACCTCCATAATCAGCTGGTTTCTGATTTTGCTGTACAGAAATCTGTAATATATTTTAGATGCGAAGGGCATTAAAGACCTGCTGTGTGCTACGGCTGTAGTTGTTTTATTCATTCACTCAGCCCTAACACTTAAAACACACACCACGCAAGACGATATATCTTACACACAACTGTACTTTCACCCCAGAAATTGATAAAAGTCACACATGAGCATTATGTACGTATTCAACACACAGCTGCAACGTTTATTGGCTTTCAAACCGAGATACCTGTTTCAGACCAATCCTGTAATGATTCTTGTGAGAGGTTTTTTATCAGTTTCTCATTCATTAGAAAAGCTTATCGGCATAGTTTCATCATAAACAAACAATTATTAGCCTGCAGCAAGCAAAGAAAACAACTAGAGAGATGGCTGAAACTACTTAAACTGAGCTAAGAACTGTTAAACACATTATTAAAGTCTGAAATGCGACTCTTGATCCATCATCTTTGAGGAACAAATGTGGTCAGAAAATCTTTCTGAATAAGCCTGATGGGAGATCACTTAAACACTTAATGAAAAAACATCAATAGAACTCATGTCTATATTTAATAGTGAAAGTAGGAGCATTTTCACCGTGCCAATGCTAAGAGAACTCAAGGGATTGAGACTAAACATCTGAATAGCCTGAAGAAAATCACTTGAAGAGAATTGAAGAAAAAAAAAAAAAGTCTTCAGTTTGCTAAGGACCATAAATAAAGGAAAGCAATTGAAAAAGAGCAGAATGGAGCACTGGAAAATGGTCATGTGGTCTAATGAGTTCAGATTTACCCTGTTCCAGAGTGATGGCCGCATCAGGGTAAGAAGAGTGGTGGATGAAGTGATGCACCCATCATACCAAGTGAAGTCAGCTGTTGACCTGAATATACTGAATGACCCATTTCTTTTCCCCTGATGGCACGGGAATATCCCACGATGATGATGCCAGAATTCATCAGGCTCAAATTGTGAAAGAGTGGTTCAGGGAGCATAAGACAGAATTCTCACACATGGCTAGGCCAACACAGACCTTAGACCATACAAGATCCTGGAGAGAAATTAATACAACTTTGGATGAAAAGTTGTGACATGCATAAACTTAAAACGATACCATGACTGTAATCATGTGGTGTAGTGGTTAGCACTGTCACTTTGCACCTCCAGGGTCCGGGTTCCATTCCCATCTCTGTGTGCATGGAGTTTGCATGTTCTCTGTGCTTGGTGGGTTTCCTCCGGGTACTCCGGTTTCCTCCCACAGTCCAAAAACATGTAGGTTAGGTTAATTGGCATTCCCAAATCGGCCGTAGTGTGTGAATGAGTGTGTGAGTGTGTTTTGATGTGTGTGTGCCCTGCGATAGATTGGCACCCTGTCCAGGGTGTACCCCGCCTTGTGCCCTAAGTCCCTTGGGATAGGCTCCAGGCCCAACGTGACCCTGAATACAGGATTAAGCGGTATAGACGGTGAGGGAGTGAGTTATTTATGTAACAGCAGTGACCTAATTTCCCTTTTTGTTTGTTTCAACCTCTGGCCTGATCATCTGTCATCATCTGCGCCTATTTCTCACAGCAGCAATCCAGAGCTTATAATAAATTAACAATAAATGTGTAAAATATTTGCTACAAAACACATAATTAATTAAAGTAGAAAACAGTTACAAAGAGCTAAGAATACATTTTTTATAGTGTGTGTGTGTGTGTAAGGGAGAGAGAGAGTAAGAGAGAGAGAGAGGGGTTAAATTGCTTCAGGAGATCAGTGAGAATGATCAGAGCTCTGAACGTCATGAGCAGGACTTGGTACTCGGGTTAGAAGCGTGATCGAGATCTGTGGTAAGGTCTGAGCTCCTGATCATGATGGGGATGTGAGCTGAAGCTTTGGGAAATGAACAACAACAAGAACACATCACCATGAGGTTCTAAGCATCACATAACCTTCTGAACTGCAGCTTTTACAAAAACAGGTAGCCAAGTAGTTCTTAAGCTAATTAATGATTAAAAAAAAAAAAACCCATATTAGTTCATTACAAACTCAACAGAAGAGGACATTTTTCTCACAGGCAGTGCATTATGGGTAAAACACTGCATCAAGTAACCACCAAGCCCTGTCATTGTGTGTTTTTGCATTGCTGGTGCTTGAACCAGTGCAACATGAACTTATGTAAAGGGGAACATAAAACATCATTGGTTCTTTTGTTTAATAAATTAATTTATTTCACTTTATATTCTCATACATATCTTAAGTGAATAAATAACAGATGTAACACACATGGAAAAAGATCTGCATCTTAATTAACTAATAAATAAAATAACATTTTACAAAAAGGTGAGCAGGGAATACATAAATAATAATAATAATAATAATAATAATAATAATAATAATAATAGAGTTAAGAGTAAAGCTCCACAGGACTTTCGTCGCCCCCCTGTGTCAGATCTCCTGGACGTACGGACGCACACAGGTGCAGCCCACTGAGATGGCTTTATATTCCAGTCTGAAGTGGTAGTTTTTCTCGTTGTCGCCTCGGACTCTCTGCAGCACCGGAATCTGTCGGAAAATCCGTCTGGACTCCAGCTCCATGGTCTCGACTCCTTTCCAGTTTAAACAGCCGCTCAGGAGGCACCGGGCCTCATGGAGCTGAGCCGGAATCCGATTCGAATCGGTCGTGGTGCTGCAAAAACACCAATAAAGAGATCGATCAGATTGAATTCCAAACAACACAGCTTTGGTGTAATGTCTACGCATGTAAATAATGTAAACATTGTGAAAATATCTCACTTTACAGTAGCAAGAAAATTTGCAAATATAAATAAATTTGCTAACATTACATTTTAAACCGCCTTTTTGAAAGCCTTCAGAAGACGTGTGTGTTTAAAACCAGCATTAGAATAAATTTTTTTGCACACATTTAAAAATTATACAAAAACTAACAAGGTGAGTATATGTGCGTGTGTGTTTACATGTATTCCCAGGGTGAGATGGAGTCGTTGTGGATGGGCCGCACAGAGTGCGACGTCGTCTTGATTTCGTGTTCCAGGTTGCCGACGATGTAATATTTCGGAGCATCTTCAGGAGGTTTGCGATGAGTGCTGACTTTTCCTGGAGGTTTGTGAGGAGCAGCCTGAGCGACCATCATCGCAATCATCATCATCATCATCATCATCATCATCACATATGGTAGCTGTGGAGACCAAAAAAAACATCTGTCATTTCACCTGTTCATTGTGAAAACACTAAGAATGCGATTTAGTACAATAAATGATATTTTAGTCTGGGTAGATCTCAACCTGTCGAAACCATATGACCCTTTCTGCAGCTCAACATTTTACTGCTCTTCTACAGCAGTGGTTCTGCACCTGGTACTGGAGAACCCCTGTGCTGAACATTGCAGTGCTCTCTCAGCTTCCAGCTCACCTGGTTTAACTCATCAACTAATCAACAGCATTTTCTCAACAGAAGTGTGGAGCACTGCAATGTGCAGGACAGGAGACCCTATGAACACCTGATGTAAAAGATTTGAGATTTTTCTCATTTCTACAAAAAGTGTAAGAAATGTGTTAAAACTGAGAAAAATGTAGAACTCAATCATAGGGTGTATTAGAATTTGACTTCTATAATCTCTGTGACTTGCAGAATAATCATCACTGATCTGCAGTCAGACTTCACTCATAGGGCTTTGTACTGTTGTATTGTAAAAACCCTGTGATGCTGGGTTTGATGCTGTAAGCGCTAGCTAAAACACACATACACACACACACACACACACACACACACACACACACACACACAAACACACACACACAAACACACGAACGAAGACGCAGCTCACATTTAAGGGTTTCCTTTTGAGAAACAATCCTAAGCACAATAAAGACTAAACTTAGATTTGAGTAAATAATTAAAAACACTCAGAGACTCAAAAAGAACTCACCGTTAATAGTGCAAATTTTAAAGCCATTTTTTTTTCACGCTGTTGTCGGGGACCTTTCTGCTCGTACTCGACCTTTCTGGTACCTGCAGCGATCATGCCTCTGAGATTTATAGCAGGTGGAGTGTGTGTGATGTGGGAGTGTATTTCCTCTGACGAATGCTGCTTCACTTTGATGGTGCCAAACCAGGACACTTAAACCGTCTGTTATCGTAGTGATGAGTCTGCATATTCAAGGTTCAACCTCAATGCACTCTTCAGCTCAAAAATGAGACACCTTATAACTTTTTTATATGATGGAATAATAAAAATTTATTTGGCAAGCCATTACATGTAGTTTCACTTAAAGATACACAGTCTTACAATTTCATTACAAATAAGACAGCACATATTAGCATTAATTAAATTATAGCTTTTTATTAAGTTATTAGGTAATAATCTATATATAAATTAATGAAACAAATAATTAAATAAATAGATAAATAATAAATTCAACATCAATTACATTAACACACACTTATTAATTAACATGTTAGTTTATAATGATTTTTTTTTTCTTGATAATGAAATAAACCTTCATTATTGGGATAAAGAGATTGTTTCATCCAATATATCATACATCATTTTTTTTAAAATCATTATTACTTTATCTTGCTTTACTGCTAACAGTACTGCAGGTTTATATGAGGGGTGTTCAAGTGATTACTTTTCTTGTTAATAAAACTGATTGACATTTACAGAAGAAGTCAAGCACCGTATGGTGAGGTCAGTCCTGACCTCGCTCCAAGCCATTTCCGCATGTTTGGGCCATTAAAGGAGTTCCTGGGAGGCCAGAATTTCAGACATGAAGCAGGCAGTTTGATCATGGCCCTGGCCTACTGAGTAAGCTTACTACTTTGATGGTATCCAAGCACTAGTGAAACACTGACATAAGTATCAGGGCATATATATATATATATATATATATATATATATATATATGTATATATATATATATATATACAGTCGTGGCCAAAAGTTTTGAGAATTACATAAATATTGGAAATTGGAAACGTTGCTGCTTACGTTTTTATAATAGCAATTTGAATATACTCCAGAATGTTATGAAGAGTGATCAGATGAATTGCATAGTCCTTCTTTGACATGAAAATTAACTTAATCCCGAAAAAAAAAAACTTTCCACTGCATTTACATTCTTGTTAACTCAGATGAGAATGTTGACGAGCACAAGGCTGGAGATCATTATGTCAGGCTGATTGGGTTAGAATGGCAGACTTGACATGTTAAAAGGAAGATGATGCTTGAAATCATTGTTCTTTCATTGTTAACCATGGTGGCCTGCAAAGAAACGCGAGCAGCCATCATTGCGTTGCATAAAAATGGCTTCACAGGCAAGGATATTGTGGCTACTAAGATTGCACCTAAATCACCAATGTATAGGATCATCAAGAACTTCAAGGAAAGAGGTTCAATTCTTATTAAGAAGGCTTCAGGGCGTCCAAGAAAGTCCAGCAAGCGCCAGGATCGTCTCCTAAAGAGGATTCTGCTGCGGGATCGGAGTGCCACCAGTGCAGAGCTTGCTCAGGAATGGCAGCAGGCAGGTGTGAGCGCATCTGCACGCACAGTGAGGCGAAGACTTTTGGAAGATGGCCTGGTGTCAAGAAGGGCAGCAAAGAAGTCACTTCTGTCCAAAAAAAAACATCAGGGACAGATTGATCTTCTGCAAAAAGTATGGCGAATGGACTGCTGAGGACTGGGGCAAAGTCATATTCTTGTCACACACACAGTTTCGGCTTGTCACACACACAGTTTTCCTGACACACACACACACACGCACGCACACCGGCTTCCTGTTTGGTGACGTAGCTTCCTGTTTTTCGTATTGTTCCCGCGAACGTTCCTCGTCTGTCCTGTCAGGTTCGCTCTCCTCAGTGATGCACCCGCTGAGAAACCTGAAAGAGCTCTGGTTATAGGAGACTCTATACTGAGACATGTGAAATTAGCTCGGCCTTTAGAGGCGCCAGCGGCAGTGGTCAGGTGTATCCCGGGAGCCAGAGCACCGGAAATAGGAGGTAATCTTAGGGCTGTAGGACAGCATAGGTTCTCCAAGATAGTGGTACATGCTGGAGCTAACGATATACGCCTTCGTCAGTCAGAGGTTAGCAAGCATAACTTTACAGAGGTGTTTAAAATAGCGAAGGCGATGTCTGAATAAGTAGTTTGCTCTGGTCCCATCCCAATGAGACGTGGCGACATAGCTTACAGCAGGTTATGGTCGCTGAACCGCTGGATGTCCAGGTGGTGCTCCGAAAACAACGTGGGCTTCATAGACAACCGGAATACCCTTGAGGGCAAAACTGGCCTGTTAGGGCGGGATGGTGTCCATCCCACTCGGGAAGGTGCTGCTCTCATTTCTTGCAGTATAGCACATAGTCTCAGAAGAGGCCTAGTTAATCGGTGACAATCCAGAGCCCAGGCCAGGGAGGCAGACAGACAGGCTAAACCAACCTTTCTGATAAAAGCCTTTGAAATGTATGAAGTGCTTGTAATTATATTTCAGTACATCACGGAAACAACTGATACAAAGACCTAAAAGCAGTTTAGCAGCAAACTTTGTGAAAACTAATATTTGTGTCATTCTCAGAACCTTTGGCCACGACTGTATATATATATATTGTTATTCTGCACAATCGAATATTCCTGCTTTGACTTTGACTGGGCTTGTTTTAATCCACTTGCTCTTATATGTTATAATTTCTATAGCGACATCTCATTCAGGCATGGAATAACATTGATGTGGGGATGTATTTCCCTGAAGAGGTGTTTCTGTAACAAAAGTGGAAGGAGTCTCCAGAGTCATGAATTAGTAACATTCAGAAGTAAACATCTTAAGGACAGAGTTTATGCTTCTGTGCTAAAGTATATGCTTCTTTGCTCAGTACATGAGAACAATACATTTTAAATGATGTCATTAACACAATCTCTCACTCACTCACTCACTCACTCACTCACTCACTCATCATCTATACTACTTTATTCTGTATACAGAGTCACGGGAGCCTGAAGCTTTTTCCAGGAGACTTGGCACGAGGCGTGGTACACACAGGACGGGGTGCCAATCCATCACTGGGCACACACACACACTATGGGCAATTTTGGGAACATTAATATAGATAAATTAGATTTGTCCATATTCATTTACACGTCTTTTGGACTACAAACTCCATGCATACAGACCCAAGGCGGGCATCAAACCCAGAACCTGGAGGTGTAGGGCGACATTGTTAACCACTAAACCAAATGCTGCCTAATAACACGATCAGTCTGAATCTAATCAGATTACTTTTGTGTTAATCTAGTCTAGAAGATGTAGTTTTCTTGTGACAAAGTTTCATAGATGTGTACTATTAAGATTTTTATACCCTCATTTGTTTTTAAAACTGGCTGTGATTCCAAGCTTTAAATGTTAGGAGACAAAATGATTTGTATGAAATATGTCAGCAAAACTGGAGAAAAATGCATAATTAAGACAAATAAGGATTAGATTCTGGCTTTTTACTCATTTGTTTTATATACTTTCTTTTTAATTCCACATCTGATGCTGATTTATGTATAAAAAAATTACCAAAAAAACAACCCAATAGCTGAGGTATCAGTCTTTTGATGAAGAAGCTAGATCCAGAACGTCAGTAATTCACATTATACACTGTTCTTTCCTATGTGACACCGCTTGAGTGAGAAATATTTGAGTAAATGTATGCATGTCTTTGTTGCTGCGGTTGTTATTGCATGTGAATCTGCACAGCTTAGCGACAACCCTTAATAGCGCTGCTTAACTACTATTAAGTTTTACTTATCCGATACTCTTGGGTTATTTATTATTCAGCACCCCTTACCCCCCCCCCCCCCCCCACCCCCATATTTGGATATGATGCATATAATCCTTGCTAAATATGTGTGGTATGAGTGTGATGGTCTCGCTTTCTGTTAATGACGTTCATGCCATTGAGGGAAAATCATGTCACTTCCTCCTCGACAGAAAGCAAAGGGGCTTTTTCCATTTCATTTGTATATTCTGTTTCTCTCCTTCCATTCCTTCATCAGTACGATGTTGAAGGAAAGCTGGTGGAAAATTCGATTGTATTTTTCTATATCATTTCTTATATATTTTTTTTCCCACGTTCTCGTAAATCCTCCTGAATCATATTAAATCCCAATGAATCCTAAGATAAACATGATTTTAAAATCTCTCCAGGAATAGAAAGTGTTGGAATTTAACGCAGCTCGCATGATGTTTGAGTCAAACCTGAAGCAGTCAAGAGTCTTGGTTTCACACTTAGATGAGCTCTTGCGTCAGAGTTTATGAGCAAGCCATCAAACAAGACAATCCCACTAATATTATGATGATATTAAATCATTTTATTTCACGAATGTTCAGGATGATAATTTATGTGGGATGTGAGGTTTATTAGGAGCTCCAGACACATTGTGGAGATTAAGAAGAAAATGTATGGAAGTATAATAGTGCCAAAATTCCTCAAAGCAAAATAGCAGGTTGAATTACATGAACTGAAAAAAAACTTGTTGCAATAAAAATGTTTGAATTTTTTTGCATTGCAATTTGATCTGCATTGAAAAAAAATCCTTAGAGCATTTACAAAGTTTGAAATTTGGTTAACAATAAATGGTTAAAATACCCCTCTGCCATAAACGCTATATTCAAAGCGAAGCCAACGCTCTTTCATTCACACGCGAGAGAGCAATGTGTTTCCTGCCCCTGCGCTCAGTAATGGACAGTCTGTGGAAAACTTCTGTACAGCAGCAGAAATACATTTAGGAAGCAGTCAAACAGCAGCTGGGGTCAGCGAGTGAGACCAAAGTATCAGAGTACTGCAGACATCTGAGTCTGTGCTCCGACTGGGCAAATAAACTGATAGGGAAAATTCAAGACAAAGAATAAAGACAGACAGACAGACAGACAGACAGACAGACAGACAGACAGACAGACAGATAGATAGATAGATAGATAGATAGATAGATAGATAGATAGATAGATAGATAGATAGATACTTTATTGATCCCGAAGGAAATTCCAGATATTCAGCAGCGATAGAGACAGTACCAGTAAGACAGCTTATAGACTGCACACTGTATGTGTGCAGGAAACACATCGCTCACACGTGTGAGTGAAAGAGCGCTGGGCTTTGCTTTGAATATAGCATTTACGGCGGAGGGCTATTTTAACCGTTTATTGTACAACGGATCGGTAAGTAGTTTGTGAGAAGTGCACTGCACAGGGAGCAGGAAGCAGACTTTAAAGTACACTGCGGCATGGACAGCAGCAATCGGCACGCCACTGCTCTTTCTATGATATCCCGGATGTGAAGACCTGAATTTTAGCAACCTGAATTTTATTACCTGAATTTTAGCGACCTGAATTTTAGCGACCTGAATTTTGTCGACCTGAATTTGTAAGACTGAAAAATAATGAAGATTGTATTTTTAACACTTGAAAAAATTGAATATTTTTGCTTTGAATTTTAAATGCTTGAATTACATTTTCATTTGAAATATGCAACGACAATAAATTGTAGTGGCAAAAATTTCAACCATTGTAAATGCTCTAAGGATTTTTTTCAATTCTGATCAAATTGCAATGCAAAAAAGTTCAACATTTATTGCAACAAGTTTTTTCAGTTCATGTAATTCAACCTGCTATTTTGCTTTGAGCAATTTTGACACTATTATACTTCCATAAAAATGCTAATTAATAATTTGGAATTTTAGTACTGCAGTGTAACACAGGTAATAGAGTTTTAGATTAGAAACTGTCGAAAAGGAAAGACAGTGTGTTAAAGGATTCGACAAACAGCTACTGGTTCAGAGACAAGAAATAACTGAAGAACCCACTAGAGTGTAACATAGAACCATCTCTTCTAGGGCTTTTAGGGAGAAAAAGGTTATTCACAGGTTATTCATTATTGAATATACACTCTGATTATTTGTCTTTTTTTTAGATGAAAGATCAGGAGATGCCACAGTGGCATAGTGCTTAGCATTGTAGCCTCGCACCCCCAGGGTGATGGGTTTGATTCCTAATGTTGGGTATGTGTGCTATCCATTTGCATGTTCTCCCTGAAACTGGTGCTTCCTAATTGCCCTTGTGTGTGAAGGTGTGTATGTGCTTGTGCCCAGCAATAGACTTGCACAGCAGTCAGGGTATATCCCCTGGGATAGGCTTTGGGCTTCTCGTGACCCTGTACAGAATACAGGTGTAAAGAATGAGTGAGTGAATAAGAACACAGATCAGATCATTTCAAACACACATTGAATCAAGGCGAGACATCAAGAGTCACACATAAAAAAAAATCTTCTTTGAAGTCTGTCTTAAATGGAAAATAAGGTGCATATAAATATTGATGATTTTCCTGCCCTGCACACTGACTATGAAGTTTGTCACCCAGAAAGCTATACCCAGAATGCAATGTATATAACGGCGTCCAAATTCCACAACCCTCATTCCATGCAAAAATGCATTCCAAAATTCAGCTGAGACTCATATGGAACTTCTGATGTTCATAAGGACTTGTCAAGTCAAGTCAAGTCAATTTTATTTATATAGCACTTTTAACAATTGACATTGAAATTGTCTTGTGAAAGTCCTGCTCAGATAAACTGAGTTGTAACATTACAGAGTTATGAAGCATTTAGTAACTAGTACAGTATGGCTAGCCGGAATGTCCACAATTTATACTAAATGCATGTCAGGGTTAACACCTAGAAGGCGCCTTGTGCCCTAAGACTCTTGTTTTTTGCTTTTGAATTTTTGTACGTCGTTTCCCAGAATGCACCTCGGTCAGATGATGGGAGCACTCACCTGAACCCAGGTGGCTCATTTGCTTTTTTATAAATAGTCTTGTCCTTGGTTTAGTTCTGGTCTTGCATCTGTTGTGTCAAATTGTTGTTTTGTTTAAACTGTTGTACTGCCTTTTTCTGTTCTGTTTTTCTGTCCATGCTTCATGTCTTTGTTCTAGTTATTTGTTCCAAAGCTTGAGGTTTTAAGTATGTTTATGTTTGTTTGTCTTTTCTTTTTAAAACATCTTGGTCTTAACCTCCTGCGATTATGCCTCCCCTGCAACAAACATACTACATAGATTTCATGCAAAAATATACTTTTGGTGGGGTCAAAGATGTTTCTTTTTGGGAAAATGTCCTCTTTTCTGATCAAATTTACAATGCATTATTTGGCCATAATGACCATCATTGTCTGGAGGTGATTAATTGTATTTGGATAAAGGTTTACTGTTAACAACTTAATTTAGCTCAGAAGCATCATATATGATATATATTATATTATATACAGTATAAGCCTCAATTTGTGTAATTTGGCCCAGATTTCTTACATTATACTCTGAAAATATATAGTGACCAAAACCTATTGTAATGCACTTACAGTATGTTGACCTCAATAATAATGACTTATCTTTAAAAAAAAAAAAACACACACACAACTCTCTTCTTCATTTACAGATCAATCTTTTTTGCATTAAACCATGACATGTCTGATTTCAGATTTATATGTAGACGTTTGTGTCTGCGTGGTGGTAGTAGTGGTGGTGGTTCCACTCCTGCGGCTGCTCGCTCATCGCTTCGTTATCACGTTTGATTGAAGTTTTACATTTTTTTTTTCCATTAACCCACATAGAGTCAGTTTCAAAACTTCCAGGAATCTCGCTCAGAGGAGGGAGAGAGAGCATCATTACGCTGCATCCAGGAACCGGGGAGTTTTTGCTGCTTGACCCAAATACACACACACATGCATACACAAGTGTGCATACACA
The DNA here is from genome assembly GCA_030347435.1 of Clarias fuscus. Taxonomy (NCBI): domain Eukaryota; kingdom Metazoa; phylum Chordata; class Actinopteri; order Siluriformes; family Clariidae; genus Clarias; species Clarias fuscus. The sequence continues at coordinate 5,629,910 of CM059216.1, forward strand.
AGTGTGTTTGTGTGTACATGAGCTGATTTTTATATATATATATATATATATATATATATATATATATATATATATATATATATATATATATATATATAGTTATGAAAATGTTGTGCAAAATAAGCTGCTAAATAAGAAGAGACCTAGCAGACCTGTATACCGACATACTTTATCAGGGAATAAAACATCATCTCAAAATCTTCAAGATTCAACACACAACACATTCTCACAGTTTCCCCCCTAATGATACGGAGACACACCCTTATATAGTAAAACATTTACATTACATAAAATATTTAAGGTGCTGGTACAGTTTTGGTACTTGGCTCTGTGAGGTTTCTGTAAAGGTTCTGCAAGGGCTGTGTAAAGGTTCTGCAAGGGTTCTGTAAGCAATGGTTTGCAGCCCTCACACTCCTTGGCAGTGTAATGGCTCAATGCACTTTGTCATTATGATGCAGTTTGGTGATGCTCTGCATGACCCACATAGAGCCAAAACACAACCACAACAAAGTAGAGCTCTGGTTTGTTCTCTACAGGATGCCCGGTTTCAGCATCAGCACTTCTGACAACAGGAATGAAAGAGTCATGCTGTGGAGAACACCAGGGACAGAAATTAAAGATGAGGTCACAGAATGAAACTAATTCTAAAATAATAATCAGTGCAACAGATACAGTGTAGATTAGATTAGATAATACTTTTCTACACTTCACTATACCATACTGTAAAAAATACTATACCACACACTATATTACGGTATACTATACTATACAGTATGTATTATATAGACACTATATTATATTGTACAGTACCGCACCGGTTGTACAAACACTGCTCACTACTGTTGTGTGAATGATGATAGAGTTCTTGAGATTTATATATGTTGATATTCATCTGTAATTACTTATTGTTGCATCTCTCTCTCTCTCTCTCTCTGTCTCTGCACACACATGCGCTCACTCCTGCACACACACACGCGCACACACACAACTTTGATATTGCAATTAAATTCAAATTTTATTTCCCTGTTAATTCCTAAACGTAATTTATTTCAGTTTATTCTTCTGTGTGTTAATGGAGCAAATCCCCAAGTCCAGTTCTTTAGAAATAATGAAATAGGATTTCCATTATAAATTCTTGCTTAGATGCTGAAGTCAAATCAAATATATATTTATATATGCACATTCACATGCCTAAGACAATATTAAATATAATTTTTTGTTACTTTGTTTTGTTTAAGAATTGCAATTTAACAAATTGTTTACATTTTTAAACATTTAAAACAAACAATGAAAATGTTCAATATTTTGAATACTTAATATTGAAGATTCTGCGCTATCTTTATCTCCCTATTTAAATGACCCCAGTGTGTGATACAGCATATATGAAATTCATTGTACAAAAACAGGTTCCTTGTGTCTATTATCTTCTGCTGAAGCATGAGATCACTTGACGCTCTGATATATTTCATCTAAAATGGATTAAATTGACTGCAAATTACAATAGGCAGCACATATATGTAACTGTAAGCATTTTCATTAGCATATACTAGTTCTACTGTGTACATGTTAAAATGAAAAAAATTATTTGCAGTGTGGTGTACAGAAATTGGATTTGGACTGTATGCACCCCGGTCCTCCACTTCTAGTTTGAATTCACGGCTGGAAGCTGCATCATTGCATGCGTTAGTTGGTATCGTTAATATTTTAATTTCTAATTGTCTAATGTGTTATTGGTAAATCTTATGTTCTTCACTTCTGGTATAATGCTCCATAGCTCTCGGCCTGTTTTCAGAGTCTCTGTGTAACAGCTAGAATCAACACAGCAGGTTTGAACTAATACTGTACCTGTACTGTATATTCTAGTACTAATGTTTATCTTTGTTCAGGCAACAGTTTATATTTTTGTTTGTTTGTGTGAGACAACCTGAGATTTTGTTGAACACAAATAAACTATAGCACTGTTTTTTTGTAACCCTGTGCAAATTAAATTTGTTGAACTCATGAATAAAATTTGCCTCATAATAACTGATGTATATTTTTATTAACCACAAAGTGTAAAAGAATTGCTGTAATGTACTTATAATAAATTAAATATATACTTTAAGTTCATTAATTACTGTCAGGCGTGTACGTTATTACTCACACAGCAATAAACTCTAAGTGTACTAAGTATACTTAAAGTTGTTCCAAAATAGTAAACTTCAAGTATACTAGTCATTAGTCTGGCTGCAAGTACACTTTAGTATGCTTTGGCATGCTGGGATTGAATATACTTAGCATACTTTTTTTTCACTGGGGTTAAGTTCTAAAAAAAAAAAAAAGTCTTCCACTTCGAGTCCTTTCTTTAAGGGGAGAACTGTAAAACAGTTATCAGTGTCTATCTAAAATCCCCTTTGTTTAACCCCTGAGTATGATTCACAGCGGTGTCATCATCATGCAAACATACAGTATATACACACACAGACACAGACAGCTGTATGTAGGTGAGAAGTGATGATTTGTTCCGGTTTGATATAAACCAGTCACCTACTTACAGTCCCCTGTCATCCGTACACCGCAGAACCACCAGCCTGTCTGCGCGCTGACATCACAGTGGTCTTTCCTTCTGTTCTGTACGCTGTGGACTCTCAGGACAACATCTTCACCAATGAGAGACTCGCTTATGACCTCTAATACTCAGAGACTGAGAACCCAAACTGCTCGCATCAGTTGTAACACTTGTTATGTCCACTGGGGGTGAATTCATATGTAACTCATCAGTTAAAATAATATTAAGCCATAAAATTATACATTAATTGTGGAGTGGCCATTTTGAGTAACAACTGCATTAGAGGTGTCAAACTGCTAGCTGTCTGCAATACAGGGGCGGATCTACCGGGGTGGCATGGGGTGGCAATTTGCCACCCCAGCGCTAGTGTCCTAGTGTTCTAAAAATAAAAGAGTTTTTTAATTTATCTGACGTTAAATTCCAGATAGCAGGTTCAAGTCAATCACACATCAGCCTTTATTTCATTTTTATAGGACAATGTAAAAATGTGCACCCTAGTGTATACACCGAATGAGAATAGCGTTCCTTGAATCCACAAAAACCATGCAAGGATGCTTGCTTCAGTGTCACCACCCCTCATAATGTTCATGCCACCCCCTTGCCACCCCATGAATAATTTCCTAGATCCGCCCTGCTGCAATACATCACTTTAGCTAACGCGAATTTTAACTTAACAATTTAACTTACCATAGTAATGTAGGCATTTACATGGACGACGTCTAGGAAGAAGATAATGTACTGAAGTTCAGCCAAATGCAAAGAAACGTTAACGTATAAATTAATATTTGCCACTTTAGCATTTTAGCTAAGCTAAAGCTAAGCTCTCTGGCTTGTGGTAGCTGAAGGAAAATTGGAATGTTCCAACAAACAGCCAGGCGCTTGTTCCCTTTGTCCATTTTCCTATTTATACATTAACTAGGATTTAGACGAAGTCAGCTCAAGTCAACAGTTGAGGTCTTGGCAAAAAAAAAAAACACTTTTCAGAAAACGTACGGGTGACGTCACAGGGTTTGTCCAGTTTTTCTTATATGGTCTATGGTTACATGAACGCCACTGAAACATCTGACTGCGCTTATCAGACAAGAGACGATAGAGATATCACTTGCAGCAGTAGGAGTTGATGTTTGAACTTTGAAAAAAGAGTGGGTGTGCTGGACAAACTTCTCACAGACATCTTGTATTTTCATCGGTTTTGTTTTTCTGCTCTCTCATCTTCAACAAGTTTATCAGCTACAGTACATCTGTGGACGGAGCAGCATCAGCAGTGCAGGGTAGCATTTGTGTGTGTGTGTGTGTGTGTGTGTGTGTGTGTGTGTGTGTGTGTGTGTGTGTGTGTGTGTGTGTGTGTGGTGTACAGTACGTGCGTGTGTGCATGTGCATACAGTGGCAGCTGACATTTTAAATATATATTATTTAGATCACGGATTAAACCATGGCAGTCTTTTCTGAAATCATACAGTTTGTCAGGGTTCATCACTGATCATGCAGCTATTTGGCATGTACATCATGTATCTATATAGAAAGTTTGTATAAAAATAACAGTACAAGATTTTTGTATGAAAGTAATAGCGGTGTAATTGTAATAAATAGATGTAAATGAACCAAATAAATATATCTTGTTGACATGCACAATATAGGCAGTCTTCCTGACATTAGTTACACTAATCGTGTCTTAATGAATGACTTTAATCATTGGTTAATCGATCGTTACTTGCCTTGCTAGAAGTCAGTTCTTTACTAAACAGTTTAAAAGAGAAGTGCGTTACACAAACTAACATTGTTCATGGTGATAAAAAGCAAGGGCAAAGAGAATAGACTATTAATCGTCCATTTCATATTTCAGTTTTAATCAGGTCATGTATAACTCAACTCAACTCGACTCAACTTTATTTGTATAGCATTTTAACAACAAGAATGCCCCAAAGTGCTTCTCATAAATAATAAAATAATATAGTAATATAATAAAAAATAAAATAAATAAGTTAAATTAAGAAAATAAGAAATAAAAATAATAATAAATAATATTAAAAAGGAACATAATTAAAATCACATCACACACAATCTAATCAAACAACGATATCTCATGTTGGTTTAAATGCCAGAGAAAACATGTGAGCTTTGAGATGGAACTTAAAAACCCTCAGTGATGTGGCCTCACGAATGGTCAAGGGTAGGTCCTTTCACAGTTTGGGTGCCGCCACAGAGAACACCCGATCACCCCTGAGCTTGCACTTGCACGTCTTGGGTACCATCAGCAAAAGTTTATCTGATGATCTGAGAGTCCGGGATGGAGCATGTGGCTTAAACAGATCTGAGAGGTAGGGCGGGGCAAGGCCATGTAAACATTTAAATGTGACCAAAAGAATTAAAAAATGTATTCAGTACTGTACCGGGAGCCAATGAAGAGAAGCCAGAACTGGAAAGATACGTTCTCTTTTACGCAGACACGTTAATAGTCGAGCAGCAGAATTTTGAATCATCTGTAGCCGATGTAATGCTGCTTGAGAAACCCCAAAATACAGGGCATTGCAGTAATCAATGCGAGTGGTGATGAATGCATGGATGGTTATTTCGAAAAGCCTAAAGGACAAAACATGTTTAAGTTTTGCCAATTGCCTTAACTGAAAGAAACTGGACCAAACCACAGCACTGATCTGTTTATCAAATTTAAGACCATGGTCAAAAATAACACCCAAATTTGACACTGTGGGTTTAACATACTGCTCCAAAGCCCCTAAATCCAGAGGTGGAACTCTACCCCTGGCACCAGGACCAAATACCAAAACCTCTGTCTTTTTATCATTAAAATTTTTTAAAATTTGGGGCTAACCATGCCTTTATGTCATCTAGACATGTTAACAGAGCCTTGACAGAGTAGCCTTCCTTCTATTTTACCGGGAGATAAATTTGACTGTCATCTGCATAGCAATGAAAGGAGATGACATGTTTTCTCAGGATATAGCCGAGCGGCAACAAATATAACGAGAAAAGAAGAGATCCAAGGATAGAACCCTGTGGGACCCCATATGTCAGAGGAGCTGATGAGGACCCCAGATCTCCAAGACTAACCGAAAATGTTCTGTCAGTAAAATAGGACCTAAACCAGTCTAGAGCTGTCCCCCTATAGTATAATATCCTATACAAAACACACGCACTATAAACAGAATTGTAGGGGAAAGTCCTCCACTTATTTCCTCACTGTTTTTTAATTCTATTTCAGTATTTGGCAGACACTCTTATCAAGAGTGATTTTTTAAAATCTCATTACAGTATTTCTGAGCTGGGGGTTAAGATTTGCTCAAAGGTATAACTAGGATAGTTTGGTGGTGGGCTTTTAACCTGGGGCCCTTTCAAACCATAGTCAAATGCCTTAACCACTGAGCTACATCTGCCCCTGCTTTGGAGCTGCGCCTCTTAACCCTTTCAGGAAAATTAGGTTGTAGTGACAGGACACGGCAGGGAGGAAAGGTCTGAGTCTGAGATGAGTTCGAACTAGAGCATCTGTCCATCTGTCCATCTGTCCTCAGCCTCAATGATGTGAAAACTATAATGTCAATAACCTTGCGTTCTGTCGATGTTTCAATCTAAGGTGTTTTGCTCATATACGAGGAGTGTTCAAGTAGGCCTGAACTGATTAATACTGATTAATATTTAGAGAAGACTTTAGCACAGTACTGTGATAAGACTCACAGCCGCAGTAAAACATTTGAATGGTTTGAAGGCAATCCCGCCCACTGCAGTTGTTCTCGTGAACATTCAGCGAGTCGAGGAGATGAAAAACTTTCTATCTTGATGGTATCCAAGCACTAGTGCAAAGTGGGATAAGTGCATTAGTGTAGTCGAAGATACTTTTTACCCTCATATCTGTCTTCTGTCATTCTGCACAATCAAAAGTCCTGGTTTGGCACCTCTCATATAACACTAAGCACTTATTGCGACACTGGAAATTAAAAACCAAACTCTCCACTCTGCCCCCCTAACCTCTGTCTGACGTTTCCCGCCGCAGTTTGCGGCGCAAAAAGTTCCTTGTCAATTATGTTGATATAGGTTGTGTTATTTACGTAATTTACGTTCATTATTACTCCCCTACTTACCATTACTGATCATTACATCACACACACTATAGCCTAACACTCATCGTATAAGACTTTCACTTTCATTTGTCTGACATGGATTAAACAACGTTGTGTTTCATTTATAGACACGCTTCTTTGTCTATTTCTAAATGATAAACTCACCGAGTTCTAATTGTTTGGCTTGTGTTCGGGGTTTAATTTAATACCTACTTAAATCACACACACACACACACACACACACACACACACACACACACACACAAATTGTGGAAACGAGGCCAAAGAACTGCTGATTGTGTTCCTATCCTCAGAGCCGAGTCAAAGTGAGAGATGAATGTTAAAAAAAAACTCCAGTGAGGATACCAACCGTTCACCACATCACACACACACACACACACACACACACACACACACACACACACACACACACACACACACACACACACACACACACACACACACACACACACATATGCACACTGTCTGTGGTTCCACACAGATAAAAGCAAGCAGGCATCAATAGGTTCTCTTGATAGCGTAATAATGTTGCATTTGTGCTTGTGGTATTCTGGGTTTCGATGGCACTAAAATGTGAATCACTGACACACATGGCACAATGTGAAAACAACCAAATTAATTTCTCTTAAGTAATACTCATTAAATCATTAACACACACAGTTTCAAGCAAAAAAAAAAAAGACAGCTCCTAATATTACTGAAAATTCAACAAATGTGCATTAAATCCAATATAAAAATGTCATATTATACACATCATCAAAACATGGAAATTTAGCAGAAATACATAGAAAAAGCTCATATAACAAGATTAAAATAAAAAATGCTTTGTAAAATTTTGCTTACATCATCAGGGTTGCATGTGATTTTGCAGAGTGCACAGACTGAGAATCGCAGCGTGTCTGTGTGGGCAGAGAAAATAGGGCAGTAAAGTCAGGTCTGCGTTTTCTACTGCATAATCATGATCACTATCGGCAGTCTAAATCTTACAGTGGGAATCTCACACACAGAACAACCGCTAAAGCTTTACGCTTCCAAATGCGCAGAAATGAATCCGCTTCCATTCACACAGACTTCTAAGGCTGATGTTTACGCCACAAATCTTCTCCTGGGTTTACTGTGAACATTCACTGTGCTCATTTTTAATGCTTATTTTGAAGTTTCATTTTATGTACAAGAATGAGGATGTCAGTCAATTTGTTGAATTTAAAATTATAGGCTAAAATAAGCAATTAAAAATAGTTATATACTTTTCAACGGTGCAAAACATGTATATTTAAGCTTTAAAAGTTAGTGGTCGATTCTTTTTAAATGTCCAGTCTTTTTTTTATTTATGTTTTTGTTATTACATATATACAGAACTACAGGTGTGTGTGAACCTCTAGAGGTGGGTTGTGGAATTGCAGGTCACTCGAGACCCTGTTACTTAAATGAATGTCATGTGATCGCAGGCTCACCCTCAGGTCCTCTGTAGAAGCGCTTTAAAGGTTTGCATATTTTACTATTTCTTTATTACAGTTACCACAGGTCCTCAGAGCGCCCCCAAATGGTGTTAATGCCACAGCTGAAATACCCCAACGATATTGCATTTTTTTATACAGTATGTCAACCTCCAAATGTGGTGTTTTAGTGTTTATGTAAGTGAGATACTGCTGAGCCACAAACCTCCTGAGAACAGCAGAGCTGAGCAAGAAGCATGGGAGGAATTCTTCTCATATGAGGTCACATTGGCGGGGGATTTTTATTTGATTTATGTTGAAAAAGACAAACAGCATTTCCTCTGCCTCTCCAGTGTGCGTATACAAGCAAAAAAATATTTTTTTGCTTGTATACGCACACTGGAGAGGCAGAGGAATGTCTAAACATGACTAAAAGTTTATTTTGCATAATAAGTCTGCTTTAACACTCAACAAAATGAAAATGCATCTAAAATGAAAGAGGTCACTAAAATGGAATATTATTAATTACTCAGTTAAGGTCTTTGGATGTTAATATTTATAAGCCAGTAATGGGTCCTGAGGGGGCAACCAGGATGTCCCCGGTTCGAACCCCGACACGGCCGGTTCAAAGTGCTCAGATACAATTGGGCATCGAGATGGCAACTGGACTTTGTAAATAACTGTCACAAAAAGACACAACAAAAAAGTGTGACAAAAAAGTCTTACTTTATGTTATTCTGCTTAAAATCACAGCAGAGACTGATGCAGATCATTTAGGTTGAAGGGATTCGGCTGACACAGACAGTTTGGCAACCCCTTCTTTACAACACAGCCCTGTTAATTCCTGGATTTTGATTGGTCAGAAGATGTTGATTAAGTTGTTTGTTAACTGGGTCACTTATTTCATGGCTGGCTTTTTAATACTTCATGGACCACTGGATTTTTTGTGTTCATTTGCGTCTTAGTCCACTTTACGGGGCTTTCACACTTATTGGTACATTTGTGGAGTCCAGATCAGACTGAAACGGATCTTTTTGTTTCATCTGGGGCTGGGGTAGTTTAATGGTTAAGGCATTGCACAACAGTTCAGAAGATCCCAGGTTCAAACCCTACAACCACCAAGTTGCCACTGTTGGGCTCTTGAGCAAGTCCCTTAGACTTCAGACTTCAAACTGTGCATTTGGTTTTTGGGGTATGTCGGGCAGAACAAAAGTTATCATTACTTTTATTAAGAGTAATGTTACCACTATCGGAATATTGGAATGGCACTGTAAAAATGACGAACTCTTAAAATGAAAATATTATAATTATTTGGTCATAAAAATATTTCTTTGCCTATATGACCTGTTTTTTTTTTTGTTTTTTTTGTTTTTTTGCCTGTTCATGTTTGTATAGTCGGTTAAAATGAACTAAAAGTCAGTTCATGTTGCCTATTTTGTGCTGACAAAAAATGATACATGACCCTACATTCTCTGAGCTTTAAGAGCTGTGTGTGTGTGTGTGTGTGTGTGTGTGTGTGTGTGTGTGTGTGTGTGTGTGCGCGCGTGTGTGTGTGTGTGTGTGTGTGTGTGTGTGTGTGTGTGTGTGTGTGTGTGTGTGTGTGTGTGTGTGTGTGTGTGTGGAAATCGTAAAAAAAAAAAAAAAAACAGGGGATCAGTAAATTATTTGATTAAATAAATAATAGTTTAGAACATTTTGTGTGTTCAGGGTTTCTTTTCTTTTTTTTTTTATTTCCTGGAAAGTGTCCCGAGCACATGACATTACCGCATTCAACAGATCAGACGGTTGGATTGATTCACTTTCTGCAGTGGAGTTGATTTCCCTGGGAACGATGTGTTCCGTTTTGTTCCGTTCGCCGAGATTTAAATAACTTACCCACTGCAGGCAAATTTGGTTCTAATCAAACAATCAGGGCTCGATTAGAACCAGTTCAGAACCGTGTTCAGAAGGATGTCTATTGGTTTCGTTTGGCAACAGAGTTTCATCGCCGTGTTAGAAAAACACACCAGGCTTCTGTTCAAACTCTCTAAACATGCCATCCACTGCTTAATAAGCTTACGTTGAACGTTTTTCATTTGCGTGACAACTTTGTTTTTTTTATTCCATTCTTCAAAGAAGTGAAAAAGGTAGCCTAATTTTGTGTGATGTCAACTCCCCCGTACCTATTAAATGATCTGATAACGCAATTCAGGTCAGAGATAGCGCGCGTTATCTGATAAATTGACTGTACGTGCTTATTGCTTTCAAGTATATATAGAGGCAGAGCAAACCTGAGAAGCTCCGGGATTTTAGAAAGTCGGCTGAGAAGAAGTAACGATGAGTTTAAAACAGATGGTGAGTACGCTAATGAGGAATTCTAATAGTGACGAGAAGGTACTTCTATAACGCTCTCTATGTTCAAGTCAGTAAGATCGCGTGGATCAGAAAAAAATGATAACTGATAACGAAATAGAGTCGATAAGCAAGAAACACTACATGAGATGAATATAACATCTAGCCTAATGCATCATCCTGAAACTAAGATAATACAGGTACTGATTTGCATATTCAAATGACATTTAATGAGTTTATAATGGAGTTTAAAGGTTAGAAGATAGTTTAGAAGTTAATTATTAACTTTTAATTATTAATTATGTTCTTGTGAATGGCTGCTTAGCTACACTGAAAGTGTTCTCCTGATAATAGCATTGTATTAAATGTTAATTATAAACGTAATGTACTGGACATGAGTTTAGTGGGCCTTCCACAGGGGTCTGCCTCAATCCCAACATCTTTTCACACAGGCTGCGCTCTGGTGTGGGTTTCTGATGCTGAGTCTCACACAAGCGTCATTTGAACACAAGAGGATCTGTGACATCGGCCTGGTGATCCCGAAACAACTCCACACTGGGGAGTCAGGGACGATGGAAAGAAACGGCAACATCAACAACCGCTCGCTGTCTGTCTGGAACTGGATGTGAGTTACACTGCTAATACTATACTACTCCTACTACTACTACTACTACTACTACTACTAATAATAATAATAATAATAATTTTAATAATTATTATTATTATTATTATTATGATGATAATAATAGGGGAGTGGTGGGTTAAGGAGCTAAGGCTCTAGGTTGTTGATATTTAGTACAAAATAATAATAATAATAATAATAATAATAATAATAATAATAATGTTTTTGGATGTTTGCTCTTCATGATGCAGTTGCAACTCCAAGCCTGTTGTGTTACTGCCCTTTTACTATTAATAATAACTTGATTTAAGATGGCACCGGTGAGGTCAGCTGCCATCTCGACTGCTCCAACAAAGCCTTTCACTGCATTTCATACTTTGTATGGTTGCATATGTGACAAATCAATTTAGAATTTTCGATTTGAATACCTTTATGAACGTTTTACTCCCTTTTCAAGTACTACTAACAAAAATTGGTTAGCTTTAGCATCTGGATCTTGCTTTCCCTCTGACTGTTACAAAGTGTGGAGGCACGGTGGCTTAGTGGTTAGCACTGTCACTCTGCGTTCAGGGTTCAAATCCCGTCTCGGGGCTGTGTGCATGGAGTTTGCATGTTGGTGGGTTTCCTCCAGGTACTCCAGTTTCTTTTCACAGTTCAAACACATGCAAATTAGGCTAATTGGCATTCCCAAATTGCCTGTTGTGTGTGAATGAGTGTGTGAGTGTGTGTGTATGTTTGAGTGCCCTGTGATGCATTGACACCCCGTCCAGGGTGTACCACGCCTCATGCCCTGGTCTCCTGGGATGGGCTCCAAGCCCCCCTGCAACATTGAGTTGTGTGTGAGTGTTACAAAGTGTCGTCTTATTACATAAATATCATGTAAACCTTTCTAAGATAAGAGATACGTGGAGTGAGCTGTTACTGTAGAAAATCATAATCTATTACAAAAAGCGCATTAGTATAAACATGCACTAATATCAATAACTGCAGTTACAGAGAATTATTCAACATCTTAACATCTGACAGAATTTAGAACAGGTTTAAATCACACATCATGATTAAGAGCACAGTGATGAACCGGTATGTTTTTTCATGATCTTGTGTTGCTTCCAGCCCTCACCACGGTGCCAACACGATCCCTGGTGTGATTTTCGAGGCCAGGTGTCAGTCTCATCACTGCACGTATCCTAACAGGCCTCTTCACACGGAGCTGAACTCAGTGCCGATATACAGCAACATGCTGGTGCTCACGCAGGACCAGAGAAACAGGAAGTGCTTTACTGTAAAGTTCCAGACAGTCGCTGTGGGCTGCACATGTGTGTGGGCCAAATCATCACCGTGACGCCATCTTACCACTTCAGCCGAGCCGGTTTAACACTTGAATAACAAGGTTAATTTTCAATTTGATTTGCTCCAATTTGTGTAAATTGCTCCAGAGATGTGTTAAATATTAATTATGAATAATGGATTAAATATTATAAGATATTTGAATGTCTATGTATAATCTATACAATATATGCACGCTACACTAATGCACTCCACAGCAAGCTATGGTGATGCTGATGTAAGATACCAAATGATAACTAAATGTTTATTAGCAGACGTAGCTTGGCTACTTTCCTGAAAAAAATGTGAAGCGTATTTGTTGTCTAAAAACAACCGCTTATGCTAACGGTATACTGCGCAAGGGGAAGTTATTAACTTGGTTTAAGAATTATGGACTTCAACAGACCGAATAAAGCTAACAGAAGATAGAATACATCTAAAATTAAAACTAATATTCCTTTCATTTTCTTTTTCAGTGTTTTTGAGAAATTGCAGTGTGTAATTCTAGATTTATAATGGATGACTTTTCAATAAATATTTGTAAATGTTGTTCTTGACGTCTGGGGATGTCGTAAAAAAAAAGAGAGAAATAAAGATAAGGGATTAAGATGGGATTTCCAATAATTTATCAGATTGGCTAAATTTCTTTACCGTGATTGGCTGAATTAAACCCATGGAGTATTCTGTGTATATACAACGTGCCGGAGATCCTCACAAAGTAAGCCAGATAAATTTTATTTTTAAGCATTTTGGACATCATGAGTGTGCCAAAGATTTTACTCTGTTAGTTATGTAGTTACAAGAATTAGATTTCCATTCTCTGGTGTGCTGCTGGGAGACAACGGCTGTGTCTGTGAGACATTCCCTTGCAGATCGCCAAAGCCAAGCACAGCAGGCCTACAATAATCTACAGAACAAGGGCTCTTTTCTAATAGATCTTCAGCCTTCAGAAATCAGAATTTCAGTGCCCACACCAGCTTAAGGTCTCCAGGGCTTGTGACTTTTACTGTCACCTGCACAGTTCAGTGTGATATCCGCAGTCTAAGAAAACATATGGACTGCTTTGGATATGGACTGGAAAAAATGCTGCCATCTTACCAGAAGACATGAATAGTAGACTGGTCAGGGAAACAATATATTGCAAATTATAAGGAAATTATTACATTAAAAAAAGATAATGTTTGCAATTTTTTCATGTGCATATGCATTTATTTAGCATTGTTATGTTCCCAAATTATTATTTCACTGGATCAATAACTTCAATATTAGAAAAAACATAAGAGACCAGTGCAATTTACTCCAGAAAACTTCTCGAATGTCATGAAGAGGAAGATGGATGGTCACAAACCATCAAGCAAAGCTGAGCTGTTTGCTTTTTTTTTTTTTTTTTTTTTGCAAAAAGAGTGGTATAAAGTTACCCAACAGCAATATGAAAAACTGAATGTATGCATAGATTTGCATCTTGGGTTATTTTGATGTGTTGTGATGATGTAATTTCCTTTAAATATACACTAAATAACAGTAGTTATATTTTGAATTTAGGATATATTCCTATATTGTCAGCAGTTTATATATATATATATATATATATATATATATATATATATATATATATATATATATAAAGTAAATGAAATGAATATAATAGATGTGCATTTTGGATAAGTCTGCAATTAATATTGACAATAATAACTCCTTGAATTGTAATTATAACAATTTCCTTAAATGTCTTTTTTTTATTGTACATTTTTGACACTTTATACATCCAGTCATCTACTACATATTAGATACCCATATATGCATAATATTAATTTATAGAAAAATAATAAGAAGAAAAAGATCATGCCTAGAGAGAGAGAGAGAGAGAGAGAGAGAGAGTTTTTGGATGAACAGAATGTATTTGTGTGTGTCCAGGTTGGTTCATTGGGTTAAACAAACACACTGATTTGCATACAGTACACATAAGAAGATAAGTTTTTTTTTTCTCTGAATCGCTCATACTTTTTCTGTCAGAGTTAAAAAAAAAAAAAAAAACGTTCCATCTCAAACAAAGATAGCCGTGTAACAGGAAAATGATGAAGAGTTTACAGATGATATTAGGGTGAATCATTAATCATCAATCCAGTGAGTTTGTATCACGTCACACCTCGGACCATCATACCGCAGTAACCCAACAGCCATTCTCTTGTTCTTCTTTGTCCTTTATTTGTTTAATTTAGTGTATTATTCCGCGTCTGGCTCGAACAGACAGGCTCGAACAAACATTTTAAAGGTTTCTCATTTCAAGGTGAGCTTTGCATTATAAGGAGCACCTGAGCATCTCCAGACCTGATGACGTTCTGCTTTCTGATTTAGTTTTGATTAATTACAATTACACCGAAACAGGACTGGGATCACCATGACAACTGTCACAATCCTGTTTGTCCTGTTTTCAGGTAAAAAATCGTCTCTTAATTAGTGATTTGTAAAACTGTATTATATCGAAAGATAGAAATTGAACCTTTTAAAAATATTTGTAACTCTCTCTTGTTTATCAAAACTTAACAAATTACATTTTAAAGAACATAAGAGGTTGATTTATGTCCACAGGTGTAAGATTAGAGCTACATTACTTGCTAATATTAGCATATATTTGATGTAGAATGTTGATGTAGAACAAACATTCTTAGTGAAACTCTTTAACTTTGGTCTTATGTTTGCATTGTCATCTACTAATTTGCCTGACATTTTTCTAATAATAAAAAACAACCAGGAAAACATACTAGCTGGATTCCTAACCATAAAGATGATTCTGTATTCTGCTGCTCCATTCACAGTAATATTTTCTCCCTCAGCTTTTTCACCTTCGGTCCTGCGCCGTCTCACGACATTCCATGATGAGACACGGAGGTTTGAACTACACTGCAGCTCGGGCAGCCTGCAGATCGAACTACACCGACCTCGCCACGGTGTACACTGATTAGGACGACGAGGTCCTGAAAAACATGTCCGCGTCTGAAGTTTCACTGGCTGGTACATCGGGCTCTATCGCAGTCAGCCCGGGGAGAAATGGTCTAACGGCGATGATGTGAGGTTCAGCAATCTTAAAGGAATGTGTGGAGAATCAATCAGACTGCTGTGCTGCCATGAAGCCTGGAGATGGAACATGGGAAAGTCTGCACTGCCGGCAGACAAGAAACTTTATGTGCTACGAAGGAGGTAAAGACCAGATCAGACAACTGGTAACAATCTAAATTGAATTCACTAACTGATGCTTTAATCATCTGTCTCTACCATTTAATCTTCACAGATGCTCATCAGGGCAAAATTAGTTATCATTTAGTCTCTGAGAATCTGACCTGGTACGAGGCTCAGTGATACTGTAGGAGGAACTACGTGGACCTGGTCAGCGTCGCAGACAAGCAGCGAAACACAGATGTGCAAAGAGAAGGGTTAAAGAGCAGCACAGCGTTCTGGATCGGCCTCCTGTGGGACGACTGGGAGTGGTCTGACGGAGGACGCTCTGCCTACAGAGATTGGGGTGGCAACAATCCTCAACACCTGGACAACTGTACGGTGCTGTTCCAAAGGAAATGGGTATCAAGCCCATGCACTCATCAGTACTTCCCCCTTTGCTACCATAGTAAGTCCCGACTTCACACTGTGCAAACATTCTTATTTCATGTCTCACTGATATCACTTTAAACTCTGAACTCAACCTACTTTTCATATCTATCAGCATCTGTCCATGTGAGTGATGTGGGTATGAGCTGGGAGAGCGCTCTGGAGTACTGTAACCATGGCAACAGGGCCGGAATCCTGCACATCGACTCGGCTGCTGAACAGGCAGAGCTGGAGTACGAGTTCAGACGGAGACATGTCCCTGCTGGGTCTCTGTGGGTAGGGCAGACACAGGGCTCAGAGGGACACTGGAGTGAAGTGAGACAGACAGGACCTCCTCTGTCTCACTGTCTCACCATAGGAGCGGCACCGGAATATCAGCTGAACTCCGAGTTGTGTGAAGTGAAGTCTCCCTAATCTGTAATCTAACAGAGTGTACAGTATGAGTCAAGTCATAAAAATGTTTGCCAGATAATTAAGGGTTCCAGCTTCTTAAAGAGATTCTGTGTGGAACTTCGAAAGGTTCTGCAGAGGAACAGAATTAATACACAGAGAGGAAGTAGAAAGCTGGTTTTCTTCCTAGAGGTGAGATCCTCTCACTGAGATGTTCTGAAAACTCTCTCTTGAATTAAATGTTACAGAAGCGGTTTTACTGTACATGTCTAAAACAGAAACGATTGAATACAAATTAAAAGCTTTTTTAAAATAACTTCACATGAAATATTTGTGTGTATAACTAACTACCTAATTAAAGTTATTACTGCCTAATAAAAGTACTTGTCTCTTCCTGATTTGAAAAAAAAAAAAGGTGTCTGGCTCTATGTAAAAAAGCAATTGCCCCTTGCTAAATAATGAAGGATCTGTGATTAGGTACATTTTAGGTAAACCTGAGTTAAATTTCACTTTCCACAAACAGGTATAATTACTGTCAGACCAGTTGAATCAAGAAATCACTTAAACAGAACCTGTCTGACAAAGTGAAGCATGATAAAAGATCTCACATCATGCCGTGATCTAAAGAAAAGGATGAAGAACAGCATAATTGAGTACCAGTCTGGATTCCCAAAAATAAAAAATCAGTAAAGCAAATACTTTTTCACGGCGCTGTAACTAACTAACTAACTAATATAGAAACAAATAAATACCATAGAGTACATGATAGAGAATAGTTACACAGCAGAGCTTTAGATCATATTAAATCTAAATCAAATAAAAAAATGAAGATGGTGCAGTGGCATAGTAGTTCCTCTGCCCTTGTACCTTCAGCTCTGGGTTTGTGGAGTTTTTTTAATTATTAAAAATATTAGAAATATTATTTGCATTTTGCTGCATATATTTTTGTTTATATACATACCACTGCAAGAAATATATAAATAGAATAATTAGCAAAAATCTGCATATACAGTATATTGCTTTCATTGACCATTAAATTGTATCATGATTGTATGGAATCATGAGCGTTGTGTATACAAAAACATTCCAGTTAGGAGTCAGAATGATAACCCTAGTAAGGAATAGTCAGTAATAGAAACATAGAGACTGTTTCATTGTTAAAACTCAGGATTTTTTTTTTTTATAGAAGATGAGTGAGAGTTACTAGAGAGGTACACTTTCTGAAGAAAATGTGAGTGGTGCTTGCCATGTCATAGATATAGCTGATGTCATAGTCATAGATACAGCTGATGTCATAGCTGATGTTGGTCTCAATGTTAAGTCTGTGGGACAGCTCTTTAGCCACCGCCATTGTGGTGCAAGGACTGTGTGTCTAGAACGGCGTCACACAAGACATTCAGGATTAAACGCTTCTTGGCCAAGAAGCAGAAGCAGAACATACCGATCCCTCAGTGGATCCGCATGAAGACTGGCAACATGATCAGGTACAACTCCAAGCGCAGACACTGGAGGAGGACAAAGCTTGGCTCAGTGTGATCAGCTTTGACTACATCTGCATCCTGCAAGCTTCACCACCTCTACCCAGATGTTCGAAGAGATCGTCTGTTAAATGGATCAAAAATCTTTTTTGTACAGATACTCTGAACATGCCCTTGGTCTACAATAAATGATCACACCATAAAATAAATAAATAAATAAATAAATAAAGTCTGGGGGACATTTTGGGGCGGTTAATTGCCCCCTGCTGGTCTACGTCAAACGGTGCGGGACTAGTTACGTGCCAAAATTTTATACGGAAGAAGAAGAAAATGAAAAAGAAAAATAATAACCCTGTGAGATAATAATAATAGTTAGCGCTTCTCTTCGCAAGCACCACTAATAAAATGTCAATTATCCTCTTCCTCGTTTATCCACCAGATGTCACCAATGAGAACAATTTCCCCAACACGTTCCTCTAATTAAACTTTTCTTTTATTATTATTTTAAGACTCTTAAAAATGAAAAAAAATATATATATATATAATATAATATAATATAATATAATATAATATCAGTTCTTTCACATATATTAAAAAATGTCTTTTAAATGTCCTAACTTGTTTAAAAACACTGCCATACGTGATCCTGCAGCGCCGCCTGCTGGATCATAAAAAAAATTCTTCTCCGTGGAAGTTGTCGCTGCACACAGACGGTTTTTTTCCCCTACCCGTATCCTGACAACTTCCGCCTTAGTCGTAACGCGACACCGTCAGCTGTCGCGTTACGCTGCCTTAACAGTCCAATTCGTGGCCTCGCTTTAGCACAACCAGCCAATCAGAGCAAAGGAGGCGGAATTTGTCGGAATGCGGGTTGATTTTAAATGAATACACAATTCTGGTGTGTACGTCACCTAGCTTGCTTGCTAGCACATTCCACACTCTGGCGTTTTTTTTTACCCCTAACGTTTCATCATCGTATCTGAGAAATAATTAATTCATGTCTAAATTTAAGTGAAATTTAGTGCGACTCCGGACCTTATATATTCAGTTTGGATCATTTTTAAATTCGCTTTGCTACAGGAGTTAGTTTAGCTGGCTAACAAGCTAGCTAGGTAAGTAAGTAGTATTATTATTATTATTATTATTATTATGAAGAAAGTTTTTTTTTAACTTTAGGTTACTGTTTAGATTTGGTTTGTAGTTTGAATAATTGTATTTAATGACGTTAGGTCGTTAATCTCTTGCTGTTGAGATTAGTAGCTGTAGTTGGCGGTGTCTCAATCGGCGCTTTCAGGAACAGGGAGTGCACACGCGCCGATCTTCCACACCCCTCGGTAGCGCACGTACACAGACAATAAACGCCCATTTGGAACACAGCCCGTGTAAATACGCCTGTATAATCCATTAGAAAGGAAACGGACAGAGGACATACAGTACGCGTTTGTGTGTGTGTGTGTGTGTGTGTGTGTGTTGTAGAGTAAAGAGAGGCAGTGTAAATGGGGAACAGCGCTCTCAAAGCTCATCTGGAGACCTCAGAGAAAACTGGCGTGTTTCAGTTAACGGGCAAAAACCTGCAGGAGGTAAACAAACACACGCAAACAAGTAAACAATAAACAAACAATTCATATATGCATCTCAATAAAGTAGAATATAATTGAAAAGTTTATTTACTCCAGTCATTCAAGTAAACCTCATATTATATAGATTCATTGTGCACAGATTGATATATTTCAAGTGTCTGTTTCTTTTCATTTTGATGATTATGGCTTACAGCTTCCTTGAACTTTTCTATCCATTCATTCTTTGCCATGAAACTCTTTCTCCTTATTGCTCACAAATTCTTTGATAAATAACGGCACTAGGTACACCCTCACACCACACAAATCCAGTCACTGCACGCTGCTCTTTTTTTTGTGCAAATCACAACTGAGGCATCCATTTTTGCTCACACCAACCACATTTATAAAAAAATAACTGATGTAACACGTTCACACCTGCACAGCGGTGACTGGGGAGACCGTAGCCTAGAACCGAAAGCGCTGTTTAGACAGTGCGGCCAACAGGAATTTGAATATATGTGTGGATAATTTTTTCATCATTCTCGTGTTTACGTGCGTGTATATTACTATGTTATGTTATATTATATGAATATCTGTGTTTGTGTCCACATGCATTTATGGACATGAGGTTGAATATTTATATGAGTGAATCTATACAAAAGTGAATAAACCAAAAAGAAAAATGTCATGTTGTTACAAATTAATTGGTAAATTAAGTTTATTTTAAATTCCCTGTGGCTCTCAGAAGAGAAAAACTTTCATAAAAGTTTTCCTATTTATTATTAGAGATTTTATTTTCCAAGCAAAGTGTGTCACATTTCAGCACAAAAATCTAATGAAAGATTTTTAGAAGAGTTTTAGAAGAATATTCTGTTGCCAATGTTTTGAGATTTCCCATCAACCTGTTCTCACTGCTCCAGAACATCTGTGTGGTTGAGACACCTCGTACAATACCAGTCAAAAGTTTGGACACAAGTTTGGAATTATTTTCTACATTCAGAATAATTCTGGATTTTTTCCCAAAATTATGCAATAACACATATGGCATAGGATAACTAACCAAATAACAAACAGCACATCAGACTAGAGCTGCTATGAAGGCTTTACAGAGCATAAGTAGGGGACACGTCTCAATATCAGCTGTTCACAGGAGATTATTGCATATTTTGGATGCCTTCTATATTGTTGTATATTGGATCTGTATGTAGTTGTGAGCATGTTAAACAGCTGTGTGTGGCCACGAGGACCGGATGTTACACACTAATATATTTCCTGTGTGTGATGATGTGCAGTTTCCAGAGGAGTTACAGCGGCTCACTGGAAATCTGCGCACTGTCGACTTGTCCAACAACAAAATCGAGACACTGCCTGCATTTATAGGAAACTTCCAGCAGCTGAAGAGTCTGAGCATCAGCAACAACCGTCTGTGTGAGAGCCGCTCACACTCAACATTAAACAGATAACAAAACAGTAAGTGTGTTTGTGTATAACATGACTATATATAAATTGTGTGTGTGTGTGTGTGTGTGTGTGTGCAGCCATTCTCCCTGCTGAGATGGGGAAGCTGAGGAAGTTGGAGACGTTGGTGTTGAACGGTAATCAGCTCTCTCAGCTCCCCTCCTCGTTCTCTCAGCTCAAAACCCTGCGCACTCTCAACCTCTCGGCCAATCAGTTCAGACAATTTCCCAGCAGCCTCGGCTCCCTGCGTCACCTCGATGTCCTCGACCTGTCCAAGAACCACATCCAGAACGTTCCTGCCGAGGTGTCCGAGCTGCAGGCCATCGAGATCAACCTTAATCAGAACCAGGTCCGTTTACTCACTTCTGTACTCGTACTGTTGCGCACGGGACAGCTTTTGATAATATTTATTATATTTAATATTTAATAATTATTAACATTGCTAGTTCTAAACCATCTATAGTGTTCTGCTTTCATGTTGTAATCTGCCGTTGCTCTGCTCTGTAGTGACCCACTGTGTTTAATGTGCCGTGTTCCAGATTTCCATTTTGTCTCCGGAAGTTTCTCGGTGTCCGAGACTGAAGGTGCTCAGGCTGGAGGAGAACTGTCTGGAGCTTTCCTCCATTCCCTCCTCCATCCTCACACACTCCAGTGTATCTCTGCTCTCTGTCGAGGGAAACCTGTTCGAGGTCAAGAAGCTGCGTGACCTCGTGGGATACGATCAGGTAATGCTAAAACACACACACATACACAAACACACTGCATGAATATGCAACACAACTACTGATTAAATGATGTTGCATCATGAGAGTCTTCGCAGAGTCTGTGTGTGTTACTCTGCAGCAGATAGAGAATTTTGGGGCTTTGTCGCTCATGTTGTTGTTGTTATTATTATTATTATTATTTTAATAATATAAAAAAAAATAACAGGAAGTGAACATTAAATCATTGAAGTCCTGCTTAGATGACAAGATTTTCTGTTTTTTTATAATATATTGTTTGTTCTACTATTAATAGTAGCAGTAATAATAATAATAATAATAATAATAATAATAATAATGCATCTTATTCCTGTAGTGTGTTATGTGCATTAAAATTGAAATACCAGAAAAATAACAAAAACATTTATATTAAAAAGTTTACTGCAGTAAAAATATCGTCCCTCACTCTTGCCTTTCACTCGTTCCGCACCCGTCTCTCACTCAGAGTGTAAACATTGAAGGTTTAAAAGTTAAACAAAAAGAACCTGGGTTTGAATATTTCCAAAACAGTAGTGAAGATCGTAAAGAAAAACACTCTCAGGAGGAGTCTGGGATCATCTCACTTCATTTCTTATTTATCGGTTTAATTAAAGCCAGTCTCTCAGTGCTGATTAGTCCTTCTTCATCACTCACAAATCATCAATGTGTGCAAGGCAGAGGCACGCATACATCATTTTATATGTTATATATTTTAAGGGGGTAGTTACAGGATTCACCAGTCACCACCCGATATAATATCAAAATACCTTCATGGCGATTCAGTTAAAATTGCAATTCTATAAGTATCATAATTTTATAAATATCCAGATTCAATGTTACCTTTTCCCCTAATTTATTTTTACAATGTTAAACTTCTTAAAAATTTTAGTGAGCAATTCATTGGAGCCTGTTTCTTATAACATTAGTTTTCTAATTTAAAAAACAAACGCAGCATTTAAACAATACAGACTTTCAATGCAAGAGTTTAACATTTAGTTTAACTAATTAAACAAAAAGCATTCTTGTTAATAAGCGGCATGTATCTCTTGTCATCCACCATATTTATTATTTCTAAACAAACTTAGCAAATAATACACTCCTACCACACAGGGTGAAAATGTGTAAATAGTTCAGAGTGCACTACCTGTAGGATTATACACTAACACTGATGTTTTACCTCCTCAAATGCCTCCAAAGTCTCAAAACTCAACTTGACAGTGACCACACGGTTTTTGAGCTGTTTTAAAATAGTCACATATTTGGGTTCACGCAAATGAATACATCTACTGTACATCAATTAAGATCACATGTCGTTAAAGTTCAGGTGCCTCTTTAACCCTGTGTAGATAATTTTGTCACAAAAACATAAACATACAAATGAAATGTGCTGCAGGTTTGTGTTTAAAAAAAATCCTTAGTCTAAAATGGCATTTAATAATTGAAAAGGCAGAGAATTTAATTACATGCATAATTAAATTTGAGCGTTAAACAATTATTCTGCTGCCACCTTGTGGTCAAAGTACAATAATGCAGAAATAAAATATAATCCACTGAATGGATAGATGTTCAAATTAATCTGTACATTCACCACGTTTAACACACAGGATGTATGGTGACCTGTCTTTACTGAATTAGTGCCTGTGATGTGTTGTGTGAACCTCTGATCTGTGTCACACCTGTATGAAATGTGTTTCCTAATCACTGATTTCTTGTCTTTTTACAGTACATGGAGCGCTTCACTGCGACAAAGAAGAAATTTGCATGAATGACCAAAATAACTAAAAGCAACCTGGTAACTGGGGACATGACCGCAACTACAGAAAAAAATATTTCAGTGAAGGTTCAAACTCCAGCCAGCACTGCGTTCCTGGTGTACGGAAAAAGTCAGTGAGGAATAATGAAGAAAAAAGGGTGTCTCACACGCTACATTAAAATCTGAAGGAGTGATAATGATTATAACAACCTGTGTGTAAAGACTGTAATGCACAAAGAGCAAAACCCTAACAGCTCGAGGCCTGTTAATTCGTTTTATGTTAAAGTTCATTTAATTTATGATAATCTACAGAAATGTATGACTAATACCCTTCTCTCACTTTCTCTCTCTTTCTCTGTCTATATCTACGTCTCTTTCTGTGTTTATTGGTTTATACAGTCACTTGAAAAACTTAAAGCTACTGTAGTCACATCCAGTCTCTGAAACGCTTATTGAAAAAGAGCCATTTAACTGACTGTTAACTTAAATATAGACCTCTTTTCAATGTCTTATTAACATTTTATTAACATCTTATTAATACTACCACCTTTAAAAAACACCTTTATTGCACGTGTGCATTTACGCTTCACAGTGCATTGTCTGGAACAAGCTGTGTCTCAACACTCAACTATAAAACATATGCAAAAACATACACTGCAAAAATATATGTATATTGGTACCCTGTCCTGTCTGCTGCTCAAACCTTTTTATTATTATTATTTTTGCATGGTAAAGGAGGACAAGCCGTAATGCTGTGGACATGACGGTGGTCTTGATGTGAAAATGAAATATCAGCACAGGCCTGAACTGTATTGTGCACTGTTTAAATGTGTCATATTTAATATAATATAATAAATACAAATGTAAATATAATAACAGATACAAATATAAATGTTAATGTTTATATGGTCATTGTGTGTGTGTTAAAGAGGTAACAAAAAAAAAACAATTTAACCCCTGCATTTTCACTAAAATAGCAAATGTAACACCAGTAGATCATGCATATTGGATATTTATTCATTTATTAATACAAATGTCCAATAAGCACCAGAGCTAATCAGTCAGACGGTAGTGTAGTAGTTAGTGTCACAGCTTCTGTTGTGTGATGTCCCTAGTCCAAGTCTTTGTGTTTTAATTTAGCTGTAGTGCAGAGTTACTAATATTAAAATCAAAAGCTCTATCAAACATCACATGTGCATGAGATTCTGTAGCGAATGTGAATGAGCATTTGCTCCTGGTTTGAACCGCAGCCAGGCCTCCAGGATACAAAGAACCTTGAATTAGACCTCTCCTTCTGAACACTTTATTGTCTTGCTTCCAAGTCACTTATTAAGGCAAAAGTGCAATAAACACCATGACAGCCTGGTCCTATATTAGTGTAGTGGTTACTGTTAGATGCTGGTATTTGATGTCCCTGGCTCAAAAAAAGATAGATAGATAGGACTTTGTCATTGCACTGTACAGGTACAAAATTCTGAACAAAATTTAGTACCTACCAGAATTGCAAATAGTAGTGTTTATACATCAGTGCATTGGCATTATGCAACTTACAAGGTACAGGTTAAATAAATAGGTTTATATCTATGCATATAATAAAACTCTAAAGTTGGCATGTCTGTACATTGAAATTAAAATCTGTACATTGATTTGCCAAAAAAAAAAAATCTTTACCCATAATTGAACTGTAATGTTGAAGATATGCTAATTAGAAATTTAAATGGAAAATACCATTAGTTCATTTTCAACAGATGTCGCCTCACAGTTTTTAATACACGCTTATGAGTTTGCAGTTGAAATCTACTTAAAAAACGCAATCTCACACCTTCATTCCATGCACTTCACGGTAACACATACAATTTTAGTTAGTTCTAAAATTCAACGGTGCTATATTGTATAGTATATGTGATAATGTGCAGTCACTACAGAATAGATAATACAATTATATATATATATTTATATAATAATATATAAAGGAGTTATATATAATAACTCCTTTATAATCTTTTTACAGAGATTTTGAGAGTTGAATTTGAAAGCTAAGTTAGCATCTAGTCTACAAACTTCAGCTGAAATGTTTCTGTGAGGAAAATCCAGAACATTTCTCTTCCCCCAAGAACCATTTTTGGAAATTCTCAGGAATTTAAACCACTTTAGGAATAAGATGAATTCTAAGCTTAGTCTTTAATTCAGTCAGACCCCAGTGTGATGGAGGAAGGCAGCTCTGTGGTTGGGGTTGAAGAATCTGCTGCGTTGGATCTTGGATCTATGTATCTGATATTATTTTCCAGCCTAAAGCCAGCCCGCCGCTGACTGAACCGATTAATGTGTTCATTATTCATCAGGTTTTATCACGTACACTTAATGTTGAGGATGTTCTGTGTAAAAACATAAAATGTTATGTTTATTAGGAAGCAGAAGCTCAGTGCACTGCGACGCTGCTCGGCCATCCTCATATACCCTCGTGTTCCTTTAACGATTAGCGATTAGGTGAGAAAAGAGCACTCAGCTCAGTGTGATATGAAACTTTAATAATGGCACATGGCTTTAACAGATGTAAACATTGTTCTCTTTCTCTCTCAAAACACACACACAGGGCACAAACACACGCACACACACACTAACAGGTAAGAGTAACACTGATCCATGTGGCAGCACATCAGAGTGGAGTGTATTTACAGAAAACGTAAAAAAATGTAAACAGAAAAATAACATCTGTAATAATGAAAACGGGGCATCATACACACTCGGTCACAAACAAACGCACACACAGGCAGTGGAGCAGGTGTTGAATACATGGACGTGGTTCTCTCAGGTGTGTTTGATGGTGTATTTGCCTTTCTGCAGCTGTGAGATGTAGAGCTTCGACTTGCTGCCGTCGGAGCGTTTAAACCACACTTCGTCATGATTTATAGTTGTTATTACAGCACTGCGGGAGAGAGAGGAAAACAGAAATGAAGAAAGAGACGGACTCAAAGTGCAACAGTTTGAGAGACAGACAGACAGACAGATAGAGAGTCTCAGTGGTTTTTAGGCACCGGATATAGGCAGACTGCAGCGGTTTAGTGGTGATGCGGTGTTGCCACGGTTACAGTAGCATCACCAATTCATTCACCACTCACCGCAGAGACCGATAAGGAGACAGGAAGTGGATGAGAGTGCATGCGTGTGTGTGTGCTTTATTATAATATCACTTTACCACACTTGGAGTCGCACCTGGTGGGAAACTCGTCCTTCTTGTCGATGCAGATGTTTTGTCCCCGACTGTACCACTCTCCATCGTACAGCAGCCGGCCGTCCTCGGAGCGAGCGCTGTGCTGCTGCTTTTCACTTTTAGACGAACAAACTAAAACACACAGTTACTGTTAAAAATGATCCGCACTCTGACTGCAGAATTTATTTTAATGAACCTTTAGAAAAGTCATTACATAATTTTTCAAAATAATCTTCTTGCTTTTCCATCTGTCAACAAGCTTTCGTATTCCCTTCGTAAAAATGTTTTAGGCTGAGCTAGGAACGAGAGAATGCGCCATTGTCTTCAGTTCTTCATCAGAAGTGAATCTTCATCATCGTACTTGATTGACTTTTGAATGATTGAGGATATTTCCGTTGCATACTCTGCAGTTTACTCTCAGGCTCGTAGTGATAAATCTGTGTCTCGCCACCAGTGATGATTCTCTTTAAGAAACTTTCACCTGCCTTAGAGTATCTGTCCAAATTTTGTTTGCAAAATTTCCAAAACACTTTCTCCATCCCGCACCAATAAATAATGGCACCAGGTACCCCCATCAGACCAAATAAATAAAAACGAATCGCTGCATGTTGCTTTCCTATTGTGAAAATCATAAGTGTGGTATCCATTTTTGCTCACCACGCATTTATAAACGAACTAATGTACCATGTTTACACCTGCACAGCAGTGCCTGGGGCGACAGTAGCGTTTAACTGGAAGCGCTGATAAGTCAGTGCGCCCGAAAGAAGTTTTAATACAACAGAGTGTGGATCATTTTTAACACACCTTCCTATAAAATAATTTTAATAAGATTTTTTTTTTTAGCTAGATGCCTAATTTTTAAAACGGTATTATTTTATTTATCATGGGTAATATTACACGGGTACATGTATGCATATATGTGTGATTAATTTATATACACACATACACACAGGGGTTGGACAATGAAACTGAAACGCCTGGTTTTAGACCACAATAATTTATTAGTATGGTGTAGGGCCTGATTTTGCAGCCAATACAGCATCAGTTCATCTTTGGAATGACAGATACAAGACCTGCACAGTGGCCAAAGGGATTTTGAGCCGTTCTTCTTGTAGAATAGTGGCCAGGTCACTACATGATACTGGTGGAGGAAAACGTTTCCTGACTCGCTCCTCTAAAACACCCCAAAGTGGCTCAATAATATTTAGATCTGGTGACTTTGCAGGCCATGGGAGATGTTCAACTTCACTTTCACGTTCATCAAACCACTCTGTCACCAGTCTCGCTGTGTGTACCGGTGCATTATCAACCTGATACACGGCACCGCCTTCAGGATACAATGTTTGAACCACTGGATTCCGGATTTGGGAAAGACAGTGAAGGTGGACTCATCAGAGAACAATACATGTTTCACACTGTCCACAGCCCAAGATTTTCACTGCTGGCACCACTGAAACGGTCATTTGGCATTGGCACGAGTGACCAAAGGTTTGGCTATAGCAGCCCGGCCAGGTACATCGACCCTGTGGAGCTCCCGATGAACAGTTTTGGAGGAAACGAGAGTTGAGATCCACATTTAATTCTGCAGTGAGTTAGGCAGCTGTGGTTTCATGTTTTTTGGATACAATCCAGGTTAGATTCCGGACATCCCTTTCAGACAGCTTCCTCTTGCGTCCACAGTTACTCCTGTTGGATGTGGTTCGTCCTTCTTGGTGGTATGCTGACATTACCCTGGATACTGTGGCTCTTGATACATCACAAAGACTTGCTGTCTTGGTCACAGATGCGCCAGCGAGACGCGCACCAACAATTTGACCTCTGAGATGTCACCCATAATGTTGTGTGCATTGCAATATTTTAAGCAAAACTGTGTTATTACTCCGCTAATTAAACCTTCACACTCCGCTCTTACTGGTGGAATGTGCAATCCATGAAGATTATATAGAAATTAATCACACACACGCCCGCACATATACTGTATAACCAAACTCCAACAGCAATTCAGATGAGGAAAGTAAAGACGTTACCATCAGGTTTGACTCGGTGAGGTCCCAAAGTGGCCATGGCCTGTAAATAGACAGTTTATAGAAAAGTGACAATGTGCTTGATGTATTATCATGTTAAAAATCATATTTGACATAAAATAATGAAAAATTGTGATGATTTCTGCACCTTTCTGATAGCGGTCCAGTCCTCCAGGATGTCCAGGTCATGCAGCATGTAAACGATATACGGCCGTGTGTAGGTTAAAGAACGTCAGACACAATCGTATATGTATAGTATCAGCTCGAATTCTGTGCACGATCACCATGAAGTTAAATAAATACAAACTGTTTTTAATGACTGCATTAAATATAGACAGAAACACAACATAAAGGATATCAGACACCACCACAGGTTTCTTCTTCTTATCAGGACTGAAGGGATCTTTCTTCTTGTTTTTTCTCGATTGTAGTTCATCATTCCAGAGCTCTGTACAACAAACAGACTGGAAGTTACATCCTGAACTTTATACTTCTTGATAATAATGATGATGATGATGAAGATGTACCTGAGGTGATGTCTATACTGTGTCGGTCTTCCTCCAGACGTCTGATTTTCTCCTCCAGTTCAGTCTGGACCGTGTCGAACAGCAGCAGCTTCTCACTCTGAACACAGACAATCACAGTCACCAAGATGTAACACAAAACACATATCAATGTGTGTGTGTGTGTGTGTGTGTGTGTGTGTGTGTGTGTATTGCTAACCTCCCAGTGCTGAAACGCTGCCTGAGTCTCACAGTCATATTTATGTTTCACTGACTCCAAACACAGTTCTTTGTAGATACCTAAACACACACAAACACCATCATCATCAGTCGACCATTATAAAACAGTTATAGACAAGTAATCAATAGCTTCTGACCAATCAGAATCCAGAATTCAGCAGCAGCACTATTGTTCTGTAAAAGTCATTGTGTGTGCGTGTGTGTGCGCAGTATTGTGTTACCAGCGACTTTAGTTCTGATCTGCATGTTCTCTTGGAGGTTAGCAAGAGGTTCCAAATACTCGGGTGCTTTTCCTGAGATCACTTCCTGCAGTTTGGCGTCAACCTGACTCAACCGCTCCTTATACAGCCTGAAACACACACGCACACGAACGCACAATCACACTCTGTTAACTATATTAATAAAAGTTGGTGTGTGATAATTTATACTGCACCACAGGAATGGGACAGACATAAGAGAAAGTCGATGAGGGAATGGGGAACAGGGGCAGGAGTAGGTGAAAACGGTGTGGAAAGCAGGGCGTGGATGGGAAGCAGGGTGTAAGAAGCAGTGTGATGGGGAGCAGGTGCATGGAGCACAGGGGCATGGCAAGGAGGGTTAAACAAGGCTTTAGAATGGAGTACGCACTGATCCTTTAGGTCTGTAAACTGTTTCTCGAGGTTGGTCATTTCATCCAAACATTCCAATCGTCTCCGCTCACAGTCCTCATCGTCCATCTCTATGAAACAAACACACACACACACAATTTAACACTTTATACTCATTAAAGCTGCTTTACAGAAAAATAGTTTTGCATTAAGAATGCAAAAAATTAACTTTACCATAAGTTTATTTATTTTTGATTATTAATCACTACTGTATGAATCATAAGATGAAATAACAATCAAGTAATGTAAATAAATAATCGGTAATAATTGATGAATGCTGCTTATTCAATAGTCTTTTTTTTTGCTGTTGCAGTAACGAGAAACTCAGCAGTACTCACTATGACTCTTACGTCAAACACACACTTCCACAACGTCACACAGCCTTAACCCACAGGGCGCCAAGACTTCTGCAAAGCCCTGTATGTTTGTTGTTGTTGTTTGTGGTGTTCATGGCAGGTTTTTTTTTTTTTTGCTGTTATGCTGTTTGTGGAATTGGTGATGGTGATGATGTTGGTGGTGACGGAGTTTGTTGTGTTGTCTTTAGTATCGAACATAGTACTTGTGGCGCGTGCAGCAGTGCCTCTGTGTTTGTCGAGGCGAATGTGGCGTTGGTGTTGTCTGTAGTGGTGGTGGCATTGCAGTGTGTGTTTTTACCGGAGCTCTCTCCATCCTCAGAGCCAGATGAGGTGTCGGTGTCGTCCTCCTCTGAGCTGCTGCCTTCGTGCTCTCCGTAGTCCACCTCCATCTCCTCCTGAGCGCTCTCCTTCTTCTCCTTTGAGTGAACCGGCATCGTAATCACCTGCACACACTATACACACACACACACTACACACATTACATTTACTACACACACACACAAACATACTGTATACTATATACTACAGACATACATAACACAAAACAATTATACACAGATATACACCCCGCCATACACACATAGACATACACACACTAAACACAGCCATACACTACAAACACACACAATAAACATCATACACTACGTAGATTACAAACACAACACACGTCACACACACAATATAAACGAACATACACAGCTATACACATCACACTGCAAGTTATACACATACATGACACACAATAAACACACTATACATACAAGCACATATCACACACACAGTATAAACTTGCATCTTCTTCTCCTCATGTATCACACACACTTCATAAACACGCATTACACACACAAAAATAAATAAATCACACACCCACAACTACACACCGTTGAGTGTATTTGCACAAACCTTACCTGCACATCACATACACAGTACTCTCCCACACACATTACATAAACACCACACACACACACATTACACTATAAACAAACAGCCTACACACATGTACACTATATAGACACACTACGAACATACATCTCCTTCTCCTTACAGTAAACCAGCATTATAACCAATCACACTCTCTCTCTCTCTCTCTCTCTCTCTCTCACACACACACACACACACACACACACACACACAAAACACCGTTAGCTTCACTTCGCTACAGTTAGCCACTCACCTGGTTTAAATCTACCGAGGCTCGCGGAACTCGCTCCTCGCGCTCATTCGCTTAGAATAAAACATTTAAATTCACTCCTAAAACCGGAAGGTCCTAAAATTAGCTCAAACTCCCGGAAGTTAAACTCGTCACCTTTGGAATCTACCACAACTCAACGCTTCCAATGTTTGGCTAAAAATGCTTAACTAGCTTCTAGCCGAAGGGCTGACCGGGTATCCTGGCGCCTACTGGGGGATTATGGGAAATGTAGTGTTTAAGTATTGAATGGTTGCGTCTGCACAGTAGCGTCTCTACTGGTAGAAAACTACATTTCCCCACAACATAGCGGGCCATGACCCCGATGTTTACAATAATTTGTTGCAGGCCCAAGTAACCAAACGACGAGAAGTCCAACTTCTGATAGGTATTTAAACTAACGATTTAAAGAAATAAAACTTTAGACTTGGATGAAAATAGATAGAACACGAATGTAGTATAACAATTAAATCCTACCTGTATGAACATTTTAAAACTTAAATTTTTTTAACATGAACAGTTATTCCGTTTTATTTTTAACAACAAATGTATGAAACTTTGTTTGGATATAAACGACAAACCAAGATGATTGTCTGACCAAGGTAGCATCTCCTATGTTTCTTATACTTCGAGGGTATTTGAAAACTCAAGAAAAGAGCAAAGATTATATATAATATCTTATTTATATTTAATATCATAATTTTTATACCACCAGAAAAGCATAAATTTCAAGGCACATTTAAATTAGAAAAAATATCTAACACCTTTTCATACATTTAATACTGAAATTACTGAACTCAACATAGCCACCTGTAACTGTATGCATGTTTCTTTACCACTTACTGAGTTTAAAACTAAGAAATACCACAGGCAAATATGTACAAGTATTAAATACAACACAAAAAATATTTTCATGTACTAAAAAGAGGTGTATAATGTATATATAATTTGTAGACACAAAAATGTATATTCAGTTATTTTTGTCAGCTTTATAGTTCTAGTTTTTCTTTTCAAATTATATTCAATTTTTTCTTGAAGTTGTGTTATAAATATGTCTGCTTTAGATAGATAGATAGATAGATAGATAGATAGATAGATAGATAGATAGATTATTGATTCAGAAGAAAAGGTCAGACGTCCATCAGCAATGGAAAAGATACAACAGTAAAACAAAGATAAAGTAAAACAAAGATACAGTTTGTAGATATAATTGTACACTATGATGTAATTGGGCCAATGTCATAGTGCTTGGGCCCTAAAAAGGCATAAATGAATAATAATACTAATAAGTGAAATTAAGTGAATGTACAGTAGTGCAACCTTGATGTGCAATTACATTTTTGACAAATACAGTAGTTGGCATGTAATAGGTATATCATGTCTATGTAATTAAAATATACAACAATTGATATTCAAATACACATTTTCAGCTTTGTATTTTGTCTAATTTGCCTAATTAGTATTAGAATATTTCTTGTAGTTGTGTTATAGATATTTCTCTTTTAGTTAGTGGTTTTCTGTGTTGGATGTTACATGTTATATTAATATATGGTATATTCACCTAACTTAGTGCAGCATTATAAATGTATTCACTTTGCTCATTGATAAAATGTATCTGACTCAGTTAATGATATTGTAATATAATGCTATTAGAATGAGAGAACTGGTACTTTGTTAAAAATTACATGCTTATGGTTATATTTGGATGTTCATTACTGTAATATTGACGTTATACGTTTATTCAACAAACAAACAGCTACATAAATACACGAATAAAATAAATGAATAAATGAATGGTTATGAACGTCAGTTATCAGTTGGATTGCTCTGGGATCGATTGAGTTGTTTTTGTCCTGCTGCTGTCCGCCATGTTGGGATCAGTTCAGTTAAGAGAGAGTGAGAGAAAGTGAGTGAGTGAGAGAGAGGGGGGTGTATCGAGCTGACTTTAGTCTAGCTACAGGGGATTAATTCTGTATATGTATTCTCACTCTCTCTCTCTCTCTTTTCTGTCGGTCACTCCGAGCAATAATGCCGCTCTCTCCACCTGCTTTAGCGCGTGCTGTAGATTTATCTGCAGCGCTGTGAGCGCGCGCGTCCCGACCCTGAAGAAGAGACTACAGCAGGAATAAATCTCAGCTCCGCGCGCGCTCTCTGTCTGTCTCTCGGTCTCTCTGTGTTTTGGAATAATGTTCTCCAAAAAAACCCACGGAGATGTGCGCAAGTCCACGCAGAAGGTCCTGGACCCCAAGAAGGACGTCCTGACCCGACTCAAACATCTGCGCATCGTCATCGGTGAGTCTGCACCAGGCCCAGGAGCTTCAGCTTCAGTCCTCACACACACACCTCAGACCATCAGACACTCTGACTGTTAGACCATCAGACGCTCCGACTGTTATACCATCAGACACTCCGACTGTTAGACCATCAGACGCTCCGTCTGTTAGACCATCAGACACTCAGACTGTTAGACCATCAGACACACCGACTGTTAGACCATCAGACACTCTGACTGTTAGACCATCAGACACTCAGACTGTTAGACCATCAGACACTCAGACTGTTAGACCATCAGACACACCGACTGTTAGACCATCAGACACTCTGACTGTTAGACCATCAGACACTCAGACTGTTAGACCATCAGACACTCAGACTGTTAGACCATCAGACTCTCCGACTGTTAGACCATCAGACACACCGACTGTTAGACCATCAGACACACCGACTGTTAGACCATCAGACACTCTGACTGTTAGACCATCAGACACTCAGACTGTTAGACCATCAGACACTCAGACTGTTAGACCATCAGACTCTCCGACTGTTAGACCATCAGACACTCCGACTGTTAGACCATCAGACGCTCCGACTGTTAGACCATCAGACGCTCCGACTGTTAGACCATCAGACGCTCCGACTGTTAGACCATCAGACACACCGACTGTTAGACCATCAGACGCTCCGACTGTTAGACCATCAGACGCTCCGACTGTTAGACCGCCAGACGCTCCGACTGTTAGACCGCCAGACGCTCCGACTGTTAGACCGCCAGACGCTCCGACTGTTAGACCGCCAGACGCTCCGACTGTTAGACCGCCAGACGCTCCGACTGTTAGACCGCCAGACGCTCCGACTGTTAGACCGCCAGACGCTCCGACTGTTAGACCGCCAGACGCTCCGACTGTTAGACCGCCAGACGCTCCGACTGTTAGACTGTCAGGAGTGACGAGGTGGTGTAATGATGACAGATTAGTTTCCTGTAACATCACGACTCTCACACCACAAAGGCTTTACAGCTTTACCTCTAAGTGTTACACAGTGCTCACACTGGACACTCCTTCCATACAAGTTACAGAAACATCTCCGTACAGAACATGTCCATGTCTGTAGAACGTGTGCTGTTCATGTCTCATATTAATGTAAACCTGTGCTTCTGTTAGAGCTGCTGTTATAGAGAATTAATCAGATTCTGACCAATCATAGTCCAGAAGGTTATTGAAGAGCCAGGGTCAGAAATATGCATTTCTCCAAGATATGTCATGATCAAAATAAATCTTATTATTTCTAATAATGCACAGCATGCTGTTTCCCATCCTGTTAAGGCATTTTAGCATTAATCTAGATTTCTTATTTTAATTAGGATTTTAATGTTACAGCGCAGACTGAAAGTTTTCAAGTTTTTCACATGATGCTTCAGCACCGTGTTTTTTAATAAGGTGATGCGCAGTGGCTAATTTCCTCATTCCAAATAGCTCAGTCTTTGTGTCTCAAGAGAACGGAGGATTTTGTTTCTCATGGCCTGAGAGTCATTCAGGTGCTTTTTGGAAAACTCCCAGCTGACTTTTAGTGAGGAATGGCTTGTGTCTGTTGTGAAGTGGAGTTCTGCAGTCACGGTTTTCTTTTTGTAAGGCTCTCTCATCTCAATAAGGGGATTGCAGGATCACATTTATTCTGACTCTTGGGTTCTTGGCTCCCTCTCTGACCGAGGCGCTTCATCCCTGATCACTCAGTCTGCCTACGTGGCCAGATCTGTGTAGACTGTTGGTTGGCCCAAATCTCTTGCGTTTGAGAAGTATGGAAGCTTTCATACTCTTGGGTGCTTTCAATGCTGCAAAAACTGTCTTATCCCCTTCTCGAGATCTGTGTCTTGACATAATTCTGTCTCGCAGGTGTACAGTCAATCCTCTCAACCTCTCATGGATTTGTTTTCGGTCTGAGATGCTCTATTTACGGTCACACCTTATGTCAACAGGTTTCTGCCTTTCCTAATTATGTATAATGAAGTCGGCTAGGCATAGGTGGACTACTTAATAAAGTAACAAAACGCACCAAACTTTTTTTTTTTGGTAATTTTGTTTTTTTGAACCGTTTTAAGATGAGTGTGAAAGCTGTAGATAAATCAAGATAACATAAAGCAATAGTTTTAGGGTGCACAAACTTATGCACAGATGACCGAAATTGGATAGAGAGTCAGACAGTCACACGTAGTGCAGGTAATAATTTAAAGTAAGAGGAAGTGTGATGGGCTGTGTCCCAAATCCAGGTGTTCCAGTCGTTCATGATGTCATCGCTCCTTCTGTGTGTCTTGTGGGTGTGTCTGTACTGCTAGTGGGCGTGGCCTGTGTGCCTCTTTATACGTTCTTATGAATGATACTGTTCAGTTATTTT